>OX101813.2:72625882-73135882 GCA_944452925.2 Chrysolina oricalcia
TGATTCTCGGTTTGTTCTCAATCGTGTTTCAAGTTCAAATCGAATGTTTATAATAGTTGTCGGTCGCCTACGCTGCGGATATAAAAGTGCTTGTGAATGAAAACGTTTCCACTTCGACTTTATTAATCCGACTCGTTACCTGCACAAGTAGGCTGGGTCTCTTTTCGTCGATTGTTCGGCCTTTACGCTAAGGCCGTTCTGACATCTGGTCGGAGGCAGGTTTATAACAATTGTTTTTGTTGTTGGATGGTTATAGGTTGGAACTTGACGTTGATCGCCAAATTTAGTGTCGACCTAGACAAATTAAATTTATTATTATTTTTTTATGAACAAGAAGACTAGGGTGGTAGATTGTTTAAAGGCACGTTAGTTTTTGTACGGAGACAATTCAGAATTATCTACCAAAAGCAGTAAAAAATTTAAATGCCAAATTTTTCATTTAGGCTTGTGCCAAAACGAATTTTAAACGCTAGAAATAAGAGAAAAAGTAACAAGCCAGGTGGAAAATGTTATTGAGGTTACAACTTTGAGGAAAAAAAATATTTAAACACAATTAAGTACACTAAAAATGGTGAAATGGGAATGTAGTTTGGGGCTGAAAACGTTTTTTTGCTATTTGCGACGTAACGTGACCTCCTAGCGAAAAATGTTCAATAGAAAAGTTGAAAATAATAAAAAAAATCGAAAACTTTTCTTTATAACACTTTTTGACATAACCTCAAATTGACCGTCAAAATGGCGAGAAAACGATTTTTCAGTAGGTATTTAATTTTTTCTGGCAAGTATAAATAATTGAATTTACATGAAAATTTGTAAAAATATGTCTTTTTTATTATTCACATCTCCCCCCGTGTCATTTTGCGAGTAATTATTTCTTTGCCATTATTCTCTATGGTGTCATAGAAATGTGTATACATATTTTGACGTTTTTAAGTTGGTAGGGAATTGCTCAAAATGCGACTAATTGTTCAAAGTTACCCTCATATCTTTCCCCTCATATCTTCCCCCATATTATTTTGAGAGTGTTTTCTGCTTTGAACATAGTTTTCTATCGCTTCATAGTGAAGTCTCCAAACTCCAAAGGTTTTGAATTGAATGTGAATTACTGAAAATCTTAGTTTTGTTTTTAGGTATATTTTTATTTTTTTCACAGGAATATTATGAAGGTATTTTTCAGTTTTACTCATTTCCGGACCAAAGTACATAGTCTGAATACGAAAATATGATTTTCAATTCCTGACGAACGCCACTGGGTGTTCGGCCATTTCCGTCAAATTGCCAGCTGAAAATTGGCAGCTGTTTTCACGCCAGTAATAAGCATGGTTTTTGCGAATTTCAGAAGACAACTAGTTTTCGAGTTACCTATGTACATTTTTCGAAAAAAATATCCTTATCTTCTACGAACAGTTGTCTTTATATTTTTTTGTATTTTGAAGGTCTATAAGTTGTCTTTTTTGTATCGAACTATAATAATTTTTTCGAATATAAGACTTCTAGTTTTCGATTTATTTACACATTTCGAAAAAAATACCCTTTTCTTCCATGAACGATTATCTTGAATTTTTTTGTATTTCGAAGTGACCATTTTAATTGTTGAAATGTCTACTTTACTATACGACAGTCAGAGTTTTAATGAAATCTAAATATTATTTGTGAAAATAATACATAATAAGTTATTTATGTATCAAGGGCGTAAAGTAGGCGTTATGGCCTGTGGCGTGGATGATGGCCCGATGGCGTTAGTCGAGGGCCATCACACGCCGAAGGCCTTAAACGCATTTTACGCACGTGATACATACAAAATGTTATGCACTAGCGGTTTTATAGCGCGAATCACAAATACTGACTTGAATTGCAAAGGTCTACACGTTTCATACGTTATGCATACAATAATTAAGGGTAACATAATATGAGGAATGTGAAACTATAGTAGCTGAGTGCTATATTGGAGAATCTATTTCAAATAAATAGATCATCACCGAAAAAATTGCCAACGATTATGAACAAATGTTAGAAAGAGTATTGCTCTATTGAACTGAAATGATTCTAATTCGTGTCAGGAATTGCATGAAATGATGTGTGAGTATAGACAATTTGAGAATTTTGTCTACTTTACGGCCCGCCGGGCCATAATGCGCCCACGGGCGGTAAAGTGCCACTTTACGCCCGGCGAACCGGGCGGTAAAGTGTACTTTACCTCCCACTAGTGCATAAATAACTATTATATACTTCAGAATGCTAATCCCGCCAATTTTCTCGGCGAAAAGCATGCCGCGTATGCGACCCGTTTACGATGTGCGCATGCGCGTCATCAGTGTAGTTTAGGTAGATCGTTGCCAAGTATGAAAATAATTTGGTGTTCCAATTCAGAGTTTTTTGTTATGAGGCAATAAAACACATGTCATTTGAAAGAGAGAAATTTGACAGCGCATTTAGGACTTTTTAAAACCGAAAACATCCGTTTAGAGATAGATTACTCCGCGCGGAATTGCGAAATGTCGGCCGAGCGCGCGCTTTTCTACTACTATTTTATTTTTTCTCTACTTTTTGTAGAAAGGTTCATTCCTTTTATCTTGGTGAAGATTCATAGCCAGAAATACGCGAGCGAAGCGAGCGCGCTCGGCCGACATTTCGCAATTCCGCGCGCGCGGAATTGCGAAATGTCGGCCGAGCGCGCGCTTTTCTAGCACTATTTTTTTCTCTACTTTTTGTAGAAAGGTTCAATTTTTACGTGTAGAAATAATAATGCAATACTCGATAAACTGCAACATTACGATGTTATACTAAAAAGTAGGGTAATAAAATGTCACGTAGTTATTGCGACGGTTTTTTCATATCGCGAAATAAAATGGTTACCTGTCATGCCCGACCAGTCGTTGATGCAGAACACATGTTTATTCCATAGATGTATATTATATATACTTTATTCACACATACATTTTATTCGTAGAAAAATTGCAAAATTCGCGCGGGTATGAACGAGACTTAACAGGGTTTCATGAGAAGTAGCTCGAAAAGTGTCTTGTGAATTTCAGAATATCGGAACACGACCGTTTGTTATCCATATCTGGATCTGTCATACTGTCATTTTTAGTTACTTGCTGCCAATAAACGATTTTCATCAATATTGTTAATTTAAATCTTATATTTTCAATACAAAGTTGAAAATGAAAATACTGCAAAAAGTTCCAAAAATGCGTGAATTGATGTGTCTAGATTATGCAAAGGCAAATTTGTTGCTTTTTTGTGGAAAAAATTTGATGTTGAAAATACCCTTTTTGGGACATTTAATTGACCGTAAATCAAAAAGTAAGTGAGAGCGAGGCTTTTTAACTTCAGATTTGTGTTCAAGGACCTCGAAATAACCCCCAAAAAAAATTTCGTCAAAATCGGGGTTACTACCCTAAACTGCAATTGTACCCATTTTAGTGAGAAAATTGTAATTTGTGACAGACATTTTCCTCATGAAGATTCATGTGAAAATAGAATTCTCCTGAAACCTAATGCAGTACCAATACCATGTCTGCGTAAGCATGCATGGCGAGTGATACAACTTTCTACCACACCGCTTATATTATGGGTTCTAGATTCCTACAAAAAGTACTAAACATACACAGAATCGCCTCAGAAAATTAATGTCAATATGAAAGTGCTTTTCTTTGATGGTAAGGAAAATGCTTCTGGCCTCACTTTTTCATGCACCCCCATTGTGGAAATTGCACTAAGGTAATACAACCAGAAATACTCGTAGAAATAGCATGTTAATCTCTTCAAATAATTTAAATTAAATGCAGTTGCGTGTTTTGACATGAATCGTTCTAGAAAAAAACCTCGAGCTTCCAAGCATCCAATTTGAGTTGAAATTATTCATGATATTTCTGAAATAAATTTTCATAGTTTTTTGCAATTTCAATTTATTTTCCAATCCAGTGCTTCCTTGAAATTCGCACCGACGATTTGGGGTGGTTCCGTAGGTTTTTGTTGGTTAACTAAAAAGTGAATGTAATACCAAAAATCAGTCGCTTCAGAGCGGTAAATAATAATAATAACCGTACTCTACTTTCTGATGGCCTTTGCTGAATATTCGGGATCATAAATATGTGAAAATATGTATTCAAATCGGCTAAATACAAATAACAGGTATAAGCACAATAATCTAAGTACCATAATATTTTACTAAAACCGGGCAAAAATCACTAATGACGCGCTTGCTAATTGCGGACTAGCCTGAACTTTTTACAACACTTTTGACATGGGATTAGCATTCTAGAGTAAGTATATAATATACAGGGTGTTTCTTAAGTACGTGTAGAAACTTTAGGAGCATGTTGCTGACGTCGAAATATGAAAAAATTTCCCATATACACATGTCCGCAAGTTATTCGTTTCGAAGATACAGAGTGTCAAAGTTTAATTCTTATACTTGTTTTTTGTAAATAAATTCCAAAATATTTGTGATATTCGAGTAAAGTTTGGTATCTGGGATGATTTTTTAATGACAAAATCAAATTTCATGTTGATTGCGAAAAACTGATTTCTAATTGAATTTATTTAAAATTTAAAAATCTTTGTCATTAAAAATTACTTGCATCGATTATTTCAAATCTCAATAATTCGAAAACAGTTACTCTCAGTGACCTCTACCAAGAATATATTTTTTCACAAACTAAATAATGAATATTCCCAGATACCAAACTACCCAAATATCAAAATTATTTTGAAATCATTCACAAAAAAATTAAAATAAGAATTAAACTTTAACACTTTGTATCTCAGAAACGAATAACTTGCGGATATATGTTTATAGGAACTTTTCTTCTTATTTTGATGTCAGCAACACGCTCTCAAATTTTCTACACGTACTTAAGAAACACCCTGTATATTTCTATGGCATGCGCTCTCAAATTTGTGATCACGAAAACCGCTTTAATTCGCCTCTTGTTAGTTGGTGTACTCTGTGTTGACAATAGTCATCAATCAACATATTCCTGGAATATTGACAATACAAAAATTCTATAAGGGCGCCATCTCTGGAACCACTAAAGAAGCAGACCACTATTTCATTTATTTGTTTTTAGGCATCTTACACAAGTGATTACTCATGCTTCCAGTTTTCGCGATAATTTGATGCGGGTTAACATGTCGAGCGTTGCATCGGCGAAAAAAACCATTAATTGTTGACTTAATCAGATGGAGTTTCCTGTTTTGAATCGTTTACAACTTCCTGCGCTAGTGAAACGTTTATTTATAATAATAACAGGCCGTTCTCAAGGCTGCCTCTGGCCTTCTCCGATGCATCTCGTGCGTCCACGGTTGAGGTTTATCGTACGGCGATTCGGTTGATTTGGATTTCGATTTATTGTACGGGGAGTCACGAAAAATGCCATTACAGCGTAATAGGAAATAAACAAAAGTAAGGTTATTCTGAACTTTCATTGTCTAAAAAAGAACAAAGAAAAATTCAATTCTCTGCAATTTTTATTCAAGACGTTTCAACTGTTAAAATCTACAGTCGTTATCAAGTGTATAAATGCGACAATCTCAAGGATACTTCTTTTATATGATATGGCTAACTTTGTGTCATTAGCCTAGTGGTAATTTGCCGGTGTTCAAGTAAGCTTGTTAATTACAGTGCCGGGCCCCTCCGGTACAGCATTGTTAATTCTTATCGCAATTTTAATTGATCCATGCCACTAATTAAGGGTTTTCACACATTACGGATTTCTATGCTTCTAAGTCTTCAGTCAAGCTAGCATAGAAACGAATTTTGTGATTTATAATCTGGTAGATAGTCCTAGAGCTACATTTTTGTTTTGTAACGCATACAATATATGCTGGACAAATTGAAAAAATTGGTAGTTTACTCGTGACTGAAAACTCCATGAGTCAATTGCACATTGCCATTTCAAAAAGTTTCGAGAAGGAAGGTAACAGGCTTATAGTTCTGTTATTGCATATTTGGTTTGGATCACCCTTTCATTTTGGCATTCAAATTGAATAATTAGAGAGATGAAGAAGAAAATCTGATGAACAGTTTTCGAGGAAAAAAATAAAAACCTAAATTTTAGATTTTTTTTCCCAAAAACCTTTCATCAGATTCCATTTCAATTATCATGACATATCAATGTCAAAGTAAAAGATAATCACGATTTTTTTCAGAATTTTCAACTTCAACGTTCCCTCACAATTTAAAAAAATTCTGAAAATCTTATCAAAGACAGTTGCAAGTGATACTTATATGAAATTTAGAAGACTGATAGGAACTATTCATACTATTTTTCAGACATAAAATCAAACAATTTATATTTTTAACAATGATTTTTAAAACCTCGGATAAAAAACGGTAAATCGCTCCAGTAAGTGATTCCTCTGTAGTACATGAACAGAAATACAAAAATAGTTCTGCTACTGTCCACAAGGTATTGCACAGAATTATTGTCACTGAAATATTTACTGTACAGCGTTGCCAATAGTTCTAGACAGCGGTAACCAATGTAATTTGTTTAATTTTTCGAAAACGAAAGTTACGTCGATAGGGGTTTGTCAGTTCATCAGTTGGATGTTGGATTGGTTCGCCAGAGTCCTTGGAAACAATTGAAGAAGTATGTAAGTAATAAGTTTTATGTTTTGCGATTTGCCAACAAAAGAGCGAAGACACTACAAATTCAACCAAATTTTCGAAAAATGAGATCCCCGAGGGCTCCACCCAACAAAATTATGGAGGCACTGTGAATTCCATCAAATTCACAGGCAGGACTCAACTGATCTCGAAAAATTATTTCTCCGAGGTTTCCACCCAACAAAAAACTAGAGGCCCTGTTAGTTTCACTAAATTCACTGACATGGCTCTGCAGAGGTCGCTAATCAACAGTAATGAGGCCCGCGAAGTCTACATTAACAAAAAAAACGGAGATACTGCAAAACTGAAATATTTTGTTGACCACCACTGAACAATAAGCATATACGAAGAGCTGGAAAAGAGAAGAAAAGAAAAGAAAGAACCTTGGAAACGTGGCCCAAAAACATAACAATGAACTCATAATTCCGAAAAACAATGAAATAAACCACCAAATTACAAACGGTAGAGAAGGTATGGACACAATCGGATAGAGTTTAGTTAAATGGAGAATGTTCCTAAAATGTATATGCCATCATTTATTGTAAGTATAGATCTTTTTAGAATAATTTGTTTAAACAATAACTGGTCTAGGAGAGATTCATTAATTCTTTAATTCATTATTTCCTTCATTAATTTCAATCGTCCTAATCTCATATTTGTACCTACGTAGTAAAATAAATGTTTTTATATTTTTCTGAAGTGTTTTAAATCTATAAATGATCAGTATCTACCTAGTTAGTCGTGAATAAAACCCAATTCACGACAATATTATAAAAAATCGCTGTAACTATGGTATGAAAAACATATCTTGTCAGTGCCATCTTACAGTTCAGAAACTCGAAATATTTGACTTTATATGAACCTTAATGATATTTCCTGGGGTATTACCATAGATATAGGAAAACTATAAACATTCTATTTATATTTATTTTGTTAAATTGTTAAAATTGTTATCAGGCAGATTCAAATATGTTGCTATTTGCTTCCCTAAATTACTAAATTTATTAATACCAACAATTTCGTAGTATATGTCGGTAATTGTAAATGATCGTTGTACTTTTGTTTTAGTCTCTACCAAATTAACAATTGAGATTCCATTCATATCCATGGGTTTCTACTTTCTATTATTATTTTTTTTAATATATCTCAAAAGTATCTCTCTCCTTAATTTTGGACGGCCACTTCTCTCCCAGACCTGCATAGAAACCAAATTTTCGCCCGCAAAGTCGTTTAATTCCAGGAATAAGTTTAAATTTTCAATTCACGATGACGTCAGCGCCGAGTTAGTGGCAGAGGATACTCTTAAATAAGAAGGAAAACGTAAATTGGCTATCTAGATCGAGATGTCGCCGCACCGGAAGTGTCTCGTTTACTTCTCGTTTCGAGTGTTTCCACGGATAATCTAGCGGCGGCTGTGCCGACTGCCATGCCGGTGCCTTATCTGGCGAGACGACTTGCATACAATCCTATCAATTTATCGATGCGTTATTATTTCCAGCGGAGTGTCAATGAAACGTTTGATTAGGTTCGATGACGTCGCGTCGTGTTTGAACTCATCGTTCGTTGGACTTTTAGACCAAGCTGTAGAGGTTTTTCCCCCTCAATATTAACTTTGAAGATACGAGGATGTATTGATATCTAGTTAGCCTAGACCAGTTCCGTGCATAAACAAAATATTGCGTTACCATAGCAACGAACAATAACTTATTAGAAGTGTCAGTGTAAAGTTTGACGTCAAAAAAGTAAACCAGAGTTACGCAATAAATTAAAATGAAAAATATGTCCGAAAATGTGAAAATTGAAAAATTGGAGTATCGAGACATCATCAAGTACCTGTATTTAAAAGGGTTAAGAGGTAAGCAGATTTACGAAGATATGCTTAATACCCTTGGTGATCAATGTCCTTCGTATGCGACCGTGAAAAATTGGACTGCAAGATTCAAAAGAGGTAAACTTTCCATTGAAGATGATGACCGATCGGGAGGGCCAGTTTCTGTGTCAGTCCCCGAAAATATCGATGCAGTTCATGACATGATTTTAACAGATCGTCGAATCGGGCTAAAACGGATATCAGAAGCACTGAATATTTCAAACGAACGCGTTCATGGAAAAAGTAAAGAATATGGGTCCAGCTGGGATTTTGAAATTTTTTTTACAGATGCTCTAAAACGCGATAAAATGAATAAAAAAAATAAATTTTGGCGCGGAAACACATTTTTCTATTTTATTTTTGAAAAAATAAGTGTGGATACTCACTCTCAAGACAAACAAATTCAATTTGTTGGATGGGTAATTTTACCTATTTTTTCAATGTTAATGAACTGTGTTGTATTGATAACACTTTCTACATATACAGAAGTATCAATTCATTAGCAGAATAAGCTTCGATTAGTATGGAAAAGGTTAAAAAAGCTACTTTTATTATGCAGATATAATTAATTTATAATTTGTTGACAAGTGAATAAATTGGAACTGCGACGTTGCCAATAGAGATTTCTGACAGTTTAAAGACTTGTTCATACCCTCGCGAATTTCTCAATTTTTCTGGGAATAAAATGGCTGTCAGTCATGCCGGACCATTCATTGTTGTCAGCCATTTCATTCGTAAAGAAATTGCGAAATTCGCAAAAGTTCTAATCGACCAGACTGATTCGCATGGACCAATTAGAACATGCGTAAATTATTATCCAACTTTAACCCAACCTAATCTAACCTCATGTATACAGAATAACCATTCGAATTTGGATTAATATTCCAAATCAGACAAATCCAGTGTACTATCGTTCTGAATAGCCCATGCAAATTGCCCATATGAAATCTGGTCGATTGGAACTCTTGCTCTTAGAGATGGAAAAATTTATAACTTTTCTCTATTTTCAATAAACGCACAACATTCATTGTCGATTCAAAGAAAGACATTGATAATGATTAGTTTTTGTTTGTTAGCAGGAATATGTGTTTTTGTTGGTAGCTAGGTATCTGGATTGTTATGAAAAATATTTTAGGGTGTGAAATTTCTTTAGATCAAATTATTTGTGGCGAATTTTTAAATGTCTCACAGGAAATTGCATATAACGGGCGAATAAATATATAGGAAGTTAATGTGTTGAGATGAAAAAAAAAGTTTGGAATAGGTGAAGAATGCGCACATTTTCATTACAGGTTCACTTCATATATTCATATCTTCCCCTATCTATAATTTTATTTGAAATAGGAGCTATTATATAAAATAGACCATATGCGAGCGAAGCGAGCGCGTTCGGCCGACATTTCGCAAATCCGCGCGCGCGGATTTGCGAAATGTCGGCCGAACGCGCGGCTTTTCCTAACTAGTCAACAATTCTGTCAATTCATCTTACACGAACCTATGATATAATTTTAAATGAGAACTATGACATAAAATAGACCATGCGAGCGAAGCGAGCGTGTACGGCCGACATTCGGCAAATCCGCGCGCGCGGATTTTCCGAATGTCGGCCGAACGCGCTGGTTTTCCTAACTGGTCAATAATTTTGTAAATTCCACAAACCAATGTTACAATTTGAAATGAGAACTATAAAACAAAATAGACCATATGCGAGCGAAGCGAGCGCGTTCGGCCGACATTTCGCAAATCCGCGCGCGCGGATTTGCGAAATGTCGGCCGAACGCGCGGCTTTTCCTAACTAGTCAACAATTCTGTCAATTCATCTTACACGAACCTATGATATAATTTTAAATGAGAACTATGACATAAAATAGACCATGCGAGCGAAGCGAGCGCGTTCGGCCGACATTCGGCAAATCCGCGCGCGCGGATTTGCCGAATGTCGGCCGAACGCGCTGTTTTTCCTAACTGGTCAACAATTTTGTAAATTCCACAAACCAATGTTACAATTTGAAATGAGAACTATAAAACAAAATAGACCATATGCGAGCGAAGCGAGCGCGTTCGGCCGACATTTCGCAAATCCGCGCGCGCGGATTTGCGAAATATCGGCCGAACGCGCGGCTTTTCCTAACTAGTCAACAATTCTGTCAATTCATCTTACACGAACCTATGATGTAATTTTAAATGAGAACTATGACATAAAATAGACCATGCGAGCGAAGCGAGCGCGTTCGGCCGACATTCGGCAAATCCGCGCGCGCGGATTTTCCGAATGTCGGCCGAACGCGCTGGTTTTCCTAACTGGTCAACAATTTTGTAAATTCCACAAACCAATGTTACAATTTGAAATGAGAACTATAAAACAAAAAGACCATATGCGAGCGGATTTGCGGATTTGCGGATTTGCGAAATGTCGGCCGAACGCGCGGCTTTTCCTAAATAGTCAACAATTCTGTCAATTCCACAAACCTGTTAGAATTTGAAATGAAAACTATAACTCAAAATAAACCATGCGAGCGAAGCGGGTGCGATTGGCCAACATTTCGCAAATTAGATCGTGCGGATTTGATCTTCAACAGAGAACTGTATGTCAAAAGTTATTTTGAATGTTAATGACAGAAACCTTTAATAAAGTCGATTGAGAATTCGATAAATTTTTCACTTTCTTGTAGTTTAACTTGAATTTCCATGAATACTTGTTCGTATCCTCGCAAATTTCGCAATTTTTCGGCAAATGAGGTGGCTGACAGTCATGCTGGACCATTCGTTGATGCTGAACCATGTCGGCAGCCATTTTATTTGCAGAAAAATTGAGAAATTCGCGAGGGTATGAACGAGACTTAACCGTCACTATTCCGTGTAATAGAATTGGCAACGTGGCATTATTAACTTCGTGTTAAAAGTGTCCTGTCATTTAACATTTGTCAAATAAACTGGTTGTTTATGTACATTGAATAAAAATCTCTTTGTGTGTTTTTTTTTAATTTTTGAAGTTTATTAGGTACTATGAATTACTCCATATGGTTCGATAGAAGTGTTTGAAGTTCAAGACAATGGGTTTGAAATGAAAAATACGTTTTAACTTCGTCCAACGGTTTGTAATTGTGCCTCTTCAAAAGTAAGTTCCCACACGTTTTATCAAGAAAAAAAATAGAAAATGTTCTTTCCGCGCAAAAATTTCGATTGCTCTAGTGTTTTTACGATGTTTTAAAACGGCTGTAAAAATTTTATCAAAATCCCAGCTGGACCCATATTCTTTACCTTTACCGCGTTCATCATATAGTTCACGTCAATTTGGACATGAGAAAAATTGCTGCAAAATGGACCCCCAAATGTTTGAATGTTGACCAAAAGCGTGCAAGGGTAGTAGCATCGCGTCCGATCTGTGCTCGATTTGAAAACGATGTAGACTTCTTAAACCGAATCGTTACTATGGATGAGACTTGGGTACATTTCTACGATCCAGAAACAAACCAACAATCGATAGAAGGGCGACACTCCGGTTCTCCAAACTCTATTTTCCGAGACGCATACCTTCAGCTAGTACATAGCAGTACGAACAATCTCCAATCTGAAAAATTTCCCTGAGCATTCAACTGCTCTCTATGGTATAAGATTCATCAATCATCTTCCACCATCCATGAAAAATATAAAGGATATCAAACTTTTCAAGAAACACCCGAAGCATTTTTCAGAGGAGAAATATGTCTATAACATTTCCACTGATTGTATGTGTTGAAGGAATGTCCATCTTTTAATACTTGTATTTTTCCTCTTTTTTATTTCTTCTGACCTGACCATATCAAACTATGTAATCGAAAAAGATGAATAAAGTTTATTATTATTTTTAAACAGGTCCACTAATTAGGTCGAAAATGTTTCGATCACAAACTCGCTTACTTCTCTGGACTACCGCAGAAAAGTAGTCGATGTTTCTGTTCTAAAGTTGTTGTAGAAACTTTGCTAAATAGTCCAGGAGAAAGATTTTTTCTGATAATAAAATTACCACTTACTACTTCCGAAAAGTATGACGTGATGAACGGTTGCCTGTAAAAGTAAAAAAAAACTAGAAAAAGCCTACCTAATACAGCACGGACGCATATCTTCACTCTTCTCAGCGTTTTTCTCAGGTTTCTGACAAGCTGCAGTTGTGTCTTTCTTCTTGCCTTGCTTCGCTAGATCATAATCTCGTTTTGCTTTCATACTAATTTTGCAAGACGGTAGTCTCCAATCTATAAGAGTATTAAAAAAGCTTTAGAAAATGTTTTTTTAAGAATTTGTTCATTAAAATCCATACACTTTTTTAATACTAGCTAAAGAAACAGAAATTATAAACTCGATTCTGAGCGTCACAATTTTCACTCGGGTTTAATGGCCGTCGTTTTTTGGAATTTCTTCCTAACGTTTCGCTAGCACGAAATACAACTTCCTAAGAGGACGTTGTATAATAATAGCTGAATTTGTTAAAACAGTGGCTACTAAAATTGATGAAAAAAACTTGAGGCTCATATTTAAAACATTTTATTAGCCAGCAAATCCTATCACTCTCTTGTTTATTTATTTTGGAGACTGTATGTCTTGTCCACACAAAATATGGGTCAACACCTACTGAATTAAAAAAATATAAAACATGTAATGAAGACTGTGTTCCCTTACCCTTACCTAAATTTATTCTGACAATGAACTCCATCATGTATGAAAATAAAAAAATCTATAACCATCTGCCAGCTAGTTATAGAAACATCACTTCTCTGAAGATTTTTCGGAAGAAGGTGAAAAATTCTCTATTACAGAAAGCTTATTATAACCTGCAGGAATATTATGATGATATGGTTCCTATGTAAATTAATTTGACAATGTAACTTGACAATGTGATTTGACACTGTGACATTTTACTTACTCATTTTTAACGTACTCTACTTGACAACGTTTTTATTTAAACATACAAACTTGTTTACTCTTAGTTCTATACGAATATAGCTGTTATACCTAGTATTTAACTAAATTTTAATGTGCTTGTGTATTTATTTACAAAATTATTCAGTTAATTATAATCACCTTCTCATTTCTAATTAGGATATCACTTTTTAAATATTTTTAATTATTCTCCTAAGTGTCTTTTATTCTTATTTATACACCTTGAGACTTTACCCTCTCATTATGTTCATATTGTACTTTGTAACGCTTTGTCAATAAGAATCATTTTCTTCAGACAATAAAGTATACTTTGATTGATTGATTGAATAAAGTTGACTATGGAATTTAATGAACGAAACGTCGCATTGGAAATTGGTTCATATAAGATTATAACAAATATGAAACAGTATTGAAAGTTCCTCTAACTTTTTTTTGAGACTACACTGACGGGAAATGTATGATTAAATATTCATGTTGTTTTTTCGGAATAAAACGTCGAGAAATCCAAGTTATGTAATACATAGCTGAATTTGTTATGAAAGTGGCTACAAAAATCGATGAAAAAAACTAGAGGTCCGTATTTACAAAAATAAAGTTGATGATGGAATCTAATGAACGAAACGTCGCATTGAGAATTGGTTCATATCAGATTATAAAAAATATGAAACAATATTGAAAGTTCCCCTGACTTTTTCTTATATCATTCGAAATGGAGGCGGTAGAGCCAAAAAACGAAATTCGACTTATTTAGTTTTTATCTCAAAAACAACCATTGATATTTAAGATCTGAAAAAAGCTTATTATTGCTCCCCAAAATAGGAAACTTTTTTCCCTTTTAACCGACCTTGTAGGTCTCTCCGTTTCCGAGGTAGCAATAGTGGGATCAGCTAAAATAAAACGGCCTGTATATATCATTCATTGTTACTATAATTTATTATAGTGGTTTTAGTTTTAGTACTGGGATGTTTTACAGTGTTTTACTATTTTTGTAATGGGAGTTTTCATACATTGATATTGAATGAAAGAAAAAACAGAAGCACGAATCGCGTGAAATACTCATAAGGAAACACTTTTAAAACGTGCGACTCCACCAAATTCTACATAGTCTAAATACTCCGCCAGTTTTCTCAACTCAACTAGTTGCTGAAAGTTACCTGTTATTCGAAGAATAACATGACGTATATGAAAATTTACAAACATTTTATTGTCTTTAGAAATATAGAATAGGTATAGTCTAGGAGCACCATGAATCGTTTATTAATGTTTCTTCTTCATCATCCTCTTTCTTCATTAATCGTGAAAGCAATGAGTCTACAACTTCATCTACGTTTAATTGTTTAAATAGAATTAAAATAGTTAGCCAACCTTATGGATTAATATTGAATAGAAATGGAGGCGACATGTAGATGGCGCTAGTACTCTGGGCTCCCAGTCAGGTCGTAACTTCAGTGATCTGGCCTCCAAGTCACGTCGTAACAATGGTACAGCATTAAAATCAGAGTTTTTGAAGAACCCTGAATTAAAATGATATCAAATATTCATGTTTGTAACTAGTCACGCTAGATGGCACTCGCGTTTGGGTCCAATACCGATTCCACAAGCATTGACTAACTATCTTACTTCTATTTAAACAATGATTTTACTTAAATTGTTTGGTATGGTTAAGATATGTAGACGATACGTTTATAATTTGGAGCATGGACCAGAAAAACTCAATGAATTCCTTAACCATATCAATGACATACACCCGAATATTCAATTCACCATGGAAATTGAAAATGAGAAGAAACTGGCATTCTTAGACTTTCTCATTTCTCGAAAAGAAAGACGTCTGGGGCATACGATATATAGAAAACCAACACACACTGATCGATATCTCCACAATACCTCAAACCATCATCCGTGCCAAAAACAAGGTGTAATCAAGACATTAGTTGATCGAGCTAGAAGAATTTGTGAACCTGAATACCTGGAAGCTGAACTGTAACATCTAAAAAACGCTCTTCTTTCTAATGGGTACAAAGAAAGAGATATTGAGAGGTGTATGAAAAATAGAAGAGAAATCAGAGACGGAAGAATCAATAGTAGACCAAATGACTGTCCATCCAGTGAACCAAGTAGTAGTCAAACCAACACCGAAAAAAGAAAAGCATTCTGACCATATGTTCCCAGAGTTACAGATCGTATTGGCCGTATTCTACGAAAATATGAGATTGAAACCCTTTATAAACCTTCAAAAAAACTGAAAGACCACTTTAGATCAGCGAAGGACAAACGAGACGCACTATGCTCTTCTGGGGTTTATCGCATTCCATGTTCCTGTGGCAGCGTTTATATCGGAACCACGAAACGCTCCGTTAAATCAAGAATCAAAGAGCACAAGGCTTGCTGTCGGTTAGGGCACACACAGAAATCCGCTGTCGCAGAACATACTCTCAACAACGATAACCATAGAGTGAAATTTGAAGAAACCCAAGTCATCTCTTCAACATCTGCCTATTACCCAAGACTCTTCCGGGCAGCAATTGAAATGCAGAAATACCACAACAATTTCAACAGAACCGAAGGACTACAATTGAACAAGGTTTGGCTTCCAGTTCTTAAAAATTCTCAATTAGCTCCCTACCCACAAAATTACGGTACGAACGATTCTATGATGTCAGCTAACGCTATGGACCAGTCAGATGTAAGAACGTCAAATCACAGGTATTTATTGAGACAACGTGTAACAAATGTCAAGCATTTGACAGCGAATTAAGAAATCAGAATCTTGAAAATATATCTTGAAAATGTTAGCCACTCGTGTTGGCGAACCGTCGAGATCTTCTATAAACATACGTCGGCCTTACAACCCGAAGAGCCACCATGTAAATGATTTTACTTATTTTTTTCATAATTGTGTTTTTAATGAATATGGAAGAATGTGGAAAATTCCTGTTTTATGAATAGCATGTTCAGTTTTTTCCGATAATACAGACAATACAGTCCAAATTACAAAACCAATCGTTTTAATTCAAGTGGATACTATCTCCATTTTGATCCAGCAAACACAGTTTCAACAATGGAGTTGTGGATTTTCCTTGAACTAAATAGCGAATGCGACGAGACCCGGGTTAAGATTTTCACCTTGAATTAATTTTATATTTTGATTTTTTATTTTTGAATAAATTAATTTAATTTCGATTCGATCTGTACAATCATACCAAAGATTCTATTGTAGAAAGATGTACAATGACTTACCATTTGATATTAAGATTACAATTGAAAGGTGATCAATTTAGGAAATCAGCCCAAAAAGGTATAAGATATCAGTTGTTTGACGTTTGATGAAATGTGAATGTCAGTTAGTGTCACTTTGACAGCTGTCAGTCAGGTTTTGTATTAGACTGCATTCACGAAAAGAACTGAACAAAAAACGGTTGTTTATTGAAATTAGAACCTTGAAGCGATGCATCAAGAATATAAGTTTTTTATGACATAATTTATGTGAAATTCCTATTTGAGTTATCACTAATAATGCCTAGTTATTTTATTTGTTTCACGGGCGAGATAGTGAAAAGGTTGGTTATATTGGTTATACTCAGAGAAGTGAACTGTGGGAAGCATCCACAGAAATTTATATTAGAATGCTAATACCCATGTCGATGCGCATGCGCGTCATTAGTGATTTTTGTAACAGGCCCGGTTTTAGTAAAATATTATGGTACTTGTGAAGATTAACAAACGTTAATTCTGAATCTCGGAGAATAAGGTTGGAAACCTCATTGTACTTATACCTGTTATTTGTATTTAGCCGATTTGAATACATATTTTCACATATTTATGATCCCAAATATTCAGCAAAGGCCATCAGAAAGTAGAGTACGGTTATTATTATTATTTATTGCTCTGAAGCGACTGATTTTTGGTATCACATTAACTTTTCAGCTGATGTAGTTAACCAACAAAAACCTACGAAACCACCCCAAATCGTCGGTGCAAATTTCAAGGAAGCACTGGATTGGAAAATAAATTGAAAGTAGTTCACAAATATTGGGTTGTACATCGAAAAATGTCTTAATCTACAATATATTGGTGCTCACTTGGCCGATAATAGTTCCTTCCTATCGTAATGAATCAATAAAACTTGTTTTTCTTAGGTTTGAACTGTTATCGCTCAACAGGGACCACGAGAAGGTGTGAGCGCCCCTGTCGGGAAGGTGGGGCAAGGATGTTAGTGTAGAAGTGACATGTTATGTTCAGAAAATGTCATGAAATCGAATTCTACACATATCAAAGAATTCGAATTCAAGATAAAATAAAAATATTAATTTATTCACATACAATGCTAATTATAAAAAATTGTATACAAGTATATCAAGAACTCTATAGAAAATAAACTGAAGAACAAAAATAAAATGACATAATATACCATGATACTCGAATTTACGTCATATAACGAAACGTTCATCACCTGTTGTGGGTTTTCACGTTCTGTCCAGGAAGCTAGTGGCATAGTGGCTTGTGAGTGATAAGAAAATTATAGGCTTTTTGATCTCACCTGACCCGAAGCGGTGTCAATTCAGATTTCTAGGAACGAGAGCAAAAATTGGACTGGACCATACTGAACACGAAACGAAACAAGAATAGAATGGATATGCTGTTGGAAGTCGAAACCGGATTCCTGAATGAGTTTCTATTGGAGCAACTATTCCGTGTGATTAGTTCTGCTCCACGCGAAACCGTCATCGATGATCGGGCTCCCGTATATATAGGCCTCTACGGGTGAGCATGTCAGCCACTGTGCTCGAGGCAGGGTTCATCTTACCATAGCTGAGCTACAGCCCTTACCACCGATGTAGACGGTATAACGAATGAAGCAGAGTTTGCCACACGGAGAATATGCCCCCGTCGATTTCCACTGAGGGATTTCGTTCCAAACATCCCCATTTCATTCTTCATCCGTTTGGTACCAGAATTCTCCAAACCAATTTTTTCTCTCGTCCCCTTCTATCCTAATTGAGAGTTGTGACTATAAGTAACTGAAAATTAGAAATATGTTTGGAAACCAAGATGTTAGGACATTCCAGGCTTCTCGAACCCACATGACTGTAAATACGTATTGTATATAATTGTTTCTTACTAGCCTATTGTGCCAAAACTCCTCTTTGCAGATAGATAAATATCCTCCATGAGTTCCTAGAAAAATAACTTTTCACGTGTAGAACATATGAATATGGTGAATAATACAAGAAGCAATAAAATGAAATCATGAATAATACAGAAAATATTGGGTTTGATCAAACGTCATAAATAACATGGTTATCACATGAAATTAGGTGTAGGAGATAAAACGTGTCAATATAAAAAAAGTACAAAATATAATCACACGAAAAAAAATCTGTAATGTTCCCAAAGTTAGATATGAAATAATTGATAAGAGAAAAAGTTGTTCACACACAATAAACAAATGATGGAGAAAGAAACCCATATTAGCCTCACTGTTCCTATACTTGATTGAATCCTTTGATCACGCCGAGAAAATACACAACCCATTGTTAGCATTCAAATAGGGGTGTTATTGAGGTAGTTTAGTATGTTAGTTTGTTAGTGGGGCTATTTGAAATACGACAATGGGGTGATTCTTTTCAGTTATTCACGATAAGATTGAAAGTATAGGAATAGAGTAGTTCACAAATATTGGGTTGTACATCGAAAAATGTCTTAATCTACAATATATTGGTGCTCACTTGGCCGATAATAGTTCCTTCCTATCGTAATGAATCAATAAAACTTGTTTTTCTTAGGTTTGAACTGTTATCGCTCAACAGGGACCACGAGAAGGTGTGAGCGCCCCTGTCGGGAAGGTGGGACAAGGATGTTAGTGTAGAAGTGACATGTTATGTTCAGAAAATGTCATGAAATCGAATTCTACACATAACAAAGAATTCGAATTCAAGATAAAATAAAAATATTAATTTATTCACATACAATGCTAATTATAAAAAATTGTATACAAGTATATCAATAACTCTATAGAAAATAAACTGAAGAACAAAAATAAAATGACATAATATACCATGATACTCGAATTTACGTCATATAACGAGACGTTCATCACCTGTTGTGGGTTTTCACGTTCTGTCCAGGAAGCTAGTGGCATAGTGGCTTGTGAGTGATAAGAAAATTATAGGCTTTTTGATCTCACCTGCCCCGAAGCGGTGTCAATTCAGATTTCTAGGAACGAGAGCAAAAATTGGACTGGGCCATACTGAACACGAAACGAAACAAGAATAGAATGGATATGCTGTTGGAAGTCGAAACCGGATTCCTGAATGAGTTTCTATTGGAGCAACTATTCCGTGTGATTAGTTCTGCTCCACGCGAAACCGTCATCGATGATCGGGCTCCCGTATATATAGGCCTCTACGGGTGAGCATGTCAGCCACTGTGCTCGAGGCAGGGTTCATCTTACCGTAGCTGAGCTACAGCCCTTACCACCGATGTAGACGGTATAACGAATGAAGCAGAGTTTGCCACACGGAGAATATGCCCCCGTCGATTCCCATTGAGGGATTTCGTTCCAAACAGTTTCCCCATTTCATTCTTCATCCGTTTGGTACCAGAATTCTCCAAACCAATTTTTTCTCTCGTCCCTTTCTATCCTAATTGAGAGTTGTGACTATAAGTAACTGAAAATTAGAAATATGTTTGGAAACCAAGATGTTAGGACATTCCAGGCTTCTCGAACCCACATGACTGTAAATACGTATTGTATATAATTGTTTCTTACTAGCCTATTGTGCCAAAACTCCTCTTTGCAGATAGATAAATATCCTCCATGAGTTCCTAGAAAAATAACTTTTCACGTGTAGAACATATGAATATGGTGAATAATACAAGAAGCAATAAAATGAAATCATGAATAATACAGAAAATATTGGGTTTGCATCAAAGGTCACAAATAACATGGTTATCACATGAAATTAGGAGTAGGAGATAAAACGTGTCAATATAAAAAAGTACAAAATATAATCACACGAAAAAAAATCTGTAATGTTCCCAAAGTTAGATCTGAAATAATTGATAAGAGAAAAAGTTGTTCACACACAATAAACAAATGATGGAGAAAGAAACCCATATTAGCCTCACTGTTCCTATACTTGATTGAATCCTTTGATCACGCCGAGAAAATACACAACCCATTGTTAGCATTCAAATAGGGGTGTTATCGAGGTAGTTTAGTATGTTAGTTTGTTAGTGGGGCTATTTGAAATACGACAATGGGGTGATTCTTTTCAGTTATTCACGATAAGATTGAAAGTATAGGAATAGAGTAGTTCACAAATATTGGGTTGTACATCGAAAAATGTCTTAATCTACAATATATTGGTGCTCACTTGGCCGATAATAGTTCCTTCCTATCGTAATGAATCAATAAAACTTGTTTTTCTTAGGTTTGAACTGTTATCGCTCAACAGGGACCACGAGAAGGTGTGAGCGCCCCTGTCGGGAAGGTGGGACAAGGATGTTAGTGTAGAAATGACATGTTATGTTCAGAAAATGTCATGAAATCGAATTCTACACATATCAAAGAATTCGAATTCAAGATAAAATAAAAATATTAATTTATTCACATACAATGCTAATTATAAAAAATTGTATACAAGTATATCAAGAACTCTATAGAAAATAAACTGAAGAACAAAAATAAAATGACATAATATACCATGATACTCGAATTTACGTCATATAACGAAACGTTCATCACCTGTTGTGGGTTTTCACGTTCTGTCCAGGAAGCTAGTGGCATAGTGGCTTGTGAGTGATAAGAAAATTATAGGCTTTTTGATCTCACCTGACCCGAAGCGGTGTCAATTCAGATTTCTAGGAACGAGAGCAAAAATTGGACTGGACCATACTGAACACGAAACGAAACAAGAATGGAATGGATATGGTGTTGGAAGTCGAAACCGGATTCCTGAATGAGTTTCTATTGGAGCAACTATTCCGTGTGATTAGTTCTGCTCCACGCGAAACCGTCATCGATGATCGGGCTCCCGTATATATAGGCCTCTACGGGTGAGCATGTCAGCCACTGTGCTCGAGGCAGGGTTCATCTTACCGTAGCTGAGCTACAGCCCTTACCACCGATGTAGACGGTATAACGAATGAAGCAGAGTTTGCCACACGGAGAATATGCCCCCGTCGATTCCCATTGAGGGATTTAGTTCCAGTTTCCCCATTTCATTCTTCATCCGTTTGGTACCAGAATTCTCCAAACCAATTTTTTCTCTCGTCCCTTTCTATCCTAATTGAGAGTTGTGACTATAAGTAACTGAAAATTAGAAATATGTTTGGAAACCAAGATGTTATGACATTCTAGGCTTCTCGAACCCACATGACTGTAAATACGTATTGTATATAATTGTTTCTTACTTGCCTATTGTGCCAAAACTCCTCTTTACAGATAGATAAATATCCTCCATGAGTTCCTAGAAAAATAACTTTTCACGTGTAGAACATATGAATATGGTGAATAATACAAGAAGCAATAAAATGAAATCATGAATAATACAGAAAATATTGGGTTTGATCAAAGGTCACAAATAACATGGTTATTACATGAAATTAGGTGTTGGAGATAAAACGTGTCAATATAAAAAAAGTACAAAATATAATCACACGAAAAAAAAAATCTGTAATGTTCCCAAAGTTAGATCTGAAATAATTGATAAGAACAAAAGTTGTTCACACACAATAAACAAATGATGGAGAAAGAAACCCATATTAGCCTCACTGTTCCTATACTTGATTGAATCCTTTGATCACGCCGAGAAAATACACAACCCATTGTTAGCATTCAAATAGGGGTGTTATCGAGGTAGTTTAGTATGTTAGTTTGTTAGTGGGGCTATTTGAAATACGACAATGGGGTGATTCTTTTCAGTTATTCATGATAAGATTGAAAGTATAGGAATAGAGTAGTTCACAAATATTGGGTTGTACATCGAAAAATGTCTTAATCTACAATACATTGGTGCTCACTTGGCCGATAATAGTTCCTTCCTATCGTAATGAATCAATAAAACTTGTTTTTCTTAGGTTTGAACTGTTATCGCTCAACAGGGACCACGAGAAGGTGTGAGCGCCCCTGTCGGGAAGGTGGGACAAGGATGTTAGTGTAGAAATGACATGTTATGTTCAGAAAATGTCATGAATTCGAATTCTACACATATCAAAGAATTCGAATTCAAGATAAAATAAAAATATTAATTTATTCACATACAATGCTGTAATTATAAAAAATTGTATACAAGTATATCAAGAACTCTATGGAAAATAAACTGAAGAACAAAAATAAAATAACATAATATACCATGATACTCGAATTCACGTCATATAATGAAACGTTCATCACCTGTTGTGGGTTTTCACGTTCTGTCCAGGAAGCTAGTGGCATAGTGGCTTGTGAGTGATAAGAAAATTATAGGTTTTTTGATCTCACCTGACCCGAAGCGGTGTCAATTCAGATTTCTAGGAACGAGAGCAAAAATTGGACTGGGCCATACTGAACACGAAACGAAACAAGAATAGAATGGATATGCTGTTGGAAGTCGAAACCGGATTCCTGAATGAGTTTCTATTGGAGCAACTATTCCGTGTGATTAGTTCTGCTCCACGCGAAACCGTCATCGATGATCGGGCTCCCGTATATATAGGCCTCTACGGGTGAGCATGTCAGCCACTGTGCTCGAGGCAGGGTTCATCTTACCGTAGCTGAGCTACAGCCCTTACCACCGATGTAGACGGTATAACGAATGAAGCAGAGTTTGTCACACGGAGAATATGCCCCCGTCGATTCCCATTGAGGGATTTCGTTCCAAACAGTTTCCCCATTTCATTCTTCATCCGTTTGGTACCAGAATTCTCCAAACCAATTTTTTCTCTCGTCCCTTTCTATCCTAATTGAGAGTTGTGACTATAAGTAACTGAAAATTAGAAATATGTTTGGAAACCAAGATGTTAGGACATTCCAGGCTTCTCGAACCCACATGACTGTAAATACGTATTGTATATAATTGTTTCTTACTAGCCTATTGTGCCAAAACTCCTCTTTGCAGATAGATAAATATCCTCCATGAGTTCCTAGAAAAATAACTTTTCACGTGTAGAACATATGAATATGGTGAATAATACAAGACGCAATAAAATGAAATCATGAATAATACAGAAAATATTGGGTTTGATCAAAGGTCATAAATAACACGGTTATCACATGAAATTAGGTGTAGGAGATAAAACGTGTCAATATAAAAAATGTACAAAATATAATCACACGAAAAAAAAATCTGTAATGTTCCCAAAGTTAGATCTGAAATAATTGATTAGAGAAAAAGTTGTTCACACACAATAAACAAATGATGGAGAAAGAAACCCATATTAGCCTCACTGTTCCTATACTTGATTGAATCCTTTGATCACGCCGAGAAAATACACAACCCATTGTTAGCATTCCAATAGGGGTGTTATTGAGGTAGTTTAGTATGTTAGTTTGTTAGTGGGGCTATTTGAAATACGACAATGGGGTGATTCTTTTCAGTTATTCACGATAAGATTGAAAGTATAGGAATAGAGTAGTTCACAAATATTGGGTTGTACATCGAAAAATGTCTTAATCTACAATATATTGGTGCTCACTTGGCCGATAATAGTTCCTTCCTATCGTAATGAATCAATAAAACTTGTTTTTCTTAGGTTTGAACTGTTATCGCTCAACAGGGACCACGAGAAGGTGTGAGCGCCCCTGTCGGGAAGGTGGGACAAGGATGTTAGTGTAGAAGTGACATGTTATGTTCAGAAAATGTCATGAAATCGAATTCTACACATAACAAAGAATTCGAATTCAAGATAAAATAAAAATATTAATTTATTCACATACAATGCTGTAATAATAAAAAATTGTATACAAGTATATCAAGAACTCTATGGAAAATAAACTGAAGAACAAAAATAAAATGACATAATATACCATGATACTCGAATTCACGTCATATAATGAAACGTTCCCTGTTGTGGGTTTTCACGTTCTGTCCAGGAAGCTAGTGGCATAGTGGCTTGTGAGTGATAAGAAAATTATAGGTTTTTTGATCTCACCTGACCCGAAGCGGTGTCAATTCAGATTTCTAGGAACGAGAGCAAAAATTGGACTGGACCATACTGAACACGAAACGAAACAAGAATAGAATGGATATGCTGTTGGAAGTCGAAACCGGATTCCTGAATGAGTTTCTATTGGAGCAACTATTCCGTGTGATTAGTTCTGCTCCACGCGAAACCGTCATCGATGATCGGGCTCCCGTATATATAGGCCTCTACGGGTGAGCATGTCAGCCACTGTGCTCGAGGCAGGGTTCATCTTACCGTAGCTGAGCTACAGCCCTTACCACCGATGTAGACGGTATAACGAATGAAGCAGAGTTTGCCACACGGAGAATATGCCCCCGTCGATTCCCATTGAGGGATTTCGTTCCAAACAGTTTCCCCATTTCATTCTTCATCCGTTTGGTACCAGAATTCTCCAAACCAATTTTTTCTCTCGTCCCTTTCTATCCTAATTGAGAGTTGTGACTATAAGTAACTGAAAATTAGAAATATGTTTGGAAACCAAGATGTTAGGACATTCCAGGCTTCTCGAACCCACATGACTGTAAATACGTATTGTATATAATTGTTTCTTACTAGCCTATTGTGCCAAAACTCCTCTTTGCAGATAGATAAATATCCTCCATGAGTTCCTAGAAAAATAACTTTTCACGTGTAGAACATATGAATATGGTGAATAATACAAGAAGCAATAAAATGAAATCATGAATAATACAGAAAATATTGGGTTTGCATCAAAGGTCACAAATAACATGGTTATCACATGAAATTAGGAGTAGGAGATAAAACGTGTCAATATAAAAAAGTACAAAATGTAATCACACGAAAAAAAATCTGTAATGTTCCCAAAGTTAGATCTGAAATAATTGATAAGAGAAAAAGTTGTTCACACACAATAAACAAATGATGGAGAAAGAAACCCATATTAGCCTCACTGTTCCTATACTTGATTGAATCCTTTGATCACGCCGAGAAAATACACAACCCATTGTTAGCATTCAAATAGGGGTGTTATCGAGGTAGTTTAGTATGTTAGTTTGTTAGTGGGGCTATTTGAAATACGACAATGGGGTGATTCTTTTCAGTTATTCACGATAAGATTGAAAGTATAGGAATAGAGTAGTTCACAAATATTGGGTTGTACATCGAAAAATGTCTTAATCTACAATACAATGGTGCTCACTTGGCCGATAATAGTTCCTTCCTATCGTAATGAATCAATACAACTTGTTTTTCTCAGGTTTGAACTGTTATCGCTCAACAGGGACCACGGGAAGGTGTGAGCGCCCCTGTCGGGAAAGGATTTGGCAATGGGGTATTAGTTGAGGAGTGGAAAGTTAGGTTTATCAATTACACTTCAGATTAACAAAAATATAATTACAATTTACATTCAATAGCCTGAGCTCATAGTCAGCCAAAATAATTTGGTTGGTTTTGAGGAAATTCCAGGCTTCTTGATTACACCTGAAATCATTCGATGTCTCTAATGATAAAGGAGTATTACAATATCTTATGAAATAATAGGACCAGTTAAAGTTTTTAATGCTTGTAAAAATCACAAATGACCAAAACCGACCACAAAAAACAATCAGCTGGTGACCACCAAGTTGGCGTCGACTGAAATTATTAGCAAAATTATTCGATTCCTCAAATAAAAAGCAGTATTACAATTATAATGAAATAACAGAATCACTCACTGTCTATAAAGTTTATAAAAATCACAATCTACCAGTGAAAACCACAAAAAAACAATCAGCTGATGACCGCCAAGTTGTGACGTCATATGACAGTGATTCATCGAGTACCGTAATAAAACCTCACGTCCCCTATCTCTGCCAGCCAGCCGAAAACTGAATCGGAGAGTGTTATGAGCATGATTCAACCGCCCCCACTCTGTCGGCCCTCATCAGTAGTTTTCGATGCAGCGTTGTCACGTTTGGAAGATTTCTACTTTTCTATTAGATTTTACATTTCTTAACAAAATTTTGGTAGCTTCTTCTTCAGAATAGAATTTTGGCAAGTTTATCTAAATCACAACTAACCAGAAACAACCACAATACACAATCAGCTGGTGACCGCCATGTTGTGACGTCAACTGAAATTATTAGCAGCATTATTCGATTCCTCAAATGAAAAAGAAGTATTACAATATACAGTGACCGGCAGAAAGTACGCATCATATGGGAATTTTTTTTATTAATAAATTTTGACAAATATTGATATTTGCAATCGCTTCTGCATCAAAAGAAACCCCAAAAGACGTTGTACAGTGCCGTTCGTCTTTTCGAGGTTGGCGGGAAATTTAAAAAATTTGAAAATTATTTCTCAAAACACGCTTGTTTGTGAAAATATCGAGAAATGTTAATGAGAAAAGTTGTTCAGATTGACATTTTATAGCTATGTACAAGTTTTGAAAAAGATCTGAGATAAAAAAATAAAAATCAATTTTTTGCCACAAAAAAAAAATCTTTTTGGAAACATACATTTCTGACGAAGAAACTCATTAGTAAAGCCAACACTAATATTTCAAATAATGTTTTGTGAAGATTCGCAAGCTATTCCTATTATATTATATTCCGATACTTTTTATTATTAATTAAGAACCAAGTATCTACACAATTTCAATTTGAAATTCTTAATTGTCCTGTAGATATTTCAGTGACTTCTTATGAAGCAGCTGATCACACTGCAAAATCACAGATTTCAAATTTTCTCCGAATAAAATAGGAATAGCTTGCGAATCTTCACAAAACATTATTTGAAATATTAGTGTTGGCTTTACTAATGAGTTTCTTCGTCAGAAATGTATGTTTCCAAAAAGATTTTTTTTTGTGGCAAAAAATTGATTTTTATTTTTTTATCTCAGATCTTTTTCAAAACTTGTACATAGCTATAAAATGTCAATCTGAACAACTTTTCTTATTAACATTTCTCGATATTTTCACAAACAAGTGTGTTTTGAGAAATAATTTTCAATTTTTTTAAATTTCCCGCCAACCTCGAAAAGACGAACGGCACTGTACAACGTCTTTTGGGGTTTCTTTTGATGCAGAAGCGATTGCAAGTATCAATATTTGTCAAAATTTATTAATAAAAAAAATTCCCATATGATGCGTACTTTCTGCCGGTCACTGTATAATAAATTGATAGGATCATTCAATGTCTGTAAAAATTATAAAAATCACAATCAACCAGTGAAGACCACAAATAACTATCAGCTGATGACAGCCATGTTGTGACGTCATATGACAGTGCAGTGATTCATCGAGTACCGTAATGAAACTTCACGTCCGCTATCTCTGCCAGCCAGCCGAAAACTGAATCGGAGAGTGTTATGAGCATGATTCAACCGCCCCCACTCTGTCGGCCCTCATCGGTAGTTTTCGATCCTGCGTTGCCACGTTTGCGAGATTCCCACCTTTCTATAAGATTTTGGATTTCTTGACAGAAATTTTGGTAGGCGCCTTTTTAAAATAGATTTTTTGTTATTATATATAACGAATAACCAGTACCAACCACAAAAACATTCAGATGGTGACTGCCATGTTGTGACGTCAGCTGATGTCATTGAATAATCCAGCTACAAAATACAGTATTTTCTGGTGACCAACATGTAGTGACGTCAACTGAAATTATCAGCAAAATTATTCGATTCCTCAAATGAAAAAGCAGTATTACAATATATAATAAAATAACACGATCACTCAATGTCTATAAAGTCTATAAAAATCATAATCAACCAGTGAAAACCAACCATATTATCTGGTGACCACCATGTTGTGACGTCAACTGAAATTATTAGCAGAATAATTCGATTCCTCAAATGGAAAAGGAGTATTACAATATATAATAAAATAATAGGATCACTCAATGTCTTTAAAAATCACGATAAAACAGTGAAAACCACAAAAAAACAATCAGCTGATGACCGCCATGTTGTGACGTCAGATGACAGTGCAGTGATTCATCGAGTACCGTAATGAAACTTCACGTCCGCTATCTCTGCCAGCCAGCCGAAAAGGCGAAAACTGAATCGGAGAGTGTTATCAGCATGATTCAGCCGCCCCCACTCTGTCGGCCCTTATCGGTAGTTTTTGATCCAGCGTTGTCACGTTTGGAAGATTTCTACTTTTCTATTAGATTTTACGTTTCTTAACAAAATTTTGGTAGCTTCTTCTTTAGAATAGATTATTGGCAAGTTTATGTAAATCACAACTAACCAGAAACAACCACAATACGCAATCAGCTGGTGACCGCCATGTTGTGACGTAACATGATGTCATTAGCAAAATTGTTCGATTTCTCAAATGAAATAGGAATATTACAATAAATAATCAAATAATAAGATCACTTAATGCCTGAAAAAATTATAAAAATCACAATTAACCAGAACCAAGTACATAATACAATAATATCTGATGACCACCATGTTGTGACGTCAACCGAAATTATTAGCAGCATTATTCGGTTCCTCAAATGAAAAAGGAGTATTACAATATATAATAAAATATTAAGATCACTAGATGCCTGAAAAATTTATAAAGATCACAATTAACCAGAACCATGTACAAAATACAATATTATCTGATGATCACCACGTTGTGACGTCAACTGAAATTATTAGCAAAATTATGCGATTCCTCAAATGAAAAAGGAGTATTACAATTATAATAAAATAACAGGATCACTCAATGTCTATAAAGTTCATAAAATTCACAATCAACCAGTGAAAACCTCAAAAAAAACAATCAGCTGATGACCGCCATGTTGTTACGTCATATGACAGTGCAGTGATTCATCGAGTACCGTAATGAAACTTCACGTCCGCTATCTCTGCCAGCCAGCCGAAAACTGAATCGGAGAGTGTTATGAGCATGATTCAACCGCCCATACTCTGTCGGCCTCATCGGTAGTTTTCGATGCAGCGTTGTCACGTTTGGAAGATTTCAACTTTTCTATTAGATTTTACGTTTCTTAACCAAATTTTGGTAGCTTCTTCTTTAGAATAGATTTCTGGCAAGTTTATGTAAATCACAACTAACCAGAAACAAACACAATACACTATCAGCTGGTGATCGCCATGTTGTGACGTCACCATTAGCAAAATTATTCGATTTTTCAAATGAAAAAGGAATATTACAATATATAATCAAATAATAAGATCACTGAATGCCTGAAAAATGTATAAAGATCACAATTAACCAGAACCATGTACAAAATACAATATTATCTGATGATCACCACGTTGTGACGTCAACTGAAATTATTAGCAAAATTATGCGATTTCTCAAATGAAAAAGGAGTATTACAATTATAATGAAATAACAGGATCACTCAATGTCAATAAAGTTTATAAAAATCACAATCAACCAGTGAAAACCACAAAAAAACAATTCGCTGATGACCGCCATGTTGTGACGTCATTTGACAGTGCAGTGATTCATCGAGTACCGTAATGAAACTTCACGTCCGCTATCTCTGCCAGCCAGCCGAAAACTGAATCGGAGAGTGTTATGAGCATGATTCAACCGCCCCCACTCTGTCGGCCCTCATCGGTAGTTTTCGATGCAGCGTTGTCACGTTTGGAAGATTTCAACTCTTCTATTAGATTTTACGTTTCTTAACAAAATTTTGGAGCTTCTTCTTTAGAATAGATTTCTGGCAAGTTTATGTAAATCACAACTAACCAGAAACAAACACAATACACTATCAGCTGGTGACCGCCATGTTGTGACGTCACCATTAGCAAAATTATTCGATTTTTCAAATGAAAAAAGAATATTACAATATATAATCAAATAATAAGATCACTAAATGCCTGAAAAATTTATAATGGTCACAATTAACCAGAACCAAGTACAAAATATAATATTATCTGGTGAACACCATGTTGTGACGACAACTGAAATTATTAGCAAAATTATTCGATTCCTCAAATCAAAAAGGAGTATTACAATTATAATAAAATAACAGGATCACTGAATGTCAATAAAGTTTATAAAAATCACAATCAACCAGTGAAAACCACAAAAAAACAATCAGCTGATGACCGCCATGTTGTGACGTCAGATGACAGTGCAGTGATTCATCGAGTACCGTAATGAAACTTCACGTCCGCTATCTCTGCCAGCCAGCCGAAAACTGAATCGGAGAGTGTTACGAGCATGATTCAACCGCCCATACTCTGTCGGCCTCATCGGTAGTTTTCGATGCAGCGTTGTCACGTTTGGAAGATTTCAACTTTTCTATTAGATTTTACGTTTCTTAACCAAATTTTGGTAGCTTCTTCTTTAGAATAGATTTCTGGCAAGTTTATGTAAATCACAACTAACCAGAAACAAACACAATACACTATCAGCTGGTGATCGCCATGTTGTGACGTCACCACCATTAGCAAAATTATTCGATTTTTCAAATGAAAAAGGAATATTACAATATATAATCAAATAATAAGATCACTGAATGCCTGAAAAATGTATAAAGATCACAATTAACCAGAACCAAGTACAAAATACAATATTATCTGGTGACCACCATGTTGTGACGTCAACTGAAATTATTAGCAGAGTAATTCGATTCCTCAAATGAAAATGGAGTATTACAATATATAATAAAATAATAGGATCACTCAATGTCTATAAAAATCACAATAAAACAGTGAAAATCACAAAAAAACAATCAGCTGATGACAGCCATGTTGTGACGTCATATGACATTGCAGTGACTCATCGAGTACCGGAATAAAACTTCACGTCCGCTATCTCTGCCAGCCAGCCGAAAACTGAATCGGAGAGTGTTATCAGCATGATTCAACCGCCCCCACTCTGTCGGCCCTCATCGGTAGTTTTCGATCCAGCGTTGTCACGTTTGGAAGATTTCAACTTTTCTGTTAGATTTTACGTTTCTTAACAAAATTTGGTAGCTTCTTCTTTGGAATCGATTTTTTGCAAGTTTGTGTAAATCAGCTGGTGACCGCCATGTTGTGACGTCACCATTAGCAAAATTATTCGATTTTTCAAATGAAAAAGGAATATTACAATATATAATCAAATAATAAGATCACTAAATGCCTGAAAAATTCATAAAGATCACAAATAACCAGAACCATGTACAAAATACAATATTATCTGATGATCACCACGTTGTGACGTCAACTGAAATTATTAGCAGAATAATTCGATTTCTCAAATGAAAAAGGAGTATTACAATTATAATAAAATAACAGGATCACTCAATGTCAATAAAGTTTATAAAAATCACAATCAACCAGTGAAACCCACAAAAAAACAATTAGCTGATGACCGCCATGTTGTGACGTCATTTGACAGTACAGTGATTCATCGAGTACCGTAATGAAACTTCACGTTCGCTATCTCTGCCAGCCAGCCGAAAACTGAATCGGAGAGTGTTATGAGCATGATTCAACCGCCCATACTCTGTCGGCCTCATCGGTAGTTTTCGATGCAGCGTTGTCACGTTTGGAAGATTTCAACTCTTCTATTAGATTTTACGTTTCTTAACAAAATTTTGGAGCTTCTTCTTTAGAATAGATTTCTGGCAAGTTTATGTAAATCACAACTAACCAGAAACAAACACAATACACTATCAGCTGGTGACCGCCATGTTGTGACGTCACCATTAGCAAAATTATTCGATTTTTCAAATGAAAAAAGAATATTACAATATATAATCAAATAATAAGATCACTAAATGCCTGAAAAATTTATAATGGTCACAATTAACCAGAACCAAGTACAGAATATAATATTATCTGGTGAACACCATGTTGTGACGACAACTGAAATTATTAGCAAAATTATTCGATTCCTCAAATCAAAAAGGAGTATTACAATTATAATAAAATAACAGGATCACTGAATGTCAATAAAGTTTATAAAAATCACAATCAACCAGTGAAAACCTCAAAAAAACAATCAGCTGATGACCGCCATGTTGTTACGTCATATGACAGTGCAGTGATTCATCGAGTACCGTAATGAAACTTCACGTCCGCTATCTCTGCCAGCCAGCCGAAAACTGAATCGGAGAGTGTTATGAGCATGATTCAACCGCCCATACTCTGTCGGCCTCATCGGTAGTTTTCGATGCAGCGTTGTCACGTTTGGAAGATTTCAATTTTCTATTAGATTTTACGTTTCTTAACCAAATTTTGGTAGCTTCTTCTTTAGAATAGATTTCTGGCAAGTTTATGTAAATCACAACTAACCAGAAACAAACACAATACACTATCAGCTGGTGATCGTCATGTTGTGACGTCACCATTAGCAAAATTATTCGATTTTTCAAATGAAAAAGGAATATTACAATATATAATCAAATAATAAGATCACTGAATGCCTGAAAAATGTATAAAGATCACAATTAACCAGAACCAAGTACAAAATACAATATTATCTGGTGACCACCATGTTGTGACGTCAACTGAAATTATCAGCAGAATAATTCGATTCCTCAAATGAAAATGGAGTATTACAATATATAATAAAATAATAGGATCACTCAATGTCTATAAAAATCATAATAAAACAGTGAAAATCACAAAAAAACAATCAGCTGATGACCGCCATGTTGTGACGTCATATGACATTGCAGTGACTCATCGAGTACCGGAATAAAACTTCACGTCCGGTAAGTTTATGTAAATCACGACTAACTAGAAGCAACCACAATACACAATCAGCTGGTGACCGCCATGTTGTGACGTCACCTGATGTCATTAGCAAAATTATTCGATTTTTCAAATGAAAAAATAATATTACAATATATAATCAAATAATAAGATCACTAAATGCCTGAAAAATTTATAAAGGTCACAATTAACCAGAACCAAGTAAAAAATATAATATTATCTGGTGACCACCATGTTGTGACGTCAACTGAAATTATCAGCAGAATAATTCGATTCCTCAAATGAAAATGGAGTATTACAATATATAATAAAATAATAGGATCACTCAATGTCTATAAAAATCATAATAAAACAGTGAAAATCACAAAAAAACAATCAGCTGATGACCGCCATGTTGTGACGTCATATGACATTGCAGTGACTCATCGAGTACCGGAATAAAACTTCACGTCCGGTAAGTTTATGTAAATCACGACTAACTAGAAGCAACCACAATACACAATCAGCTGGTGACCGCCATGTTGTGACGTCACCTGATGTTATTAGCAAAATTATTCGATTTTTCAAATGAAAAAATAATATTACAATATATAATCAAATAATAAGATCACTAAATGCCTGAAAAATTTATAAAGGTCACAATTAACCAGAACCAAGTAAAAAATATAATATTATCTGGTGACCACCATGTTGTGACGTCAACTGAAATTATCAGCAGAATAATTCGATTCCTCAAATGAAAATGGAGTATTACAATATATAATAAAATAATAGGATCACTCAATGTCTATAAAAATCATAATAAAACAGTGAAAATCACAAAAAAACAATCAGCTGATGACCGCCATGTTGTGACGTCATATGACATTGCAGTGACTCATCGAGTACCGGAATAAAACTTCACGTCCGGTAAGTTTATGTAAATCACGACTAACTAGAAGCAACCACAATACACAATCAGCTGGTGACCGCCATGTTGTGACGTCACCTGATGTCATTAGCAAAATTATTCGATTTTTCAAATGAAAAAATAATATTACAATATATAATCAATTAATAAGATCACTAAATGCCTGAAAAATTTATAAAGGTCACAATTAACCAGAACCAAGTACAAAATATAAAATTATCTGGTGACCACCATGTTGTGACGACAACTGAAATAATTAGCAAAATTATTCGATTCCTCAAATCAAAAAGGAGTATTACAATTATAATAAAATAACAGGATCACTGAATGTCAATAAAGTTTATAAAAATCTCAATCAACCAGTGAAAACCTCAAAAAAACAATCAGCTGATGACCGCCATGTTGTTACGTCATATGACAGTGCAGTGATTCATCGAGTACCGTAATGAAACTTCACGTCCGCTATCTCTGCCAGCCAGCCGAAAACTGAATCGGAGAGTGTTATGAGCATGATTCAACCGCCCATACTCTGTCGGCCTCATCGGTAGTTTTCGATGCAGCGTTGTCACGTTTGGAAGATTTCAACTTTTCTATTAGATTTTACGTTTCTTAACAAAATTTTGGTAGCTTCTTTAGAATAGATTTCTGGCAAGTTTATGTAAATCACAACTAACTAGAAGCAACCACAATACACAATCAGCTGGTGACGGCCGTGTTGTGACGTCACCTGATGTCATTAGCAAAATTATTCGATTTTTCAAATGAAAAAATAATATTACAATATATAATCAAATAATAAGATCACTAAATGCCTGAAAAATTTATAAAGGTCACAATTAACCAGAACCAAGTACAAAATATAAAATTATCTGGTGACCACTACGTTGTGACGACAACTGAAATTATTAGCAAAATTATTCGATTCCTCAAATCAAAAAGGAGTATTACAATTATAATAAAATAACAGGATCACTGAATGTCAATAAAGTTTATAAAAATCACAATCAACCAGTGAAAACCTCAAAAAAACAATCAGCTGATGACCGCCATGTTGTTACATCATATGACAGTGCAGTGATTCATCGAGTATCGTAATGAAACTTCACGTCCGCTATCTCTGCCAGCCAGTCGAAAACTGAATCGGAGAGTGTTATCAGCATGATTTAACCGCCCCCACTCTGTCGGCCCTCATCGGTAGTTTTCGATCCAGTGTTGTCACGTTTGGTAGATTTCAACTTTTCTATTAGATTTCACGTTTCTTAACAAAATTTTGGTAGCATCTTCTTTAGAATAGATTTTTGGTAAGTTTATGTAAATCACGACTAACTAGAAGCAACCACAATACACAATCAGCTGGTGACCGCCATGTTGTGACGTCACCTGATGTCATTAGCAAAATTATTCGATTTTTCAAATGAAAAAATAATATTACAATATATAATCAAATAATAAGATCACTAAATGCCTGAAAAATTTATAAAGGTCACAATTAACCAGAACCAAGTACAAAATATAATATCTGGTGACCACCATGTTGTGACGACAACTGAAATTATTAGCAAAATTATTCGATTCCTCAAATCAAAAAGGAGTATTACAATTATAATAAAATAACAGGATCACTGAATGTCAATAAAGTTTATAAAAATCACAATCAACCAGTGAAAACCTCAAAAAAACAATCAGCTGATGACCGCCATGTTGTGACGTCATATGACATTGCAGTGACTCATCGAGTACCGGAATAAAACTTCACGTCCGCTATCTCTGCCAGCCAGCCGAAAACTGAATCGGAGAGTGTTATCAGCATTATTTAACCGCCCCCACTCTGTCGTCCCTCATCGGTAGTTTTCGATCCAGCGTTGTCACGTTTGGTAGATTTCAACTTTTTTATTAGATTTCACGTTTCTTAACAAAATTTTGGTAGCATCTTCTTTAGAATAGATTTTTGGCAAGTTTATGTAAATCACGACTAACTAGAAGCAACCACAATACACAATCAGCTGGTGACCGCCATGTTGTGACGTCACCTGTTGTCATTAGCAAAATTATTCGATTTTCCAAATGAAAAAGGAATATTACAATATATAATCAAATAATAAGATCACTAAATGCCTGAAAAATGTATAAAGATCACAATTAACCAGAACCAAGTACATAATACAATATTATCTGGTGACCACCATGTTGTGACGTCAACTGAAATTATTAGCAGAATAATTCGATTCCTCAAATGAAAATGGAGTATTACAATATATAATAAAATAATAGGATCACTCAATGTCTATAAAAATCACAATAAAACAGTGAAAATCACAAAAAAACAATCAGCTGATGACCGCTATGTTGTGACGTCATATGACAGTGCAGTGATTCATCGAGTACCGTAATGAAACTTCACGTCCGCTATCTGTGCCAGCTAGCCGAAAACTGAATCGGAGTGTTATCAGCATGATTCAACCGCCCCCACTCTGTCGGCCCTTATCGGTAGTTTTCGATCCAGCGTTGCCACGTTTGCGAGATTCCCACCATTCTATAAGATTTTGGGTTTCTTGACTGGAATTTTGGTAACTTCTTCTTTAGAAAATATTTTTGGCAAGTTTATGTAAATCACAACTAACCAGACAATCACATTGATCATGATTATGCAAATATCACTTTGATTTCTTGAAAAATTTTTGATTTTTGATTGAAACTGTTTCCAACAAATATATCGAACTATGGGCTTTCTGTCGCAGATAATGCCTGATCTAATTTTATGAACATTATAATTTCGGAAAATCCGAATCATATATGAATAAGCAAATAACTGATTGATTCTCATTATAGAAAATACTTACTGTAACATGCAGTGAATATGCACTTTTAACATCTCAAATCGATACGAAAGAAAAAACGGAACAGGTAAAACAAAATTTTATTGATGACAGCAAAGTAAAAATATTGATTAATTTTTTTTTGTTTAGGAAATTCACTTCTTGACATGTTTATTCAGGTTTGCAACTTACACAGTTTAAAATGAAAATATGTCAACGTTCTTTGAAAAAATGAAAGTTATTTTAATTTTTTTTTCTTACAGGCAAATTTTGAGAATACGCCAAGTTACTGACAAAATTATATCATTTTCTGAAGACAATAGTTTTTGAAACACAGTAACTAATCGGGGCAAATTTAGTAATTTTTCCTTCTATACCTGTATAGAATTTTTTGATTAACATCTTTCATTTTCTGTTTGCGGATGGTTAAAAACCCAAAAAAACATTTCCAAAAGTGAAAACACTTCAGTGTTTTATAGCTCTATATTGTAATAGTGTGATAATTTTATATTTATCTATATTACGTCAGGTAGTGATTGTTCTTATGAACATTTCAAACGGTTCTGTGAGCACAAGACAGGATAACTTTTTATCTAATTACAATATACGAGGATGAATTGATATCTAGTTAGCCTAGACCAGTTCCCTGCATAAACAAAATATTGCGTTACCATAGCAACGAACAATAACTTATTAGAAGTGTCAGTGTAAAGTTTGACGTCAAAAAAGTAAACCAGAGTTACGCAATAAATTAAAAGGAAAAATTGGAGTATCGAGCCATCATCTAGTACATGTATTTAAAAGGGTTAAGAGGTAAGCAGATTTACGAAGATGTGCTTAATACCCTTGGTGATCAATGTCCTTCGTATGCGACCGTGAAAAATTGGACTGCAAGCTGCAAAAGAGACGGGTGTGAAGTTATCCACATCCACAAGATACACGGAGAAAAAAATATCGATTTTTTTTATTTCTATACTGGACTCTTTGTGTACCTCTAATCATTGAATATGCTTTTTCCGGCGATCATCTCAGTAAAAAACATGGTGCCTCTGTTTTACAAACAGTCTTAAAGGGTGGAAATGGGGTGGAAAACCATAAACAAACTATATTTCGGTAAGTTGACTTTGTACACCATCCATTTTCGAATGTTGTTTCTCGTGGTCAAATTGACTAGAAAAATGATATGCCTGAGTTTTTCAGGCCGTCTAAGGGGGTGGAAATGGGGTTGAAAACCTTAAAAAACTATATTTCGGAAAGCTGACTTTGTACACCATTCGTATTCAAGTATGTTGTTTCTCGTGGTCGAATTGACTAGAAAAATACCATGCCTGGGTTATTCAGGCCGTCTAAGAGGGTAGAAATGGGGTTGAAAATCATAAAAAATCTATATTTCGGAAAGTTGATTTTGTACACCATTCAAATTCAAGTATCTTATTTCTCGTAGTTGAATTGACTAGAAAAATGCTACGTCTGAGTTTTTCAGGCCGTCTAAGAGGGTGGAAATGGGGTTGAAAATCATAAAAAAACTATGTTTTGGAAAGCTGACTTTTTGTACACCATTCATATTCAAGTATGATGTTTCTCGTGGTCGAATTGACTAGAAAAATACCATGCCTGGGTTATTCTGGCCGTCTAAGAGGGTGGAAATGGGGTTGAAAATCATAAAAAAACTATATTTCGGAAAGTTGACTTTGTACACCATCCATTTTCGAATATGTTGTTTCTCGTGGTCGAATTGACTAGAAAACTGCTACGTCTGAGTTTTTCAGGCCGTCTAAGGGGGTGGAATGGGGTTGAAAACCTTAAAAAAACTATGTTTTGGAAAGCTGACTTTTTGTACACCATTCATATTCAAGTATGATGTTTCTCGTGGTCGAATTGACTAGAAAAATACCATGCCTGGGTTATTCTGGCCGTCTAAGAGGGTGGAAATGGGGTTGAAAATCATAAAAAAACTATATTTCGGAAAGTTGACTTTGTACACCATCAATTTTCGAATATGTTGTTTATCGTGGTCGAATTAACTGAAAAATGATATACCTTTGTTTTTCAGGCCGTCTAAGAGGGAGGAAATAGGGTTGAAAATCATTAAAAATCTGTATTTTGGAAAGTTGACTTTGTACACCATTCAAATTCAAGGATGTTATTTCTCGTGGTCGTATTGACTAAATAAAATGCCATGTCTGAGTTATTCAGGCCGTCTAAGAGGGTGGAAATGGGGTTGAAAATCATAAAAAAACTATATTTCGGAAAGTTGACTCTGTACACCTTCCATTTTCGAATATGTTGTTTCTCGTGGTCGAATTGACTAGAAAAATGCTATGCCTGAGTTTTTCAGGCCGTCTAAGAGGGTGGAAATACATATATTCTAGTTAAAATAACAAAGTATCTACTACTTTCTGATACAAGGGGCAACACTGTATCGACGAAATTATTTTAGACGGGTATATTTGAATATTTGATTATCCATGCCCACAAATTTTTGAAATGATCTATCATTCCGTTCTACAGAAACGTCTAATAGGCCATCGAATGTGGAATACCCTGTATTATATTATTATCTCATTTTTGTGACATACCGAACCTTATTGTTCGTTTTTATAATTTCTTTCGTGGAAAATATTCGCATTTTGCTTTTCTTATAATGGATCTTTACATTTATGATAAATAAATTCCGAAACTCTTTTAAATCGATAGATTCTAGTCTGAAACGTCTATTTAATAAAGTTCCACTATATTTTTTTCATTTTGAAAGAATATCTCATTTGAAATTGTGTCGCTGACGTCACGTTCATCGGAAACAACACCCACCATAATCCATGTTCCGAAACATTTAATACCGTTCTCCTCTAAAATATAGATTCTATCTTGGTATAAGCCATTGAGAGATAATTTAAACTTAGTCACTTGATCAACTCATAGAAAAAATCCACATATTAGCTACTTTTTATTGTATTTGTAACTTTCAAATTTCCTGAACGGACCATCCTTTCGATGAAGAACGCCGCAAATCATTATGACAGTTCTCATGCAGCAAAAGTGATCTCGAGATGTGAGGTTAATGTTTGTTTTCTTAGATTCGACATTTAACTGATACATTCATTAATACTGTAGCAAGGTGTTATTATGACCGATCTGGTGTGAATTTATTCGTGTTTTAATAATATGGAAAGGCTTCGTGAAGGGAAGTTCGGATAATTTACCGAGGGTAGATTATGAGATGATTGACTCTTTCTGTTTAACAAATATGAATTTATTTTTTGAAATGACTAAATTTTAAAATCGTTCCTTCAACATTTTACAATGCGCTTCATAGGTATTTAGGAACAAAAAATTGTTTATAAGAATATCCACTGGTGTTCAGACAACCAGGTACGAAGCACCTTTTCGACATGTTCACAGTTATTGCAGGGATACAGATATAGAAATTAGGAAAAAAAATTAGAACACAAACAACAAAAACATTTAAAAACTTTTGAAAACCGCATTAACCTCAAAAAAAGGAATGAAGTAGGGCCTGTTCGTTTGCAGCGTACGTATTTGATGGAACTGCTCTACTTGTATTAAATATTAAAGTAGGCAAACGAGTTAAACAGAGACAAACGATTCTTATTGATGCTCTGTGAAACAGGCGAATGAACCCATCTGGTATCAAATGACAACTGTCATACGACACATTATATTCGAATGAGAATTTGAGATTCCACGGTGCAAAACTTTCACAACGTTGCCAAGTCTAGTTTTGATGAACGTGACGTCACGAAACCACTTATCTTCTGATTATAGAAAAACTAGCGGTCAGAAAAAATAAATAAAAATTCCCGAGTGATATTAGCGTATACACTTTCTAATTACAGTGTTCTCTCATATGTCGTGGAAAGGTCCATTGTATGAAATTTTTTTAATTTATTACCTCCCCTCAACCAGTACCCCGAACCCGCCACTGCCCTCGGAGGGGGCGGCGCGGTCCCTCCGCGGCTAAAAATAGATAATATTCAGTTACCGAGCCGCGACCATTCTGGATTCTGGGAGAGAGAGCGTACCCTGACCCAAATCGAGCCTTCCCAGGGTTGATACCCTCTACCGCAGCCATTCATGCCGTAACTGGGTCGCATGTACTGCAATATCTTGTGTTTACATCCCCCTCCACCGTCGCCACGTTGTCGCGAGCGTCCGCGGGCCACGCCCTCCGCGTCTCCGCGCCAATCGCGCGGCCGGACAGCGCTTCCCCTGCCGGGCGCTCGCTGACGTCATCGAACCCCTGGCGCGAGAATGCACGTGGCCCAGTTTCGGCGCTAGCGGTGCGTTTTATTGATGTTCTGAAAGCGTTTCTTGAACGGAGAGCGCGATTGAGAAGTTTTCGCGGCGGCCTATGGGAGCAGGCGTCGTTCCGTGAATGGTTTGTAGTCTAGTCAACATGTACCATTTTTTAAAAATTGAATCTCACCGAAAATTATGATCATGGTGTCATTCGATTCGTCATGACATGTAGAAAGTTAAAATGTACTTGTTCTTCGAATTAGAAGGTTAGTTCACTGAGAAAATGTCGATATTGTGGATGGGTGCATTTTTTCGTCGAAAAATTGCCCTTTTTCAGTTACCTCTTTGTTGAATTCAAACGCCAAATTGTCGTAACTGTCCAAGATAGGCATCTATCAATAGCCAGGACTTTGGAGGTGATGGTGAGTACAACGGAATAGCCACAAAGGATCTCTTTACAAATTCAGGATTCGTCAGCCAAACAAAACCAGGAACCCCTGTAGCTTTCATCAATTCTACCATCATACTCCTCGTCTCTCAGTCGGAAACGAAATCCACCTTGAAGATTTTTTAATCCAGGAAGTTAGGGAACCAACATTAAGAGATTTCAATATTTGCATGTTCCATGCATAACCGACCAATCAGACCAGCTTAAAAATAATGATGTTTTTGGTTGGCTCTGATCAGACACCCCAAATGCTAAGTTGGCTACACTGATAGTTTGAAAAATGAAACAGTTGACAGCTGACAGTTGAAATATCATCGGACAGCTGACAAATAATCATAAACATGAGAGCAATCAAAACATTAAACCCTAAAAATTAAAACAGAGACAATAATTCGAAGACACTCTTCAAGAACCTTCTCAATAACCAGAACTCAGAAATACATATGAAGCACTCACGAAAATTCGTTTGAAGACAACATTGGATGTCAAATTGAGTAGGATATATTTTCTTTTGAAGAAATTTCTTATTCACCGTTAATAATTTTTAGGGTAAAATTCCGTTAACCGGGCGCTACAAGCTACAAAAAATTTTTTTGGGACTTACGTAGTTTGACCTGAACAAAAAATCCAAATGAAATTTTTGGCGGTCTCAAGTAATTTCGGAGATACGGGCCTTTTTTTGAATGAAAATTTGCATTTTCTGGTACACGTTTCTTCTTCGAAAAACACACTCAAATGCCTCCTTATTTTCACCAGCACAATATACACACCCTAATTCACCAGTTTTACACTTTTTTTTCATTGAAAACAGTTTTTTATCAACAAATTGTAGCTTTTTCTAGCAAATACAAATTCAACAAATTCATGCTGTTTTGTTTACTGAATATCTGTCATTTCTGTTGTCAGGTTGGTAACAATGGAATTGACGGAAAGGCGATTCTAATTTTGCGACATTGCCAATGTGATTCCAGAAATATTCAATTCACGTATCACACAGAATATTTTAGTGAATGAGTATGAAAAATGAGTTGATATAACCACAACATTTTCCCATCAACACTCTGACTGCACATTGGAAATAATGGTACTCATACTGTTTCTGAATGACTAGAAAAATTCGAAAGAACGAGACAGATCACGAAAATGTGCGCAAACAAATATGAATATACATGCGCACAAAAAAAATTAAGAACACTTTTCACACAAAATAACCTACTTTAATGACTATAAATCAACCCGACAGACGCGATCTTATGCAAACCTAACCGAGCTTACCCGACTATACGATACGGATAGGTTGCGTCTTTTCTATCTGTTATACCAAAAATGAATGTTTGTGATCCGACATGTTTATTTAGGTAACTATTTGTTCGCAAAAAATGCCTGCTACATGCTGTGTCTATTTAAAAATATCTTTTGTGCATTCAAAATATTAGTACCAAGATTTTTTTTTCCAATCCAGTTATCTGACAACGAAATGGCTTCTTTCATAACAAAGTAGCCAGTATCAATGTCTTTTACTGACTCAACAACAACAGTGACTCTTAATAACTTTATAAGAGTACAATGCGACGTTGTCAGATTCCCTAAAACTCCTGCATACTGAATACTCATGAATATGAAATGTTTGTAGTGAATAGTTTTTGGCGCCCTAGTGACTGGCAAATTTTTCATCAATAATAATAATAGTTCCTAATAAACACTCGAAGAGTGAACCATTCTTAGTGAAGATATTCAGCAAGAAATATGCAAGCAAAGCGAGCACGCGCCTTCCTATTACTACTTTTGTAACTTTTGTAACTTATGTAACTTGTTATATCCCAATATATTAGATATATACCTTTAGTAGGTGTAAGTTTTCAAAAATCAATATAGATTATTGTTTCAAATCTTCTATTTTTTTTATGCAACAAATGATAGAACATTAATGAACTGAAGATTAATATTGCCTAAACGCAAGCCTTACAAAAATGACTATAATTATTAAAATGGAATGAATGATGTGATGAGACGAATGAAATTATTTCTAAAATTATCAACTAAATAAAACGATTACACTATAGCCTCAGCGGCTATATATTCTATGGATTGTCTATTTTTGACGAATGCGCAACACGGAAATTGTCTTCAACTCGAATCACTTTTTTTTTCAATTATCATTATAAACTTTCCGCATATCTGGTATAAATGGAACGGTCTCACCATGAATACAAAAGAATCAGCCGTTAGTTGGGCAATATCAAGCTCTTGGATGTATGGATTCAAATTCCTCTCACGAATTATCAGTTGCTCTCATCAACCCAGAATCCAAATCAGAGATAATTTTGGTACTAGATCTCAACCACGTGACAACTGAAATATGTGGGTTTCGTTTCATTTTAATATAATTAATCAAGTTTTACTTACCGTGGTTGGATGGTAGCTTCGAAATGAAATTAAAGGTCAAAATGTCAAATTCAGATCAGTGACAATTAATGACTTTTTTTTTGACAAACGTCATTTACTCAATTCGTAATACCAAGTGCTCGATTAATTTAAATACCAAACACAATTACGAGGGTTCCGTTTCAAACTTATCTCTTACTTCTTGGTGAGAAAGACGCGAGCGAAGCGAACGCGCGCATTCCCATCACAACTTTATCGATTTCTGACGACTTTGAGTAGAAATTTTCATCCCTTATTCGTTAGTGAACATGACCAGAAAAACGCGAGCGAAGCGAGCGCGCGCATTACCATCACTACTTTGTCGATTTCTATCAACTTTGAGTAAAAATTTTCATCCCTTATTTTTCAGTGCACAAGACCAGAAATACGCTAGCGAAGCGAGAAGTTACTTCCTCAAATGATTGCCAACTTATTCAAAAAGACTTAGTGAATTTTTGCAATTATTGTGAATTCAACCTATTAGATATATATGTTGAAAAATGTAAAGTGATGCGTTTCTATAAAATACATATTCCCATCATGTGTGATTACTTCATCGGTAATGTCAATCTGAAATCAGCTGAGAATATATGCGATTTAGGAGTAGTGTTTGACAAAGATCTCGATTTTACTAATCACATAAACAGTAACTGTAATAAAGCCTTGAAAATGCTTGGTTTCATAAAGAGGCAAACCCAAAACATAAATGATACCAATGCAATAAAAACGTCTTTGGTCCGTAGTATTCTAGAATACAACAGTATTATTTGGTCTCCATTTTATCTTGGTCACAAGGAAAGGTTAGAAAGAATTCAGGGTAGATTCACTAAATTTATAATTTATAAAATGAAAATGTCGTTTCATAGGTTCGATTCTTATACTTTCCTAGATTATTATGATGGCAGAGTCCATATTAAGGAAGTTGAGGAATATTGCTGGAGTGAAACCGGCCCTGGACGCTCGGAAAAATAATTATGAACATGTGGTATTTTTCTTCAATCTGTTCTGATTGACACACTGAAATATAAAACTGTTTTCCACTATTCGTATGAAAAAAAAAATGCAAGTATTGCTGAACTTTATTGCTAAAGTAACTAGGCTGTTCTATACACAGTTAAGAAAAGTATCAACTTTGGAATCACCCTGTATATTACGTGTTTCGTTATTTTTGGTGAAGGGTCGGCTCAGGAATCCATCGCAGCAAACAGTGCGTTTTTCATCCCGCGAACGTACCGAAGCGAGTGCATTTCCTCTCACACGTTACGCAACCGAATTCGCTCCGTTTCCCAATTTTCCATCGACCGCCGCCGCGCCGCCCGTTTCATCCATAAACTGCAGAATTTCAACAATGAAATTCTCCGATTCTAAATATAGCTTTCGTCCGGGAAGGGATTTCGACCTATTTTCCGAGGGGTTGTCGCCCTTCAGCTAGGCCATTCATACCTTCAACTGGGTCAGCCCCCGTACGGCCGCCCCCCGCGGCGTGACGTCGCACCGGGCGCTCGCCAATGGCGTTCTTTAATTTCCCCTGGATTTTCTCGCTGACGTCAGAGGGCCCCGTCGTCCCCCGACCTATTTTTTTCGGTGGATGTGCGCCCGGTTCGCCGTTAACCCAATTTTGGATTCGCTTCGCTCGTATGTCTTCGAAGAGACCCGCGAACGGTGACGTATGATACGAAAAAATAGGAAATGGACAATGTTACTGGGTTTGATGGGCGCCGCCAATGGACTCCTAGAATTCATTTCGACTTCGGTATAATGTTATCTTCTCAGTATTGATTTCACACTTCAACTTGAATCTGATCATTTAGAATTTATAGAAAACATACTTAAAATGGTCATGTCATCTTTCTCCAATCATCCATCCACATCAACATAAATTGGCAGCCTTTATTGCTACATTGACAGTCTTCTCAACATTCCTCTTTCATCCACAGACTATAATGAAGAGCGAATATTACCACATCTCATAGAAAATTTCCTTCTGAATGCAATACAAATTTTCGCAACATTCTATTTCCTTCTATATCGAATATTGCATTTTTTGACTTTGATCGCCTGAGAATATTTAAAAAAATGCAGTATCTCACGAGTAATACTTTATCCTATAAAACATTTCCTTCTGAATCCAAAAAAGTACTCTTTTTTTTAATCAGTAGGCTGTCTTTTAGAAAATGTCGAATTTGTTGATAGGTGCATTTTTTCGTCGAAAAAAACTGCCCTTTTGCAGTTACCCCTTTATCGAATCCAATTTTTGAGGTGATATTCAGAATCAGCTCGTTGAGATACGTTTAAGGGAAGCTTGCTATTTTTTGAAAATGGAAAATAAACATCGCCTGGGAATATTTAAAATATTTGAAATCCCGCGAATATTACTTCATCTTATAGAAAATTTCCTTCTGAATCCAAAAATGTACTTGTTTTTCGAATCAGAAGGCTATTCTTTTAGAAAATTTCGATTTTCTGGATAGATGCAATTTTTTCGCCAAAAAAAATTGCAAATTTCGACTTTGATCGCCTGGGAATATTTCAAAAATGCGAAATCCCGCGAGTATTACTTCATCTTATAGAAAATTTCCTTCTGAATCCGGAAATGTACTTGTTTTTCGAATCAGAAGGCTAATTCATTTAGAAAATGTCGATTTTCTGGATAGATGCAATTTTTTCGTCAAAAAAATTGCAAATTTCGACTTTGATCGCCTGGGAATATTTAAAAAATGCGAAATCCCGCGAATATTACTTCATCTTATAGAAAATTTCCTTCTGAATCCAAAAATTGTACTTGTTTTTCGAATCAGAGGGCTATTCTTTTAGAAAATTTCGATTTTCTGGATAGAAGCAATTTTTTCTTCAAAAAAAATTACAAATTTCGACTTTGATCGCCTGGGAATATTTCAAAAATGCGAAATCCCGCGAGTATTACTTCATCTTATAGAAAATTTCCTTCTGAATCCGAAAATGTACTTGTTTTTCGAATCAGAAGGCTATTCTTTTAGAAAATTTCGATTTTCTGGATTGATGCAATTTTTTCGTAAAAAAAATTGCAAATTTCGACTTTGATCGCCTGGGAATATTTCAAAAATGCGAAATCCCGCGATTATTACTTCATCTTATGAAAATTTCCTTCTGAATCCAAAAATGTACTTGTTTTTCGAATCAGAAGGCTATTCTTTTAGAAAATTTCGATTTTCTGGATAGATGCAATTTTTTCGTAAAAAAAAATTGCAAATTTCGACTTTGATCGCCTGGGAATATTTCAAAAATGCGAAATCCCGCGAGTATTACTTCATCTTATAAAAAATTTCCTTCTGAATCCGAAAATGTACTTGTTTTTCGAATCAGAAAGCTAATTCATTTAGAAAATGTCGATTTTCTGTATAGATGCAATTTTTTCGTAAAAAAAAATTGCAAATTTCGACTTTGATCGCCTGGGATTATTTCAAAAATGCGAAATCCCGCGAGTATTACTTCATCTTATAGAAAATTTCCTTCTGAATCCGAAAATGTACTTGTTTTTCGAATCAGAAGGCTAATTCATTTAGAAAATGTCGATTTTCTGGATAGATGCAATTTTTTCGTCAAAAAAATTGCAAATTTCGACTTTGATCGCCTGGGAATATTTCAAAAATTTGAAATCCCGCGAATATTACTTCATCTTATAGAAAATTTCCTTCTGAATCCAAAAATGTACTTGTTTTTCGAATCAGAAGGCTATTCTTTTAGAACATTTCGATTTTCTGGATAGATGCAATTTTTTCGTCAAAAAAAATTGCAAATTTCGACTTTGATCGCCTGGGAATATTTCAAAAATGCGAAATCCCGCGAGTATTACTTCATCTTGTAGAAAATTTCCTTCTGAATCCGAAAATGTACTTGTTTTTCGAATCAGAAGGATAATTCATTTAGAAAATTTCGATTTTCTGGATGGATGCAATTTTTTCGTCAAAAAAAATTGCAAATTTCGACTTTGATCGCCTGGGAATATTTCAAAAATGCGAAATCCTGCGAGTATTACTTCATCTTATAGAAAATTTCCTTCTGAATCCGAAAATGTACTTGTTTTTCGAATCAGAAGGCTATTCTTTTAGAAAATTTCGATTTTCTGGATAGATGCAATTTTTTCGTCAAAAAAAATTGCAAATTTCGACTTTGATCGCCTGGGAATATTTCAAAAATGCGAAATCCCGCGAGTATTACTTCATTTTATAGAAAATTTCCTTCTGAATCCAAAAATGTACTTGTTTTTCGAATCAGAGGGCTATTCTTTCAGAAAATTTCGATTTTCTGGATAGAAGCAATTTTTTCTTCAAAAAAAATTACAAATTTCGACTTTGATCGCCTGGGAATATTTCAAAAATGCGAAATCCCGCGAGTATTACTTCATCTTATAGAAAATTTCCTTCTGAATCCGAAAATGTACTTGTTTTTCGAATCAGAAGGCTAATTCATTTAGAAAATGTCGATTTTCTGTATAGATGCAATTTTTTCGTCAAAAAAAATTGCACATTTCGACTTTGATCGCCTGGGAATATTTCAAAAATGCGAAATCCCGCGAGTATTACTTCATCTTATGAAAATTTCCTTCTGAATCCAAAAATGTACTTGTTTTTCGAATCAGAAGGCTATTCTTTCAGAAAATTTCGATTTTCTGGATAGATGCAATTTTTTCGTCAAAAAAATTGCAAATTTCGACTTTGATCGCCTGAGAATATTTCAAAAATGCGAAATCCCGCGAATATTACTTCATCTTATAGAAAATTTCCTTCTGAATCCAAAAATGTACTTGTTTTTCGAATCAGAAGGCTATTCTTTTAGAAAATTTCGATTTTCTGGATAGATGCAATTTTTTCGTCAAAAAAATTGCAAATTTCGACTTTGATCGCCTGGGAATATTTCAAAAATTTGAAATCCCGCGAATATTACTTCATCTTATAGAAAATTTCCTTCTGAATCCAAAAATGTACTTGTTTTTCGAATCAGAAGGCTATTCTTTTAGAACATTTCGATTTTCTGGATAGATGCAATTTTTTCGTCAAAAAAAATTGCAAATTTCGACTTTGATCGCCTGGGAATATTTCAAAAATGCGAAATCCCGCGAGTATTACTTCATCTTGTAGAAAATTTCCTTCTGAATCCGAAAATGTACTTGTTTTTCGAATCAGAAGGATAATTCATTTAGAAAATTTCGATTTTCTGGATGGATGCAATTTTTTCGTCAAAAAAAATTGCAAATTTCGACTTTGATCGCCTGGGAATATTTCAAAAATGCGAAATCCTGCGAGTATTACTTCATCTTATAGAAAATTTCCTTCTGAATCCGAAAATGTACTTGTTTTTCGAATCAGAAGGCTATTCTTTTAGAAAATTTCGATTTTCTGGATAGATGCAATTTTTTCGTCAAAAAAAATTGCAAATTTCGACTTTGATCGCCTGGGAATATTTCAAAAATGCGAAATCCCGCGAGTATTACTTCATTTTATAGAAAATTTCCTTCTGAATCCAAAAATGTACTTGTTTTTCGAATCAGAGGGCTATTCTTTCAGAAAATTTCGATTTTCTGGATAGAAGCAATTTTTTCTTCAAAAAAAATTACAAATTTCGACTTTGATCGCCTGGGAATATTTCAAAAATGCGAAATCCCGCGAGTATTACTTCATCTTATAGAAAATTTCCTTCTGAATCCGAAAATGTACTTGTTTTTCGAATCAGAAGGCTAATTCATTTAGAAAATGTCGATTTTCTGTATAGATGCAATTTTTTCGTCAAAAAAAATTGCACATTTCGACTTTGATCGCCTGGGAATATTTCAAAAATGCGAAATCCCGCGAGTATTACTTCATCTTATGAAAATTTCCTTCTGAATCCAAAAATGTACTTGTTTTTCGAATCAGAAGGCTATTCTTTCAGAAAATTTCGATTTTCTGGATAGATGCAATTTTTTCGTCAAAAAAATTGCAAATTTCGACTTTGATCGCCTGAGAATATTTCAAAAATGCGAAATCCCGCGAATATTACTTCATCTTATAGAAAATTTCCTTCTGAATCCAAAAATGTACTTGTTTTTCGAATCAGAAGGCTATTCTTTTAGAAAATTTCGATTTTCTGGATAGATGCAATTTTTTCGTCAAAAAAAATTGCAAATTTCGACTTTGATCGCCTGGGATTATTTCAAAAATGCGAAATCCCGCGAGTATTACTTCATCTTATAGAAAATTTCCTTCTGAATCCGAAAATGTACTTGTTTTTCGAATCAGAAGGCTAATTCATTTAGAAAATGTCGATTTTCTGGATAGATGCAATTTTTTCGTCAAAAAAATTGCAAATTTCGACTTTGATCGCCCGGGAATATTTCAAAAATTTGAAATCCCGCGAATATTACTTCATCTTATAGAAAATTTCCTTCTGAATCCAAAAATGTACTTGTTTTTTGAATCAGAAGGCTATTCTTTTAGAAAATTTCGATTTTCTGGATAGATGCAATTTTTTCGTCAAAAAAATTGCAAATTTCGACTTTGATCGCCTGGGAATATTTCAAAAATGCGAAATCCCGCGAGTATTACTTCATCTTATAGAAAATTTCCTTCTGAATCCAAAAATGTACTTGTTTTTTGAATCAGAAGGCTATTCTTTTAGAAAATTTCGATTTTCTGGATAGATGCAATTTTTTCGTAAAAAAAATTGCAAATTTCGACTTTGATCGCCTGGGAATATTTCAAAAATGCGAAATCCCGCGAGTATTACTTCATCTTATAGAAAATTTCCATCTGAATCCAAAAATGTACTTGTTTTTTGAATCAGAAGGCTATTCTTTTAGAAAATTTCGATTTTCTGGATAGATGCAATTTTTTCGTCAAAAAAATTGCAAATTTCTACTTTGATCGCCTGGGAATATTTCAAAAATGCGAAATCCCGCGAGTATTACTTCATCTTATAGAAAATTTCCTTCTGAATCCGAAAATGTACTTGTTTTTCGAATCAGAAGGATATTCTTTCAGAAAATTTCGATTTTCTGGATAGATGCAATTTTTTCGTCAAAAAAATTGCAAATTTCGACTTTGATCGCCTGGGAATATTTCAAAAATGCCAAATCCCGCGAATATTACTTCATCTTATAGAAAATTTCCTTCTGAATCCGAAAATGTACTTGTTTTTCGAATCAGAAGGATATTCTTTCAGAAAATTTCGATTTTCTGGATAGATGCAATTTTTTCGTCAAAAAAATTGCAAATTTCGACTTTGATCGCCTGGGAATATTTCAAAAATGCGAAATCCCGCGATTATTACTTCATCTTATGAAAATTTCCTTCTGAATCCAAAAATGTACTTGTTTTTCGAATCAGAAGGCTATTCTTTTAGAAAATTTCGATTTTCTGGATAGATGCAATTTTTTCGTAAAAAAAAATTGCAAATTTCGACTTTGATCGCCTGGGAATATTTCAAAAATGCGAAATCCCGCGAGTATTACTTCATCTTATAAAAAATTTCCTTCTGAATCCGAAAATGTACTTGTTTTTCGAATCAGAAAGCTAATTCATTTAGAAAATGTCGATTTTCTGTATAGATGCAATTTTTTCGTAAAAAAAAATTGCAAATTTCGACTTTGATCGCCTGGGATTATTTCAAAAATGCGAAATCCCGCGAGTATTACTTCATCTTATAGAAAATTTCCTTCTGAATCCGAAAATGTACTTGTTTTTCGAATCAGAAGGCTAATTCATTTAGAAAATGTCGATTTTCTGGATAGATGCAATTTTTTCGTCAAAAAAATTGCAAATTTCGACTTTGATCGCCTGGGAATATTTCAAAAATTTGAAATCCCGCGAATATTACTTCATCTTATAGAAAATTTCCTTCTGAATCCAAAAATGTACTTGTTTTTCGAATCAGAAGGCTATTCTTTTAGAACATTTCGATTTTCTGGATAGATGCAATTTTTTCGTCAAAAAAAATTGCAAATTTCGACTTTGATCGCCTGGGAATATTTCAAAAATGCGAAATCCCGCGAGTATTACTTCATCTTGTAGAAAATTTCCTTCTGAATCCGAAAATGTACTTGTTTTTCGAATCAGAAGGATAATTCATTTAGAAAATTTCGATTTTCTGGATGGATGCAATTTTTTCGTCAAAAAAAATTGCAAATTTCGACTTTGATCGCCTGGGAATATTTCAAAAATGCGAAATCCTGCGAGTATTACTTCATCTTATAGAAAATTTCCTTCTGAATCCGAAAATGTACTTGTTTTTCGAATCAGAAGGCTATTCTTTTAGAAAATTTCGATTTTCTGGATAGATGCAATTTTTTCGTCAAAAAAAATTGCAAATTTCGACTTTGATCGCCTGGGAATATTTCAAAAATGCGAAATCCCGCGAGTATTACTTCATTTTATAGAAAATTTCCTTCTGAATCCAAAAATGTACTTGTTTTTCGAATCAGAGGGCTATTCTTTCAGAAAATTTCGATTTTCTGGATAGAAGCAATTTTTTCTTCAAAAAAAATTACAAATTTCGACTTTGATCGCCTGGGAATATTTCAAAAATGCGAAATCCCGCGAGTATTACTTCATCTTATAGAAAATTTCCTTCTGAATCCGAAAATGTACTTGTTTTTCGAATCAGAAGGCTAATTCATTTAGAAAATGTCGATTTTCTGTATAGATGCAATTTTTTCGTCAAAAAAAATTGCACATTTCGACTTTGATCGCCTGGGAATATTTCAAAAATGCGAAATCCCGCGAGTATTACTTCATCTTATGAAAATTTCCTTCTGAATCCAAAAATGTACTTGTTTTTCGAATCAGAAGGCTATTCTTTCAGAAAATTTCGATTTTCTGGATAGATGCAATTTTTTCGTCAAAAAAATTGCAAATTTCGACTTTGATCGCCTGAGAATATTTCAAAAATGCGAAATCCCGCGAATATTACTTCATCTTATAGAAAATTTCCTTCTGAATCCAAAAATGTACTTGTTTTTCGAATCAGAAGGCTATTCTTTTAGAAAATTTCGATTTTCTGGATAGATGCAATTTTTTCGTCAAAAAAAATTGCAAATTTCGACTTTGATCGCCTGGGATTATTTCAAAAATGCGAAATCCCGCGAGTATTACTTCATCTTATAGAAAATTTCCTTCTGAATCCGAAAATGTACTTGTTTTTCGAATCAGAAGGCTAATTCATTTAGAAAATGTCGATTTTCTGGATAGATGCAATTTTTTCGTCAAAAAAATTGCAAATTTCGACTTTGATCGCCCGGGAATATTTCAAAAATTTGAAATCCCGCGAATATTACTTCATCTTATAGAAAATTTCCTTCTGAATCCAAAAATGTACTTGTTTTTTGAATCAGAAGGCTATTCTTTTAGAAAATTTCGATTTTCTGGATAGATGCAATTTTTTCGTCAAAAAAATTGCAAATTTCGACTTTGATCGCCTGGGAATATTTCAAAAATGCGAAATCCCGCGAGTATTACTTCATCTTATAGAAAATTTCCTTCTGAATCCAAAAATGTACTTGTTTTTTGAATCAGAAGGCTATTCTTTTAGAAAATTTCGATTTTCTGGATAGATGCAATTTTTTCGTAAAAAAAATTGCAAATTTCGACTTTGATCGCCTGGGAATATTTCAAAAATGCGAAATCCCGCGAGTATTACTTCATCTTATAGAAAATTTCCATCTGAATCCAAAAATGTACTTGTTTTTTGAATCAGAAGGCTATTCTTTTAGAAAATTTCGATTTTCTGGATAGATGCAATTTTTTCGTCAAAAAAATTGCAAATTTCGACTTTGATCGCCTGGGAATATTTCAAAAATGCGAAATCCCGCGAGTATTACTTCATCTTATAGAAAATTTCCTTCTGAATCCGAAAATGTACTTGTTTTTCGAATCAGAAGGATATTCTTTCAGAAAATTTCGATTTTCTGGATAGATGCAATTTTTTCGTCAAAAAAATTGCAAATTTCGACTTTGATCGCCTGGGAATATTTCAAAAATGCCAAATCCCGCGAATATTACTTCATCTTATAGAAAATTTCCTTCTGAATCCGAAAATGTACTTGTTTTTCGAATCAGAAGGCTAATTCATTTAGAAAATGTCGATTTTCTGTATAGATGCAATTTTTTCGTCAAAAAAAATTGCACATTTCGACTTTGATCGCCTGGGAATATTTCAAAAATGCGAAATCCCGCGAGTATTACTTCATCTTATGAAAATTTCCTTCTGAATCCAAAAATGTACTTGTTTTTCGAATCAGAAGGCTATTCTTTCAGAAAATTTCGATTTTCTGGATAGATGCAATTTTTTCGTCAAAAAAATTGCAAATTTCGACTTTGATCGCCTGAGAATATTTCAAAAATGCGAAATCCCGCGAATATTACTTCATCTTATAGAAAATTTCCTTCTGAATCCAAAAATGTACTTGTTTTTCGAATCAGAAGGCTATTCTTTTAGAAAATTTCGATTTTCTGGATAGATGCAATTTTTTCTTCAAAAAAAATTGCAAATTTCGACTTTGATCGCCTGGGATTATTTCAAAAATGCGAAATCCCGCGAGTATTACTTCATCTTATAGAAAATTTCCTTCTGAATCCGAGAATGTACTTGTTTTTCGAATCAGAAGGCTAATTCATTTAGAAAATGTCGATTTTCTGGATAGATGCAATTTTTTCGTCAAAAAAATTGCAAATTTCGACTTTGATCGCCCGGGAATATTTCAAAAATTTGAAATCCCGCGAATATTACTTCATCTTATAGAAAATTTCCTTCTGAATCCAAAAATGTACTTGTTTTTTGAATCAGAAGGCTATTCTTTTAGAAAATTTCGATTTTCTGGATAGATGCAATTTTTTCGTCAAAAAAATTGCAAATTTCGACTTTGATCGCCTGGGAATATTTCAAAAATGCGAAATCCCGCGAGTATTACTTCATCTTATAGAAAATTTCCTTCTGAATCCAAAAATGTACTTGTTTTTTGAATCAGAAGGCTATTCTTTTAGAAAATTTCGATTTTCTGGATAGATGCAATTTTTTCGTAAAAAAAATTGCAAATTTCGACTTTGATCGCCTGGGAATATTTCAAAAATGCGAAATCCCGCGAGTATTACTTCATCTTATAGAAAATTTCCATCTGAATCCAAAAATGTACTTGTTTTTTGAATCAGAAGGCTATTCTTTTAGAAAATTTCGATTTTCTGGATAGATGCAATTTTTTCGTCAAAAAAATTGCAAATTTCGACTTTGATCGCCTGGGAATATTTCAAAAATGCGAAATCCCGCGAGTATTACTTCATCTTATAGAAAATTTCCTTCTGAATCCGAAAATGTACTTGTTTTTCGAATCAGAAGGATATTCTTTCAGAAAATTTCGATTTTCTGGATAGATGCAATTTTTTCGTCAAAAAAATTGCAAATTTCGACTTTGATCGCCTGGGAATATTTCAAAAATGCCAAATCCCGCGAATATTACTTCATCTTATAGAAAATTTCCTTCTGAATCCGAAAATGTACTTGTTTTTCGAATCAGAAGGCTATTCTTTTAGAAAATTTCGATTTTCTGGGTAGATGCAATTTTTTCGTCAAAAAAAATTGCAAATTTCGACTTTGATCGCCTGGGAATATTTCAAAAATGCGAAATCCCGCGAGTATTACTTCATCTTATAGAAAATTTCCTTCTGAATCCGAAAATGTACTTGTTTTTCGAATCAGAAGGCTATTCTTTTAGAAAATTTCGATTTTCTGGGTAGATGCAATTTTTTCGTCAAAAAAAATTGCAAATTTCGACTTTGATCGCCTGGGAATATTTCAAAAATGCGAAATCCCGCGAGTATTACTTCATCTTATAGAAAATTTCCTTCTGAATCCGAAAATGTACTTGTTTTTCGAATCAGAAGGCTATTCTTTTAGAAAATTTCGATTTTCTGGGTAGATGCAATTTTTTCGTCAAAAAAAATTGCAAATTTCGACTTTGATCGCCTGGGAATATTTCAAAAATGCGAAATCCCGCGAGTATTACTTCATCTTATAGAAAATTTCCTTCTGAATCCGAAAATGTACTTGTTTTTCGAATCAGAAGGATATTCTTTCAGAAAATTTCGATTTTCTGGATAGATGCAATTTTTTCGTCAAAAAAATTGCAAATTTCGACTTTGATCGCCTGGGAATATTTCAAAAATGCGAAATCCCGCGAATATTACTTCATCTTATAGAAAATTTCCTTCTGAATCCGAAAATGTACTTGTTTTTCGAATCAGAAGGCTAATTCATTTAGAAAATGTCGATTTTCTGTATAGATGCAATTTTTTCGTAAAAAAAAATTGCAAATTTCGACTTTGATCGCCTGGGAATATTTCAAAAATGCGAAATCCCGCGAGTATTACTTCATCTTATAGAAAATTTCCTTCTGAATCCGAAAATGTACTTGTTTTTCGAATCAGAAGGCTAATTCATTTAGAAAATGTCGATTTTCTGTATAGATGCAATTTTTTCGTCAAAAAAGTTGCAAATTTCGACTTTGATCGCCTGGGAATATTTCAAAAATGCGAAATCCCGTGAATATTACTTCATCTTATAAAAAATTTCCTTCTGAATCCGAAAATGTACTTGTTTTTCGAATCAGAAGGCTAATTCATTTAGAAAATGTCGATTTTCTGGGTAGATGCAATTTTTTCGTAAAAAAAAATTGCAAATTTCGACTTTGATCGCCTGGGAATATTTCAAAAATGCGAAATCCCGCGAGTATTACTTCATCTTATAGAAAATTTCCTTCTGAATTCGAAAATGTACTTGTTTTTCGAATCAGAAGGCTATTCTTTCAGAAAATTTCGATTTTCTGGATAGATGCAATTTTTTCGTCAAAAAAAATTGCAAATTTCGACTTTGATCGCCTGGGAATATATCAAAAATACGAAATCCCGCGAATATTACTTCATCTTATAGAAAATTTCCTTCTGAATTCGAAAATGTACTTGTTTTTCAAATCAGAAGGCTATTCTTTCAGAAAATTTCGATTTTCTGGATAGATGCAATTTTTTCGTCAAAAAAAATTGCAAATTTCGACTTTGATCGCCTGGGAATATTTCAAAAATGCGAAATCCCGCGAGTATTACTTCATCTTATAGAAAATTTCCATCTGAATCCAAAAATGTACTTGTTTTTTGAATCAGAAGGCTATTCTTTTAGAAAATTTCGATTTTCTGGATAGATGCAATTTTTTCGTCAAAAAAATTGCAAATTTCGACTTTGATCGCCTGGGAATATTTCAAAAATGCGAAATCCCGCGAGTATTACTTCATCTTATAGAAAATTTCCTTCTGAATCCGAAAATGTACTTGTTTTTCGAATCAGAAGGATATTCTTTCAGAAAATTTCGATTTTCTGGATAGATGCAATTTTTTCGTCAAAAAAATTGCAAATTTCGACTTTGATCGCCTGGGAATATTTCAAAAATGCCAAATCCCGCGAATATTACTTCATCTTATAGAAAATTTCCTTCTGAATCCGAAAATGTACTTGTTTTTCGAATCAGAAGGCTATTCTTTTAGAAAATTTCGATTTTCTGGGTAGATGCAATTTTTTCGTCAAAAAAAATTGCAAATTTCGACTTTGATCGCCTGGGAATATTTCAAAAATGCGAAATCCCGCGAGTATTACTTCATCTTATAGAAAATTTCCTTCTGAATCCGAAAATGTACTTGTTTTTCGAATCAGAAGGCTATTCTTTTAGAAAATTTCGATTTTCTGGGTAGATGCAATTTTTTCGTCAAAAAAAATTGCAAATTTCGACTTTGATCGCCTGGGAATATTTCAAAAATGCGAAATCCCGCGAGTATTACTTCATCTTATAGAAAATTTCCTTCTGAATCCGAAAATGTACTTGTTTTTCGAATCAGAAGGCTATTCTTTTAGAAAATTTCGATTTTCTGGGTAGATGCAATTTTTTCGTCAAAAAAAATTGCAAATTTCGACTTTGATCGCCTGGGAATATTTCAAAAATGCGAAATCCCGCGAGTATTACTTCATCTTATAGAAAATTTCCTTCTGAATCCGAAAATGTACTTGTTTTTCGAATCAGAAGGCTATTCTTTTAGAAAATTTCGATTTTCTGGGTAGATGCAATTTTTTCGTCAAAAAAAATTGCAAATTTCGACTTTGATCGCCTGGGAATATTTCAAAAATGCGAAATCCCGCGAGTATTACTTCATCTTATAGAAAATTTCCTTCTGAATCCGAAAATGTACTTGTTTTTCGAATCAGAAGGCTATTCTTTTAGAAAATTTCGATTTTCTGGGTAGATGCAATTTTTTCGTCAAAAAAAATTGCAAATTTCGACTTTGATCGCCTGGGAATATTTCAAAAATGCGAAATCCCGCGAGTATTACTTCATCTTATAGAAAATTTCCTTCTGAATCCGAAAATGTACTTGTTTTTCGAATCAGAAGGATATTCTTTCAGAAAATTTCGATTTTCTGGATAGATGCAATTTTTTCGTCAAAAAAATTGCAAATTTCGACTTTGATCGCCTGGGAATATTTCAAAAATGCGAAATCCCGCGAATATTACTTCATCTTATAGAAAATTTCCTTCTGAATCCGAAAATGTACTTGTTTTTCGAATCAGAAGGCTAATTCATTTAGAAAATGTCGATTTTCTGTATAGATGCAATTTTTTCGTAAAAAAAAATTGCAAATTTCGACTTTGATCGCCTGGGAATATTTCAAAAATGCGAAATCCCGCGAGTATTACTTCATCTTATAGAAAATTTCCTTCTGAATCCGAAAATGTACTTGTTTTTCGAATCAGAAGGCTAATTCATTTAGAAAATGTCGATTTTCTGTATAGATGCAATTTTTTCGTCAAAAAAGTTGCAAATTTCGACTTTGATCGCCTGGGAATATTTCAAAAATGCGAAATCCCGTGAATATTACTTCATCTTATAAAAAATTTCCTTCTGAATCCGAAAATGTACTTGTTTTTCGAATCAGAAGGCTAATTCATTTAGAAAATGTCGATTTTCTGGGTAGATGCAATTTTTTCGTAAAAAAAAATTGCAAATTTCGACTTTGATCGCCTGGGAATATTTCAAAAATGCGAAATCCCGCGAGTATTACTTCATCTTATAGAAAATTTCCTTCTGAATTCGAAAATGTACTTGTTTTTCGAATCAGAAGGCTATTCTTTCAGAAAATTTCGATTTTCTGGATAGATGCAATTTTTTCGTCAAAAAAAATTGCAAATTTCGACTTTGATCGCCTGGGAATATATCAAAAATACGAAATCCCGCGAATATTACTTCATCTTATAGAAAATTTCCTTCTGAATTCGAAAATGTACTTGTTTTTCAAATCAGAAGGCTATTCTTTCAGAAAATTTCGATTTTCTGGATAGATGCAATTTTTTCGTCAAAAAAAATTGCAAATTTCGACTTTGATCGCCTGGGAATATTTCAAAAATGCGAAATCCCGCGAGTATTACTTCATCTTATAGAAAATTTCCATCTGAATCCAAAAATGTACTTGTTTTTTGAATCAGAAGGCTATTCTTTTAGAAAATTTCGATTTTCTGGATAGATGCAATTTTTTCGTCAAAAAAATTGCAAATTTCGACTTTGATCGCCTGGGAATATTTCAAAAATGCGAAATCCCGCGAGTATTACTTCATCTTATAGAAAATTTCCTTCTGAATCCGAAAATGTACTTGTTTTTCGAATCAGAAGGATATTCTTTCAGAAAATTTCGATTTTCTGGATAGATGCAATTTTTTCGTCAAAAAAATTGCAAATTTCGACTTTGATCGCCTGGGAATATTTCAAAAATGCCAAATCCCGCGAATATTACTTCATCTTATAGAAAATTTCCTTCTGAATCCGAAAATGTACTTGTTTTTCGAATCAGAAGGCTATTCTTTTAGAAAATTTCGATTTTCTGGGTAGATGCAATTTTTTCGTCAAAAAAAATTGCAAATTTCGACTTTGATCGCCTGGGAATATTTCAAAAATGCGAAATCCCGCGAGTATTACTTCATCTTATAGAAAATTTCCTTCTGAATCCGAAAATGTACTTGTTTTTCGAATCAGAAGGCTATTCTTTTAGAAAATTTCGATTTTCTGGGTAGATGCAATTTTTTCGTCAAAAAAAATTGCAAATTTCGACTTTGATCGCCTGGGAATATTTCAAAAATGCGAAATCCCGCGAGTATTACTTCATCTTATAGAAAATTTCCTTCTGAATCCGAAAATGTACTTGTTTTTCGAATCAGAAGGCTATTCTTTTAGAAAATTTCGATTTTCTGGGTAGATGCAATTTTTTCGTCAAAAAAAATTGCAAATTTCGACTTTGATCGCCTGGGAATATTTCAAAAATGCGAAATCCCGCGAGTATTACTTCATCTTATAGAAAATTTCCTTCTGAATCCGAAAATGTACTTGTTTTTCGAATCAGAAGGATATTCTTTCAGAAAATTTCGATTTTCTGGATAGATGCAATTTTTTCGTCAAAAAAATTGCAAATTTCGACTTTGATCGCCTGGGAATATTTCAAAAATGCGAAATCCCGCGAATATTACTTCATCTTATAGAAAATTTCCTTCTGAATCCGAAAATGTACTTGTTTTTCGAATCAGAAGGCTAATTCATTTAGAAAATGTCGATTTTCTGTATAGATGCAATTTTTTCGTAAAAAAAAATTGCAAATTTCGACTTTGATCGCCTGGGAATATTTCAAAAATGCGAAATCCCGCGAGTATTACTTCATCTTATAGAAAATTTCCTTCTGAATCCGAAAATGTACTTGTTTTTCGAATCAGAAGGCTAATTCATTTAGAAAATGTCGATTTTCTGTATAGATGCAATTTTTTCGTCAAAAAAGTTGCAAATTTCGACTTTGATCGCCTGGGAATATTTCAAAAATGCGAAATCCCGTGAATATTACTTCATCTTATGAAAAATTTCCTTCTGAATCCGAAAATGTACTTGTTTTTCGAATCAGAAGGCTAATTCATTTAGAAAATGTCGATTTTCTGGGTAGATGCAATTTTTTCGTAAAAAAAAATTGCAAATTTCGACTTTGATCGCCTGGGAATATTTCAAAAATGCGAAATCCCGCGAGTATTACTTCATCTTATAGAAAATTTCCTTCTGAATTCGAAAATGTACTTGTTTTTCGAATCAGAAGGCTATTCTTTCAGAAAATTTCGATTTTCTGGATAGATGCAATTTTTTCGTCAAAAAAAATTGCAAATTTCGACTTTGATCGCCTGGGAATATATCAAAAATACGAAATCCCGCGAATATTACTTCATCTTATAGAAAATTTCCTTCTGAATTCGAAAATGTACTTGTTTTTCAAATCAGAAGGCTATTCTTTCAGAAAATTTCGATTTTCTGGATAGATGCAATTTTTTCGTCAAAAAAAATTGCAAATTTCGACTTTGATCGCCTGGGAATATTTCAAAAATGCGAAATCCCGCGAGTATTACTTCATCTTATAGAAAATTTCCTTCTGAATCCAAAAATGTACTTGTTTTTCGAATATGAATTTATAAACCAATGCTTGTAATCTTGTGGATGAATTTATAAACCAATGTTTGTAATCTTGTGCACGTTATTTTATACGTCATTATGTCCTTAACTATATATTAATATTAATGTTTGTGTACATATTCGTAATGTTTTGTTCGGAATTGTGTCGTACTACATTGTATTTTTTTATCTTTTATTTATTTTAAACCACTTCTGTATGACTTATCTCATGTCATGTATATGATTCGAAGAGATCAATAAATATCTATCTATCTATCTATCTATTCTTTTAGAAAATTTCGATTTTCTGGATAGATGCAATTTTTTCGTAAAAAAAAATGCAATTTCGACTTTGATCTCCTGGTAATATTTCAAAAATGCGAAATCCCGCGAGTATTACATCATCTTATATAAAATTTCCTTCTGAATCCGAAAATGTACTTGTTTTTCGAATCAGAAGGCTATTCTTTTAGAAAATTTCGATTTTCTGGATAGATGCAATTTTTTCGTCAAAAAAAATTGCAATTTCGACTTTGATCTCCTGGGAATATTTCAAATATGCGAAATCCCGCGAGTATTACTTCATCTTATAGAAAATTTCCTTCTGAATCCAAAAATGTACTTGTTTTTCGAATATGAATTTACAAACCAATGCTTGTAATCTTGTGGATGAATTTATAAACCAATGTTTGTAATCTTGTGCACGTTATTTTATACGTCATTATGTCCTTAACTATATATTAATATTAATGTTAGTGTACATATTCGTAATGTTTTGTTCGGAATTGTGTCGTACTACATTGTATTTTTTTATCTTTTATTTATTTTAAACCACTTCTGTATGACTTATCTCATGTCATGTATATGATTCGAAGAGATCAATAAATATCTATCTATCTATCTATCTATTCTTTTAGAAAATTTCGATTTTCTGGATAGATGCAATTTTTTCGTAAAAAAAAATGCAATTTCGACTTTGATCTCCTGGTAATATTTCAAAAATGCGAAATCCCGCGAGTATTACTTCATCTTATAGAAAATTTCCTTCTGAATCCAAAAATGTACTTGCTCTTCGAATCAGAAGGCTATTCTTTTAGAAAATTTCGATTTTCTGGATAGATGCAATTTTTTCGTCAAAAAAAATTGCAATTTCGACTTTGATCTCCTGGGAATATTTCAAATATGCGAAATCCCGCGAGTATTACTTCATCTTATAGAAAATTTCCTTCTGAATAAAAAAATGTACTTGTTTTTCGAATCAGAAGGCTATTCTTTTAGAAAATTTCGATTTTCTGGATAGATGCAATTTTTTCGTCAAAAAAAATTGCAATTTCGACTTTGATCTCCTGGGAATATTTCAAATATGCGAAATCCCGCGAGTATTACTTCATCTTATAGAAAATTTCCTTCTGAATCCAAAAATGTACTTGTTTTTCGAATCAGAAGGCTATTCTTTTAGAAAATTTCGATTTTCTGGATAGATGCAATTTTTTCGTCAAAAAAAATTGCAATTTCGACTTTGATCTCCTGGGAATATTTCAAATATGCGAAATCCCGCGAGTATTACTTCATCTTATAGAAAATTTCCTTCTGAATCCAAAAATGTACTTGTTTTTCGAATATGAATTTATAAACCAATGCCTGTAATCTTGTGGATGAATTTATAAACCAATGTTTGTAATCTTGTGCACGTTATTTTATACGTCATTATGTCCTTAACTATATATTAATATTAATGTTTGTGTACATATTCGTAATGTTTTGTTCGGAATTGTGTCGTACTACATTGTATTTTTTTATCTTTTATTTATTTTAAACCACTTCTGTATGACTTATCTCATGTCATGTATATGTTTCGAAGAGATCAATAAATATCTATCTATCTATCTATCTATTCTTTTAGAAAATTTCGATTTTCTGGATAGATGCAATTTTTTCGTAAAAAAAAAATGCAATTTCGACTTTGATCTCCTGGGAATATTTCAAAAATGCGAAATCCCGCGAGTATTACTTCATCTTATAGAAAATTTCCTTCTGAATCCAAAAATGTACTTGCTCTTCGAATCAGAAGGCTATTCTTTTAGAAAATTTCGATTTTCTGGATAGATGCAATTTTTTCGTCAAAAAAAATTGCAATTTCGACTTTGATCTCCTGGGAATATTTCAAATATGCGAAATCCCGCGAGTATTACTTCATCTTATAGAAAATTTCCTTCTGAATCAAAAAATGTACTTGTTTTTCGAATCAGAAGGCTATTCTTTTAGAAAATTTCGATTTTCTGGATAGATGCAATTTTTTCGTCAAAAAAAATTGCAATTTCGACTTTGATCTCCTGGGAATATTTCAAATATGCGAAATCCCGCGAGTATTACTTCATCTTATAGAAAATTTCCTTCTGAATCCAAAAATGTACTTGTTTTTCGAATATGAATTTACAAACCAATGCTTGTAATCTTGTGGATGAATTTATAAACCAATGTTTGTAATCTTGTGCACGTTATTTTATACGTCATTATGTCCTTAACTATATATTAATATTAATGTTTGTGTACATATTCGTAATGTTTTGTTCGGAATTGTGTCGTACTACATTGTATTTTTTTATCTTTTATTTATTTTAAACCACTTCTGTATGACTTATCTCATGTCATGTATATGATTTGAAGAGATCAATAAATATCTATCTATCTATCTATCTATTCTTTTAGAAAATTTCGATTTTCTGGATAGATGCAATTTTTTCGTAAAAAAAAAATGCAATTTCGACTTTGATCTCCTGGGAATATTCCAAATATGCGAAATCCCGCGAGTATTACTTCATCTTATAAAAAATTTCCTTCTGAATCCGAAAATGTACTTGCTTTTCGATTTACAATACCAATTCATTTAGAAAACTTCAATTTTGTGGATAGGAGCATTTTTACGTCGAAAAAAAATGCCTTTTTACTGTTACCTGTATGTCGAATTCAATATTTTTGGTGATATTCGGAATTAGCTCGTCGAGATACGTTTGACGAAAGTTTGCGATTTTTGGAAAAATGGAAAATAAAATTTTTAGCAAAATTCGATTTTCTTCTATATCGAATATTGTATTTTTCGACTTTGATCGCTTGGGAATATTTCAAAAATGCGAAATTCCGCGAATATTACTTCATCTTATAGAAAATTTCCTTCTGAATCCAAAAATGTACTTGCTTTTCGATTTAGAATACCAATTCATTTAGAAAACTTCAATTTTGTGGATAGGAGCATTTTTACGTCGAAAAAAAATGCCTTTTTACTGTTACCTGTATGTCGAATTCAATATTTTTGGTGATATTCGGAATCAGCTCGTCGAGATACGTTTGACGAAAGTTTGCGATTTTTGGAAAAATGGAAAATAAAATTTTTAGCAAAATTCGATTTTCTTCTATATCGAATATTGTATTTTTCGACTTTGATCGCTTGGGAATATTTCAAAAATGCGAAATTCCGCGAATATTACTTCATCTTATAGAAAATTTCCTTCTGAATCCAAAAATGTACTTGCTCTTCGATTTAGAATACCAATTCATTTAGAAAACTTCAATTTTGTGGATAGGAGCATTTTTACGTCGAAAAAAATGCCTTTTTACTGTTACCTGTATGTCGAATTCAATATTTGTGGTGATATTCGGAATCAGCTCGTCGAGATACGTTTGAGGAAACTTTGCGATGCTTTGAAAAATGGGTAATAAAATTTTTGAAGAATTTCGTGTTTCTTATTACAAAGCCAAGTACTTTATAGGCTTCATTAATCATAAATGTGTGCTGAAACGTCAACGTTTTTTAATGTGGAAACTCAAAATACCCGAAACCTTGCCAAAGCCTTCTTATCATTATTATATTTCCTGATTCCCCCGGACTATTAACCCAGTTCGGAAAATCCTCGCGTACAGGTAGAATTGGAAAGCACCTTCGATCGTAATGGGGTTTCGAAGATAATGCAGTTCGCGGGGTTGGGAAATGGGAAAAACCTTGTTGTTGCCGTCCAGGAATAACCGCTTGCGTGCATTTCGGCGGTTTTCGTGGGTTGCGGCCTCGAGCGCGAGCATTTTCATTCATTATTTGTTTCGTTGTTGCTCGGAGAGGTGTCGAGCGGATAGTCCAGGATACCGATGATTATGTCGTCTGAGGAAAGTTTGCGAAAAACGGAAAATGAAAATGTTTCGCAAAATTCGATTTCCTTTTTATATCGAATAAACTGTCAAAAATTTTCTCTCTGAGAGACCCTACTACTCCTTGCAGGAATTCTTCCATTCATTATATTAACTGTCCCATGTCTTATATTTTGTATACTCTGTATATTTGTATATTATTTTGATGTTAGTTTTGTCTACATTATTTGTTTATTGAATTTTTCTTACTGTCCTCCTAGTGTCATGTGAATTCGTTGTGTTTTTAATCTGTTTTACACTGTCATATATATATATATATATAACTCTTTATTAGCACAATTTGCTCTTTACAGAAGGAACGAACAGCAAATAAAACTACCCAAAGACAACACATTAAAAGTACCTATCAATAAATAAAATACAATAAAATACAAAACACAACAAAAGTCATTACAATACAATACAACATATTAAAAACTACCACAAGAAATTCAAATTCAGAATTGGTTTAATACATATTCTCTACATTGTTTTTTGAAATGGCTCAAAGAAGTGATGTTTTTGGTCTCTGGTGCTAAACCATTAAAAAGTGTTAGACCCTTATTGAATATTGTTTTACACAATATGTCTTCAGTTTTTATATAAAAATCAAAAAATCATTCACAGCACGAGATCTAGTGTTATGAGTGTGTACATTACCTATATAATTTAATTCATCACAGAGGTAGGTCGGTAACATATTATGTCTGAGCTTGAATGCAAAGACCAACATATTATAGTGTATTCTTTGTTTTACCGACATTAGTGATAATATCTCTAGCATGTTCTTAATTGAAGTACGTCTGTTACACATGAGTATAGCTCTCATGGCTCGATTTTGTATTTTCTGAATAGTACTCAACTGGTCATTTTAAAGGAAAAATAAATGGGTTCCACAGTAATCAAAATGAGGTGCTATTATTGATTTGTAAATTGTCAATTTTGAAAAAATAGAAACTTTACCGTTAACTGTATAAAAAATGAACTTTTTTTGCAACCTTCCTTTTTATATAATCACAGTGTGCATTCATATTCAATTCTTCATCTATCATTACTCCTAAGTACTTGATTGTTTTTACCTTTTCAATTTTACAGTCATTGATCATCGAGGTCATTTAAAAATCCTCATCTTTCACTCTTTTAAGCTTATTTCTGCACCCTATCAACATATACTTGGTCTTTTCAAGATTCAACATTAACCCATTATCACACAACCATATGGAAACCCGATTTAAGTCTTCATTCATGGAGGATTTTATTTCATCTGGTTCACCAGCAAGGTAAATCAATGTATCATCAGCGAATAATTTCAGTTGGCATTTTTTCACTTGACTAATAATATCATTAATAAACAAAATAAATAATGGCCCCAAAATGGAACCTTGAGGAACTCCATATTGTGTTTCTAATTCATGAGATAATTCACTGTTATACTTCACCTTCTGTGTTCTATGACGTAGATAACTATTGAACCAATTTAATACATTGCCAGTTATACCATATCTATTAAGTTTCAATAACAACAAATCTGTGTTAACAGTTTCAAAAGCACGCTTAAAATCCAAAAAAACAACGCCTATTACATGGTTTTTGCTAATATTTGTTTTCCACTGGGTTATTAAAAATTGTAGGGATGTTTCACATGAGTGAGATTGTCGAAATCCTGATTGTTGGTTGGTGATTATATTGTGGTTTCCAATAAATTTGAGCAGCTGATCTTTGACCACTGTTTCCAATAGTTTTTCATATACAGGAAGGGTATTTATGGGTCGAAATTTATAACAGTTTGAAGTATTGGTCAGTTCTTGAATTGGTATTACTGTTGATAGTTTACAGGCATCTGGAAAAGTACCAGTTCTTAACGATGTGTTTATAACATCCAAGAAGTAGTTTCAATTCCATTCCATTCCATTATTATCAGGACTATTTTTCTTGAGTAACTTCAGAATTTGTTTCAAATCATTTCAAATGTAGCAAATACTTACTGGTTGAATATGATATATAACATTATTGAAGTCTCTTACGTTCTATATACACCTGTAGCTTTGTCAACTAGGGATTTCTTCTGACAATGAAGCATATTTATTATTCTTGCATTTTTCGACTTTGATCGCCTGGGAAGATTTCAAAAATGCGAAATCCTTCGAATATTACTTCATCTTATAGAAATTTTCCTTCTGAATCCGAAAATATACTTTTTTTCGTGTTAAAATACTAATTCATTTAGAAAATTTCGATTTTGTGGATAGGAGCATTTTTTTCGTCGAAAAAACTGCCCTTTTACAGTTACCCCTTTGTCGAATTCAATTTTTGAGGTGATATTTGGAATCAGCTCGTCGAGAGACGTTTGAGGAAAGTTTGCGATTTTTTGAAAAATGGAAAATAAATTTTTTTGCAAAATTCGATTTCCTTCTATATCGAATATTGCATTTTTCGGTTTTGATCGACTGGGAATATTTCAATAATGCGAAATCCCGCGAATATTACTCCATCTTATAGAAATTTTCCTTCTGAATCCGAAAATGTACTTGGTTTTGGAGTTAAAATACTAATTCATTCAGAAAATTTCGATTTTGTGGATAGGAGCATTTTTTTTGTCGAAATAACTGCCCTATTACAGTTACCCATTTGTCGAATTAAATTTTTGAGGTGATATTCGGAATCAGCTCGTCGAGAGACGTTTGAGAAAAGTTTGCGATTTTTTGAAAAATGGAAAATAAAATTTTTTGCAAAATTCGATTTCATTCTATATCGAATATTGCATTTTTCGGTTTTGATCGACTGGGAATATTTCAATAATGCGAAATCCCGCGAATATTAGTTCATCTCATAGAAATTTTCCTTCTGAATCCGAAAATGTACTTGTTTTTCGAGTTAAAATACTAATTCATTCAGATTATTTCGATTTTGTGGATAGGAGCATTTTTTTTGTCGAAATAACTGCCCTATTACAGTCACCCATTTGTCGAATTCAATTTTTGAGGTGATATTCGGAATCAGCTCGTCGAGAGACGTTTGAGGAAAGTTTGCGATTTTTTGAAAAATGGAAAATAAATTTTTTTGCAAAATTCGATTTCCTTCTATATCGAATATTGCATTTTTCGGTTTTGATCGACTGGGAATATTTCAATAATGCGAAATCCCGCGAATATTACTTCATCTTATAGAAATTTTCCTTCTGAATCCGAAAATGTACTTGGTTTTGGAGTTAAAATACTAATTCATTCAGAAAATTTCGATTTTGTGGATAGGAGCATTTTTTTTTGTCGAAATAACTGCCCTATTACAGTTACCCCTTTGTCGAATTCAATTTTTGAGGTGATATTCGGAATCAGCTCGTCGAGAGACGTTTGAGGAAGGTTTGCGATTTTTTGAAAAATGGAAAATAAAATTTTTTGCAAAATTCGATTTCCTTCTATATCGAATATTGCATTTTTCGGTTTTGATCGACTGGGAATATTTCAATAATGCGAAATCCCGCGAATATTACTCCATCTTATAGAAATTTTCCTTCTGAATCCGAAAATGTACTTGGTTTTGGAGTTAAAATACTAATTCATTCAGAAAATTTCGATTTTGTGGATAGGAGCATTTTTTTTTGTCGAAATAACTGCCCTATTACAGTTACCCATTTGTCGAATTAAATTTTTGAGGTGATATTCGGAATCAGCTCGTCGAGAGACGTTTGAGAAAAGTTTGCGATTTTTTGAAAAATGGAAAATAAAATTTTTTGCAAAATTCGATTTCTTTCTATATCGAATATTGCATTTTTCGGTTTTGATCGACTGGGAATATTTCAATAATGCGAAATCCCGCGAATATTAGTTCATCTCATAGAAATTTTCCTTCTGAATCCGAAAATGTACTTGTTTTTCGAGTTAAAATACTAATTCATTCAGATTATTTCGATTTTGTGGATAGGAGCATTTTTTTTGTCGAAATAACTGCCCTATTACAGTCACCCATTTGTCGAATTCAATTTTTGAGGTGATATTCGGAATCAGCTCGTCGAGAGACGTTTGAGGAAAGTTTGCGATTTTTTGAAAAATGGAAAATAAATTTTTTTGCAAAATTCGATTTCCTTCTATATCGAATATTGCATTTTTCGGTTTTGATCGACTGGGAATATTTCAATAATGCGAAATCCCGCGAATATTACTTCATCTTATAGAAATTTTCCTTCTGAATCCGAAAATGTACTTGGTTTTGGAGTTAAAATACTAATTCATTCAGAAAATTTCGATTTTGTGGATAGGAGCATTTTTTTTTGTCGAAATAACTGCCCTATTACAGTTACCCCTTTGTCGAATTCAATTTTTGAGGTGATATTCGGAATCAGCTCGTCGAGAGACGTTTGAGGAAGGTTTGCGATTTTTTGAAAAATGGAAAATAAAATTTTTAGCAAAATTCGATTTCCTTCTATATCGAATATTGCATTTTTCGGTTTTGATCGACTGGGAATATTTCAATAATGCGAAATCCCGCGAATATTACTCCATCTTATAGAAATTTTCCTTCTGAATCCGAAAATGTACTTGGTTTTGGAGTTAAAATACTAATTCATGACACTAAGGTAAACACGGTTAAATTTCCACAGATTTATTGTCTTCGCGACATGTTTCGATACACTGTATCTTTTTCAAGCGAATGTAATACATTAAATTATTCTACCTTGAACATTACTTAAATACCCTTCTTAACAATTGAGGTAATTAGGAGCTATCTATGATAAAAATAAAATTGACAATCCAATCCAAAATACTAATTCATTCAGAAAATTTCGATTTTGTGGATAGGAGCATTTTTTTTTGTCGAAATAACTGCCCTATTACAGTTACCCATTTGTCGAATTAAATTTTTGAGGTGATATTCGGAATCAGCTCGTCGAGAGACGTTTGAGAAAAGTTTGCGATTTTTTGAAAAATGGAAAATAAAATTTTTTGCAAAATTCAATTTCTTTCTATATCGAATATTGCATTTTTCGGTTTTGATCGACTGGGAATATTTCAATAATGCGAAATCCCGCGAATATTAGTTCATCTCATAGAAATTTTCCTTCTGAATCCGAAAATGTACTTGTTTTTCGAGTTAAAATACTAATTCATTCAGATTATTTCGATTTTGTGGATAGGAGCATTTTTTTTGTCGAAATAACTGCCCTATTACAGTCACCCATTTGTCGAATTCAATTTTTGAGGTGATATTCGGAATCAGCTCGTCGAGAGACGTTTGAGGAAAGTTTGCGATTTTTTGAAAAATGGAAAATAAATTTTTTTGCAAAATTCGATTTCCTTCTATATCGAATATTGCATTTTTCGGTTTTGATCGACTGGGAATATTTCAATAATGCGAAATCCCGCGAATATTACTTCATCTTAAAGAAATTTTCCTTCTGAATCCGAAAATGTACTTGGTTTTGGAGTTAAAATACTAATTCATTCAGAAAATTTCGATTTTGTGGATAGGAGCATTTTTTTTTGTCGAAATAACTGCCCTATTACAGTTACCCCTTTGTCGAATTCAATTTTTGAGGTGATATTCGGAATCAGCTCGTCGAGAGACGTTTGAGGAAGGTTTGCGATTTTTTGAAAAATGGAAAATAAAATTTTTAGCAAAATTTGATTTCCTTCTATATCGAATATTGCATTTTTCGGTTTTGATCGACTGGAAATATTTAAAAAATGCGAAATCCCGCGAATATTACTTCATCTTATAGAAATTTTCCTTCTGAATCCGAAAATGCACTTGTTTTTCGAGTTAAAATACTAATTCATTCAGAAAATTTCGATTTTGTGGATAGGAGCATTTTTTTCGTCGAAAAAACTGCCCTTTCACAGCTACCCCTCAGTCGAATTCAATTTTTGAGGTTATATTCGGAATCAGTTCGTCGAGATACGTTTGAGGAAAGTTTGCGATATTTTAAAAAATGGAAAACAAAATTTTTCGCAAAATTCGATTTCCTTCTATATCGAATATTGCATTTTTCGACTTTGATCGCCTGGGAATATTTCAAAAATTCCAAATCCCGCGAATATTACTTCATCTTATAGAAAATTTCCTTCCGAGTCCGATAATGTACCTGTTTTTTAAATTAGAATGCTAATTCATTTAGAAAATGTCTATTGTGTTGATAGGAGCATTTTTTGTCGAAAAAAACTGCCCTTTTACAGTTACCCCTTTGTCGAATTCAATATTTGAAGTGATATTCGGACTCAGCTCGTCTAGATACGTTTGAGGAAAGTTTGCGATTTTTAAAAAATGAAAAATATAATTTTTAGCAAAATTCGATTTCCTTCTATATCGAATATTGCATTTTTCGGTTTTGATCGCCTGGGACTATTTCAAAAATGCGAAATCCCGCGGGTATTTCTTCATCTTATAGAAATTTTCCTTCCGAATCCGAAAATGTACTTGTTTTTCAAATTAAAATACTAATTCATTCAGAAAATTTCGATTTTGTGGATAGGAGCATTTTTTTCGTCGAAAAAACTGCCTTTTCACAGCTACCCCTCAGTCGAATTCAATTTTTGAGGTTATATTCGGAATCAGCTCGTTGAGATACGTTTGAGGAAAGTTTGCGATTTTTTGAGAAATAGAAAATAAAATTTTTCGGAAAATTCGATTTCCTTCTATATCGAATATTGCATTTTTCGACTTTGATCGCCTAGGAATATTTCAAAAATGCAAAATCCCGCGAGTATTACTTCATCTTATAGAAAATCTCCTTCTGAATCCGAAAATGTACTTGGTTTTCGAGTTAGAATACCAATTCATTAAGAAAATTTCGTGAATAGAAGCATTTCTTCGTCAAAAAAATTTCCTTTTACAGTTACCTCATTGTCGAATTCAATTTTTGAGGTGATATCCAGAATCAGCTCGTTGAGATACGTTTGAGGATAGTTTGCGATATTTTGAAAAATGCAAAATAAAATTTTTCGCAAAATTCGATTTCCTTCTATATCGAATATTGCATTTTTCGGTTTTGATCGACTGGGAATATTTCAATAATGCGAAATCCCGCGAATATTACTCCATCTTATAGAAATTTTCCTTCTGAATCCGAAAATGTACTTGGTTTTGGAGTTAAAATACTAATTCATTCAGAAAATTTCGATTTTGTGGATAGGAGCATTTTTTTTTGTCGAAATAACTGCCCTATTACAGTTACCCCTTTGTCGAATTCAATTTTTGAGGTGATATTCGGAATCAGCTCGTCGAGAGACGTTTGAGGAAGGTTTGCGATTTTATGAAAAATGGAAAATAAAATTTTTTGCAAAATTCGATTTCCTTCTATATCGAATATTGCATTTTTCGGTTTTGATCGACTGGGAATATTTCAATAATGCGAAATCCCGCGAATATTACTCCATCTTATAGAAATTTTCCTTCTGAATCCGAAAATGTACTTGGTTTTGGAGTTAAAATACTAATTCATTCAGAAAATTTCGATTTTGTGGATAGGAGCATTTTTTTTTGTCGAAATAACTGCCCTATTACAGTTACCCATTTGTCGAATTAAATTTTTGAGGTGATATTCGGAATCAGCTCGTCGAGAGACGTTTGAGAAAAATTTGCGATTTTTTGAAAAATGGAAAATAAAATTTTTTGCAAAATTCGATTTCTTTCTATATCGAATATTGCATTTTTCGGTTTTGATCGACTGGGAATATTTCAATAATGCGAAATCCCGCGAATATTAGTTCATCTCATAGAAATTTTCCTTCTGAATCCGAAAATGTACTTGTTTTTCGAGTTAAAATACTAATTCATTCAGATTATTTCGATTTTGTGGATAGGAGCATTTTTTTTGTCGAAATAACTGCCCTATTACAGTCACCCATTTGTCGAATTCAATTTTTGAGGTGATATTCGGAATCAGCTCGTCGAGAGACGTTTGAGGAAAGTTTGCGATTTTTTGAAAAATGGAAAATAAATTTTTTTGCAAAATTCGATTTCCTTCTATATCGAATATTGCATTTTTCGGTTTTGATCGACTGGGAATATTTCAATAATGCGAAATCCCGCGAATATTACTTCATCTTATAGAAATTTTCCTTCTGAATCCGAAAATGTACTTGGTTTTGGAGTTAAAATACTAATTCATTCAGAAAATTTCGATTTTGTGGATAGGAGCATTTTTTTTTGTCGAAATAACTGCCCTATTACAGTTACCCCTTTGTCGAATTCAATTTTTGAGGTGATATTCGGAATCAGCTCGTCGAGAGACGTTTGAGGAAGGTTTGCGATTTTTTGAAAAATGGAAAATAAAATTTTTTGCAAAATTTGATTTCCTTCTATATCGAATATTGCATTTTTCGGTTTTGATCTACTGGAAATATTTAAAAAATGCGAAATCCCGCGAATATTACTTCATCTTATAGAAATTTTCCTTCTGAATCCGAAAATATACTTTTTTTCGTGTTAAAATACTAATTCATTTAGAAAATTTCGATTTTGTGGATTGGAGCATTTTTTTCGTCGAAAAAACTGCCCTTTTACAGTTACCCCTTTGTCGAATTCAATTTTTGAGGTGATATTTGGAATCAGCTCGTCGAGAGACGTTTGAGGAAAGTTTGCGATTTTTTGAAAAATGGAAAATAAATTTTTTTGCAAAATTCGATTTCCTTCTATATCGAATATTGCATTTTTCGGTTTTGATCGACTGGGAATATTTCAATAATGCGAAATCCCGCGAATATTACTCCATCTTATAGAAATTTTCCTTCTGAGTCCGAAAATGTACTTGGTTTTGGAGTTAAAATACTAATTCATTCAGAAAATTTCGATTTTGTGGATAGGAGCATTTTTTTTTGTCGAAATAACTGCCCTATTACAGTTACCCATTTGTCGAATTAAATTTTTGAGGTGATATTCGGAATCAGCTCGTCGAGAGACGTTTGAGAAAAGTTTGCGATTTTTTGAAAAATGGAAAATAAAATTTTTTGCAAAATTCGATTTCTTTCTATATCGAATATTGCATTTTTCGGTTTTGATCGACTGGGAATATTTCAATAATGCGAAATCCCGCGAATATTAGTTCATCTCATAGAAATTTTCCTTCTGAATCCGAAAATGTACTTGTTTTTCGAGTTAAAATACTAATTCATTCAGATTATTTCGATTTTGTGGATAGGAGCATTTTTTTTTGTCGAAATAACTGCCCTATTACAGTTACCCATTTGTCGAATTAAATTTTTGAGGTGATATTCGGAATCAGCTCGTCGAGAGACGTTTGAGAAAAATTTGCGATTTTTTGAAAAATGGAAAATAAAATTTTTTGCAAAATTCGATTTCTTTCTATATCGAATATTGCATTTTTCGGTTTTGATCGACTGGGAATATTTCAATAATGCGAAATCCCGCGAATATTAGTTCATCTCATAGAAATTTTCCTTCTGAATCCGAAAATGTACTTGTTTTTCGAGTTAAAATACTAATTCATTCAGATTATTTCGATTTTGTGGATAGGAGCATTTTTTTTGTCGAAATAACTGCCCTATTACAGTCACCCATTTGTCGAATTCAATTTTTGAGGTGATATTCGGAATCAGCTCGTCGAGAGACGTTTGAGGAAAGTTTGCGATTTTTTGAAAAATGGAAAATAAATTTTTTTGCAAAATTCGATTTCCTTCTATATCGAATATTGCATTTTTCGGTTTTGATCGACTGGGAATATTTCAATAATGCGAAATCCCGCGAATATTACTTCATCTTATAGAAATTTTCCTTCTGAATCCGAAAATGTACTTGGTTTTGGAGTTAAAATACTAATTCATTCAGAAAATTTCGATTTTGTGGATAGGAGCATTTTTTTTTGTCGAAATAACTGCCCTATTACAGTTACCCCTTTGTCGAATTCAATTTTTGAGGTGATATTCGGAATCAGCTCGTCGAGAGACGTTTGAGGAAGGTTTGCGATTTTTTGAAAAATGGAAAATAAAATTTTTTGCAAAATTTGATTTCCTTCTATATCGAATATTGCATTTTTCGGTTTTGATCTACTGGAAATATTTAAAAAATGCGAAATCCCGCGAATATTACTTCATCTTATAGAAATTTTCCTTCTGAATCCGAAAATATACTTTTTTTCGTGTTAAAATACTAATTCATTTAGAAAATTTCGATTTTGTGGATTGGAGCATTTTTTTCGTCGAAAAAACTGCCCTTTTACAGTTACCCCTTTGTCGAATTCAATTTTTGAGGTGATATTTGGAATCAGCTCGTCGAGAGACGTTTGAGGAAAGTTTGCGATTTTTTGAAAAATGGAAAATAAATTTTTTTGCAAAATTCGATTTCCTTCTATATCGAATATTGCATTTTTCGGTTTTGATCGACTGGGAATATTTCAATAATGCGAAATCCCGCGAATATTACTCCATCTTATAGAAATTTTCCTTCTGAGTCCGAAAATGTACTTGGTTTTGGAGTTAAAATACTAATTCATTCAGAAAATTTCGATTTTGTGGATAGGAGCATTTTTTTTTGTCGAAATAACTGCCCTATTACAGTTACCCATTTGTCGAATTAAATTTTTGAGGTGATATTCGGAATCAGCTCGTCGAGAGACGTTTGAGAAAAGTTTGCGATTTTTTGAAAAATGGAAAATAAAATTTTTTGCAAAATTCGATTTCTTTCTATATCGAATATTGCATTTTTCGGTTTTGATCGACTGGGAATATTTCAATAATGCGAAATCCCGCGAATATTAGTTCATCTCATAGAAATTTTCCTTCTGAATCCGAAAATGTACTTGTTTTTCGAGTTAAAATACTAATTCATTCAGATTATTTCGATTTTGTGGATAGGAGCATTTTTTTTGTCGAAATAACTGCCCTATTACAGTCACCCATTTGTCGAATTCAATTTTTGAGGTGATATTCGGAATCAGCTCGTCGAGAGACGTTTGAGGAAAGTTTGCGATTTTTTGAAAAATGGAAAATACATTTTTTTGCAAAATTCGATTTCCTTCTATATCGAATATTGCATTTTTCGGTTTTGATCGACTGGGAATATTTCAATAATGCGAAATCCCGCGAATATTACTTCATCTTATAGAAATTTTCCTTCTGAATCCGAAAATGTACTTGGTTTTGGAGTTAAAATACTAATTCATTCAGAAAATTTCGATTTTGTGGATAGGAGCATTTTTTTTTGTCGAAATAACTGCCCTATTACAGTTACCCCTTTGTCGAATTCAATTTTTGAGGTGATATTCGGAATCAGCTCGTCGAGAGACGTTTGAGGAAGGTTTGCGATTTTTTGAAAAATGGAAAATAAAATTTTTAGCAAAATTTGATTTCCTTCTATATCGAATATTGCATTTTTCGGTTTTGATCGACTGGAAATATTTAAAAAATGCGAAATCCCGCGAATATTACTTCATCTTATAGAAATTTTCCTTCTGAATCCGAAAATGCACTTGTTTTTCGAGTTAAAATACTAATTCATTCAGAAAATTTCGATTTTGTGGATAGGAGCATTTTTTTCGTCGAAAAAACTGCCCTTTCACAGCTACCCCTCAGTCGAATTCAATTTTTGAGGTTATATTCGGAATCAGTTCGTCGAGATACGTTTGAGGAAAGTTTGCGATTTTTTGAGAAATAGAAAATAAAATTTTTCGGAAAATTCGATTTCCTTCTATATCGAATATTGCATTTTTCGACTTTGATCGCCTAGGAATATTTCAAAAATGCAAAATCCCGCGAGTATTACTTCATCTTTTAGAAAATCTCCTTCTGAATCCGAAAATGTACTTGGTTTTCGAGTTAGAATACCAATTCATTAAGAAAATTTCGTGAATAGAAGCATTTCTTCGTCAAAAAAATTTCCTTTTACAGTTACCTCATTGTCGAATTCAATTTTTGAGGTGATATCCAGAATCAGCTCGTTGAGATACGTTTGAGGATAGTTTGCGATATTTTGAAAAATGCAAAATAAAATTTTTCGCAAAATTCGATTTGTTTCTATATCGAATATTGCATTTTTCGACTTTGATCGCCTGGGAATATTTGAAAAATGCCAAATCCCGCGAATATTACTTCATCTTATAGAAAATTTCCTTCTGAGTCCGATAATATACCTGTTTTTTGAATTAGAATGCTAATTAATTTAGAAAATGTCGATTTTGTTGATAGAAGCACTTTTTCGTCGGAAAAACTGCCCTTTTTGCAGTTACCCCTTGGTCGAATCCAATTTTTGATGTGATATTTGGAATCAGCTCGTTGAGATACGTTTGAGAATAGTTTGCGATATTTTGAAAAATGGAAAATGAAATTTTTCGCAAAATTCGATTTCCTTCTAAATCGAATATTGTATTTTTCGATTATATCGTCTGGAAATATTTAAAAAATGTCAAACCCCGCGAATATTATTTCATCTTATAGAAAATTTTCTTCTGAATCCGAAAATGTATCTGTTTTTCAAATTAGAATGCTAATTCATTCAGAAAATGTCGATTTTGTGGATAGGAGCAATTTTTTCCTCGAAAAAAACTTCCCATTTACAGTTACCCCTTTGTCGAATTCTATTTTTGAGGTGATATCCAGAATCAGCTCGTTGAGATGCGTTTGAGGATAGTTTGCGATATTTCGAAAAATGGAAAATGAAATATTTCGCAAAATTCGATTTCCTTCTATATCGAATATTGCATTTTTCGATTTATATTGCCTGGAAATATTTAAAAAATGCCAAATCCCGCGAATATTATTTCATCTTATAGAAAATTTTCTTCTGAATCCGAAAATGTATCTGTTTTTCAAATTAGAATGCTAATTCATTCAGAAAATGTCGATTTTGTGGATATGAGCAATTTTTTCTCGAAAAAAACTTCCCATTTACAGTTACATCTTTGTCGAATTCAGTTTTTGAGGTGATATATCCAGAATCAGCTCGTTGAGATACGTTTGAGGATAGTTTGCGATATTTTGAAAAATGGAAAATGAAATTTTTCGCAAAATTCGATTTCCTTCTATATCGAATATTGCATTTTTCGATTTATATTGCCTGGAAATATTCAAAAAATGCCAAATCCCGCGAATATTATTTCATCTTATAGAAAATTTTCTTCTGAATCCGACAATGTATCTGTTTTTCAAATTAGAATGCTAATTCATTCAGAAAATGTCGATTTTGTGGATATGAGCAATTTTTTCTCGAAAAAAACTTGCCATTTACAGTTACCCCTTTGTCGAATGCAATTTTTGAGGTGATTTTCGGAATCAGCTTGTCGAGATACGTTTGATGAAAGTTTGCGATTTTTTTTAAAAAAGGAAAATAAAATTTTTAGCAAAATTCGATTTCCTTCCATTTCGAATATTGCATTTTTCGACTTTGATCGCCTGGGAATATTTCAAAAATGCGAAATCCCGCGAGTTTTACTTCATCTTAGAGAAAATATCCTTCTGAATCCGAAGATGAACTTGTTTTTCGAGTTTGTTAATTCATTTAGAAAATGTCGATTTTGTTGATAGGAGCATTTTTTCGTCGAAAAAAAACTGCCTTTTTACGGTTACCCCTTTGACGATGGTAGTTTGCGATTACAGTTCACATAAAGGGAAATTGTGCAAGGCCTTGTTGTTGTCGTCCAGGAATAACCGCCGCTTGCATTTCGGCGGATTTCATTGTTTGCGGCCTCGAGCGCCAGCGTTTTCATTCATTATTTGTTTCATTATCGCTCGGAGTTTGTGTATCGAGAGGATAGTCAAGGATATCGACGGTTATATCGACATTGGAAACTCGATAGTTATTTTCATAAACAGATCGGGATTAGTTATTCCCGTACCGAGAATGCTGACAAACAGTTGGAAGGTGAAAAAACAAGCGTGTTTATCACTGCAGAAATTGGAATCGGTGGGTTACGAGAGTTGTTGGAAAAGCATTTCTTCGACGAACTGTTCAAAAGCATTATTATCCAAACTTCGTACTTTGACGATATAGATATCACAACAAAGATTTCCACCCTTATACGGCCTGTATTGTTGTCACCTTGTGTAATTGTTTACAAAACAATGATATTGGCTAATTATTCCCCCCGAAGTCGGCCTCAAGTCGTGCGTCAATTTTCATGTTCATATAGTGTTGGAAATATTTGCAACCAATATCTCCCAGGAGAGCACGAAGCGTATCTCTTCATAAAAAATTGTCAGAAAAATTAGAGGTAAAATGGGGTGTACCACAAGGATCTGTGCTCGGCCCCTTGCTCTTTTTAATCTATATTAATGACCTTGCTTCGATAAATATTAAGGGAAAGTTTACTCAGTTTGCAGATGATACTACCCTATTATGGAAAAATGGAAATGAAATGGATTTGTATCAACAAATCAAAATGGATGTTATTGAGATTAAAACGTGGTGTGATGCAAATATGCTATCTTTAAACATAGCAAAAACAAATATCATCACTTTCAAAGGTCATCTGCCAGATCTTCATCTGGGAAATCAGGAAAGTAGCAGTAAGGAATCAACCAAATTCCTCGGCTTATACATTGATGCTAAGCTGAAGTTTGATGAACATATAAAGACGTTGGGAAAAAAAAATTGTCTCTGGGTGTTTTGCAGTAAAAACAACCTCGTGGGAACTGGGTAGGGACATGGCCAGAAAAGTTTACTTTGCAGTAATTGATTCTCATCTTAGATACGGAATTTGCTTTTGGGGATCTTGTAATGGTTTTTTACTTGATACGGCATTCGTTTTGCAGAAAAGGGCAATAAGGTACATGCACAAAGCCAAGCCCAGGGACTCTTGTAAACCTTTATTTATAGAACAAAAAATCTTACCGCTACCTTGCATCTACATATTGTAAACAGTATGTCTCATCCACAGTAAGTTTAGAGATAGAGTACATTCTACATCACAATACACTACTAGACAAGCACTTAGTTTAACATTACCACTCCCAATGTCGTCACTAGTAAAAAATTCCTTTATTTATAACGGAAAGAAAATGTTCAATCATCTACCTAATGCAACAAAAAAGATTACTGATGAAATTCAAGGCTTCCGTGAGAAATATTTTACTACATAGAGCATTTTATTCGCTGGACGAATTCTATTCAGAAAGTTTCTAAATTTTAGACTCCACTCTATATATTTTATATCCTTTTTTTATAATAATATATTATCTTTAATTTTAAACGTTTGACTGATGGTTTGATGTTATTTGTTGTGAATTTTGTGACTATAATTACTTGTAGGTATATGTTATTATATACATTTCATATTGTGACTATTTTCATTGTATTTTTACAGTGTTTGTTAGTATGATATTTTTTTATATTTCATATGTTTTATATATACAAATTGAACTATTTTTCAGCTTTTGCTTTGTCAATAAGAATTTTTATTCTTTCGATAATAAAGCGTATTTTGATTGTTTTACTGCTGTTGTTTTGGAGGCATTAAAAAATAACGAGTTTTCACTGAACCAATTTTGCAAGATCAAGATAAGAATTATAACATATACACCCTGTATATGTGTCCATTTCAAGCAATGTCAAATCACGAATTCCGTATTTTTCATTGAAAACCTCCCGATTTTCTGACGTGCCTCAACGGCAAAAGAACAGAATAGATACGATTTGTCGCAGCCTCGATGACAGTCGACTAAAAACAAATACCCATCGTCGGCGTGTGTATCACGGAGGCGTGACATTTCGAAAAACGAATGACAATCGCCCTGAATGACATTGTAATTTCATTAAATTCAAGCGCGCTCTATAAATAGGCGATCGATCAAACTTTTTTCATTATGACCGGAATTAGAGTTCTGCTTATAACTTCATTCAGGGGTAGGTTATGTTTGTTCGGGTTGTTTATCGTTTTTTTTTTCACGGTGACGACGATGTTATATCTCGCTCTCTTGATTGCTTTGATATAATCTCATCAAAATAGTAATAATATTTCTGTGTTCAAAGATAGGTTAAGAATTTTTTTAGATCCGAAAAGCTTTTATAGAGTAGAAAAGTTCCTATCTTAACTTTATCACCAATATGACTATTCCTATCATTTTATGCAAATTATCTGATGGAAAATAAACGATTATTGGTTGAGTGGAAGAATAGCGAAAGCTAAACTCCGCCAAAAAAAAATAAAGACCATTTATTATTATTATTATTATTATTATTATTTTTTTTTTTTTTTTCCTTGGTGTTTTGGCATCGACTGCTATGGTCATTAGCCATGTGTTCTGGATAGGCCTTGTTACTAACTCCATACGCCACTTTAGGAGCAGCACTGTTAATTTTTAACGCAACAGTGAATCGTGGAGGATTATTCCCAGCCGACAGTCATTCAGACTTTCACATCTGAAAATGAAAAAAGATCGCACCGTCTGGGAATCGAACCTGCAATCTCTCGATTACCAGGCGAGCGCTTAACCACTGCGCTAATCCCCGCCCTATATTATTATTATTATTATTATTATTATTATTATTATTATTATTATTATTATAGAGAAGCAGGATTGTTTCCAGGAAATTTGTGCCAGTGAATATTTTAAACTTTCCTGTTTTTTGTATTGCTATCTTTTTGTATTTTGATTTCCACTAGAAGAACAATCGACGAATTTTGGCAAATTCTAAGATATTTTGCGGTTTTTAAATTATAAGGGGTGATCAGTTTTCAAATTAACGAATCTCAAAAGAATTAGATTAGTTCACCAAATGCTATTTTTCAATTCTTAAAGAGGTTTGTTACCACTTCCTCCGCCAAAACATCGAAAACGGACCTTCGTCAAAATCTCTAAATAACCTCGCACCAATCTTATGTAAATGGGTCCCGATGAAATTCAATGAATTTTTGATATGATGTAGTTCAAGTCAAGCTGATCAAAAGTGTCCATGAGCCTAACTTAATCCTATGGCTAGCTTTCGAGATACAGGGTGTCAAAGTTGGTTAGTAGCTATTTCTTTAAAGTAATATTGCTTTCAGGAAATCATCTTAAATAAAAATGTTTTGCGCGACTAATATTGCTTGCCCACTCCTTTGAAATGAATTTTCTCTGTTTATTCCTGGTAATCTTTTTCGTAGGTGGGAAAGGGTGAAATGTTGGTCAAAAAGTCTTTGGAAAACAGGTTTTCTGGCCCCTGAAGAAGCTCCTTGCAAACCCAAGTGCAGTTTTCAATTTTTCAACTTTTAAAAGATGTTATTTACGTTTGGAGAATAGTGGGCAATTGTCTCAACAGTTTTTATAATTCCTGATGATAGCAGGTATTTTTTTATTCACGTAATTGTATAAGTGTGCATGTGACTTATTGTCATTTAAGGTTTTTGTTTTGTTTTAGCAATAACTGAAACAAGTCAACTTGATCTTTCGATCTTCTAAGATACCCAATTTCAGTCAATTTCAGAAAAAAACACTTCAAAAACCGGTATTCTTCGAAACAGGGCAGGATTAAAAAAAAATTAATGAAATTAAAAGTTGATGATGGTTGTTCGATAACGAAACCTTGCATAGTACAAATGATATAATGACAAGAAAATTTATTAAAAAGTTTCTGTGAAGAATTATTTTTCATTAGGTTCAACCTCTGACAACACCAGAAAAGAAAACACAAAAAATAAAATAAGAAATCAGTTTTTTCAAAATTACTTGAATTTCAAAATTATTGTGCAGATTCTGTCTCTTCCAACCATATCCCAAAAAGAGTAATATTGTGTGATGTGTTCATTTTTATATAGGACATTTATGTTAATTTATAATCTTTTATATTTTGCCTATGTTAGTTCTATCTCTGAATTTATTTGCTGTTGTTCTTTGTCCTCTGTCGAACATTTTTTGTTTTTATTTGTTTATATTTATATTGTGTACCGATCTCTCGAGGTTTGTCAATATGGAATTTATGTTTCTTGGACATTAAAGCTTATTTTCATTTGATTCGATAACAACCCCCTTGCCATACAAAAAAACACGCCACTGGTCGATCCACCTTTCAATTACTGATAAAAATCCTCTCTTGTCCTTCGGAAATCCGTCTTTCAACGTCACTCCTCCGTCGAAAAACTCCATATCTATAAATACCGATCGGGATGAGATACGAGCTTTAAATGTCGGCGCTAGGCCCTTCTACGCGCGTCACAGAACGCCATTTTAGTGGAACCGTTCACGCCGTCGAAAACACGTTAAATTCGAAGGCTCTAACCCTCCTCGACACTATGACGTCACGTTGCGGGGGTTGCGATTCTCGATGTGTATGAAGCAAACTCTCTGAACTTTCCTCAGTTCGACAAACTTCTCTCGATATTCGAGACTTAATTTGATAGATTCGAAGGGTTGTTAGGGTAGGGAAAAAAACAGGCGGATCCTGATGAATGATTTTATGAGAGCGTTTTTTGCGCTGTATTGCGAAATGCCTCTTCGACGCAAAACGAATGAATATCACAATCGAGTGGTATCAGACGAGTTTTTTTCGATAGCTGTATCCTGAAGTGACCTTTTGAAACAATCGGATAGTAACTTCACCTGAGACGGAGATGGACACAGAACAACTGCAGAACACGATCATCTCCACCAGAAACGCCCTTTGTTGGAAAGAAAAACTTGCAGCTTTGAGAAATAGAGGTTGCAAAGTATCGGTCCGCTCAAGTTTCGATGTATCGATAACGCTTCTGAAAAAAACTCGATATATCGATCCTAAATATCGATACTTTTGTGAAGTGCTTTGCCACAAAACATCTCAAGAGCTTAGAACAAAGGTTTTCTGTCGTTTCCAGTCTCCACTAGGCATAAGCAGGATTGATTTTGATTTGACAAGTGACAACTGACAATCAGACATCAGGTGAAACCAAGGACACTCAACACTATCTGTAGAGGATAGCCCTTACCCTATGTTGCAATGTTGTTTCTCATTTGATGTCACCGCGATATCTTCCGTATGTTTTTGTATATATGTATATATCGTGCTCCGTATAGTAAAACCATTAGGAGGCATCGCGTTGACGTCATTTGACAGGCCTATAAAATCAGTCGAACGGGCCATCCTCTACAAATAGTGTTCAATGTCCTTGAGGTGAAACGCCGTTTGCCTGGTGTCCGAAAACTGTCACTTTTGATCACAGAACGACAGAACAATCAAAATTAATTGTTTTTGAATACCGGCTTCTACAGGTCATGAAGAGCAATGAAGGGGATAAATTCACTAGTCCAAGAAGGAGCAAGTCTGTCTGGGACTAACTGGAATCACTTGAAGCGCTGGGCAGTTCTTACCCTGGGTACCAGCACATACAGGTCAAAGTGACAATGAGCAGGATAAGTCACTAGACCGAAAAGGGGCTAGAACTACCTAGAATTCTAGAACAAACTTACCTAAGTACTGACTGTCCTGGGTCATGAAGAGGGCGATTCACTATTCCGAAAAGGGGCAAGTCTACCTGGGACATGCCAGAATTCCTAAAAGAGCTTGGCAGTCAGAAGAGACTTACCTCAGTACTGACTGACCTTGGTACCGGCATAAACAGGTTATGAAGGGCAATGGAGAGGATGATCACTAGTCTGAAAAGAAGCAAGTTTCGGAATATTTGGAATCTCTAAAAGAGCTGGACAGTCAAAACAGACCTGAGTAATTTGAGAAGAGACAAGCCTAGCTGGAACTACCTAGAATATCTAAAAGAGCTGGACAGTCAGAACAGACTGGCCTGAGTACTGATTGATCTGGGATCCGGCATATTTAGGTAATAAAGGGCAATGAAGAGTATGATTCCCTAGTCCGATAAGAAGCAAGTCTATCTGAGATTACTTGAAAGCTCTAAAAAAGCTGGACTGTCAGAACAGACCCATTTTACCAACATAATATATAAGGACAATGAAGATTGTGATACACTAGTCCGAGAAGCACAAGTGAATGCAAGTAAATATTGAAAAAAATAGTATACCTATAGTAAATATTCATACATATAAAATTTTAAAGAAGAATTTGAATAGGGTTGACTACGTAACACAAAAATCTTGCAATTTTGAACTAAAAAATTCGATTATAAGATTATTGTAAGTGACGAACAATACACTATAACAGTGTTCAAGGGGTCAAAATGAATGTCCCAAAGGAGGGTATGCTTTTTGGGTCTCATGCAATCTTATGGATCTATAAAAAAATTATATTTTCCAAAATTTCAACTTTCACACCATTCTGGAACATCTTTAAATAAGTTCATTTACAGCAGAGTGTGTGAAGGAAAAAATGAGAAAATTTTGGCAACACAGCTCTTATGTGCGTATCCTGGGTTTAGGTGTGAAGCTCAATTTATAATATAATAGATTTAAACAAAGAATATCTTCTTTACACTTTAGTGCCACCTAAATGAAACAGTTTTTGGTTTTTGCAAAAACGTAGAAAAAATATGGTATGCGACTCGTGCAAAAATTGTTTATTGCACTCGAGTGCACGACGTGCACTCGAGTGCAATAAACACTTACTATTTTCACTTGTTGCATAACTAACTATATCACGCACTGATCATGAATTGCATTCTTGAGCAAGACAGTATTTTATGTAAAATTTTACTCGGAAGTCCACATTTGGCAATACGGGAAAATTGAAAACATTGTTGATTGATTTATTCAGGTAATCCAGTTTTACAGGATAATGTAAAAATAAACATTATAATTCAGATAAATGTTAACAGGATGTCTCCCAAGCATTGCTTGTATTGTGAACATCCTGGGATAGATACATGTTCTTAACCCTGTTTGATGAAAATAATAATAACAATTATAATAAATTGATGAAGAATATTATAGTCTATTGAATTCATTGAATATATGAACAGGATGTTCATAAAGTAAGTTGTGGAATCATCTGCGACTGAAAGTTGGAATTTAGTCGCTGTTTTCCATCGTACCTCTCTTGGAAGGGATTCATGGTTTAAAGAGAAACATTCTCAATTGAAAATTGAATCAATACACGACTCATTCATAGATAAGAATCTCCAATGGAAACTGGACATTTAATAAATAATCAATTATCTGAATGAAAATGCAATTTTTCACTTTCAGATTTTTATTCCCAAGTTATATAGGGTCTTTCTCAATATCTATCAGATGTAGTTCAATGTCCAGCGTGGCTTTAGCCGGGGAAGTAGTTGTTTTCTGTTAGATATTACAAAAAAGTAACTTCAATTTTATCGTAGGGTTTTTCCATTTCCAGAGGAGTCATGTATTGATTCCATTTTCAATTGAGAATGTTTCTCTTTAAAAAATATTATAGTCTAGTTTTACAAAGTTTCACGTGTTAGGATTTGGAGAATATATTTGAGGAAGAAAGGACACTTAGTCAAATAGTTGTTGAAAATTTCATAATTCATATCAATATCGTCATAAGTTGAAACTGTCAACAATTGCTTAAGCTTGTCAATATAACTGACGTAGAAAAAATATTGTACATTTTTGTTAAGGACTTTTTTGTACTCGTGTTTTGTTGAACTCGGCTGCGCCTCTGTTAACAAAGTCGCTCAAACAAAAAGGCCCTATTTTAAGAACTTGTATCATAAATTACTAATATCTCAGGATAACTGTGTTGCCTAAAAACACCACAAGAGCTTGGTGTTTTGTCGGAACATTACTGAAAAGCCTAAACTACCTGACGCCACAATTATTCAAAAGCATCCAATTATAAATTGACAGAAGTAAAACTATAGAATGTATTATTAGACATCTCTGCTACACTTGGAAACGCAAACTTAATTGCCCCTTCTAACAATATTTTCATCTGCGAGAAGAAATATCTCATCGATTCGTGGACCATTGTCTGTCTTAATATAACTTTTCATTTAAATTGAGTTTCGAATACGGTGGGTTTATTTTTACAACTCGATTGAATAGCTCGCTCGTTTTCCTTTGACCTGCTCAACTCTTGCGGAACGGTTTATTCATTGTCCTTCTTGGGTTTCTTTCAAAGCTGTTATTAATAAGCTTCCGTCATATAGATCGTTATCCCAGATAGGCATTCGCTTGTCTTATAGTCTATTTTTAAACTGCGAGGAGTATTGAATATTTCATTTTTAATTTAACTAAACTATGTAAATGTTTAGTCATTTCTAAAATATCAAATTGTGATACAGTCATTGTTTATATAGAAGTAAGATTAAACCAAAATACAAATACAATAAAAATAAAATTGAATAAAATGAGATCCATGTATTGTTAAAATGATTCGTTAAAATATTCTTGTAAGCTATAATAGGGTCTATCAGCTAGAAGATTTTTCACTGTTTTCTTGAATTGTACGTTGGTCAGATCTGCAGACCTTATATCTACTGGTAAGTGATTGAATAATTTACCACCATTATAAAATATGGAATCCTTGATTAAATTTTAGTGGGGTATGGGAAGTTTGACATTAAATATGCTATTACGAGTAGCATAATGAGAAGAAATATTTGATAAATTAAAGAAATATTATAAGTGATGGTCTTCTGAGAAAGTTTAATGAATTTTCGGAAGTTTTTGGTCCTTTTTGAAAATCACCGCGTTCTGTAATTCCCCGAAGAGAACCTCCGCCTCTCGAAGACCACCCTTCCTGGGATGGACCGGCGACGTGGATGGAAAAACCGATCGAGATTTCCACGAAAATTTCGGCCAGTGAACTTCGCACCCAGTTACCTACATTTCGCGACACGTGCGGGGGGCGCGGCGCGGGGTGGAAATTGATGACGTCAACGGTGCGCGCCGCTGGAAACGGAGAGGACGGCGGTCGCGAGCCGCTCGAGGGGCGGCAGTCGTCTTTTGTGCCGACTGAACGGCGGTGTGTCTTGATGTTTCGTTGGTTCTAGTGGGCATGAAGATACAAACGCACACCAACCAGTAAGTTTTCCCTGATCAGGCGCTTCTTTTTTTAGTGAATGACCTTACGGTTTGTTTTGTTTATTGCAAGGTCAAAATACGTCTAAGGTTTTTTTTGTTTACCCATTGGATTATTTATTTTTCACTTGTCGATTACTGCTTTATAATACCTTGGCAACGGTTGCTATTAACAGACCCATAACGCCCGCGGCGTTATGGAGGGCATAACGCGCGCTAAATGTTTTTTTTTCTGTAGTTCAATAAATTAATCACTTTATTTATAACTGTACATAAATTATTCACCAGATTTGGCTCCGTCCGACTATCATCTCTTTCTCAACTGAAAAAAAGTTTAAAAGGTCGTAAATTTTCTTCCAACGAGGAGGTAATAAAAGCTGTGGAGAGCAAGAAGAAACATTTTTTGAAAGGTCTAGAGACGTTGCAGGTTCGCTGTAATAAATGTATCCAATTAAGAGGAGAATATGTTGAGTAATAAAATATTTTGACATTGAAATTTTGTTTGGTTCTATCGTAGGCTATGAATTTTTCAATATATCCTCGGAAAAAATCCGTAGTGACCCCAGTATTCAAAGCTGGAAAACGCAATTTATTGACAAATTATCGGCCCATCTCCGTTATTAATAATTTTGCTAAATTATTCGAACACGCTCTTAAGACACGATTAATTACAATTTTGGACAAGCATCACATAATAACCAGCAGTCAATATGGATTTTTGCAAAATTATAATACGGAGGACGCCATCATGAGCTTTGTTGGGAAAACAGTGGGAGCCCTGGACAAATCAGATAAGTGCCTAGCCGTCTTTCTTGATTTGGCCAAGGCATTTGACACTGTTTCCCACAACAAATTATTAGTTAAAATGAGTGACTACGGTATTCGAGGGTTAACACTAGGTCTTTTTGAGAACTATTTAAAAAACCGAACACAGAAGATAAAGATAGGAGATGTGTTGAGTACCGAATCAATAGTTGAGACGGGAGTGCCACAAGGTACAGTATTGGGACCTATACTGTTTCTAATATATATAAGTAGTATAGCAAAAATCAATAATTTCGAAGGCCAAATGATTTGCTACGCTGACGATACAGCAATTATATTTACTGGGAGAAGTTGGGATGAGGTATACAAAAAATCTGAAAGTGGTTTGAAGAATATAAAAATCTGGTTAAATCATAACTTATTAAGCCTAAATGTTGCGAAAACGAAATATATCACTTTCTCACCTACCATAAGCGACCAACCTAATATAAATATTAAATTACACTCTCCCAAATGTGAAGATTTCTCTGGGTGTGACTGTCCGAAATTGCAAAAAGTTGCAGTTTTAAAATACCTTGGTGTCATGATTGATCAGCATGTCAGATGGCCTGACCATATTACCTATGTGATAAAACGATTAAGAGCTCTGATTCACAAATTTTTTCTATTACGAGATATTCTATCCCGAAAAAATCTCATTATGTTATACAACTCATTGGTTGAATCTACCTTAACCCATTTACTGCCATGGCATTTTTTTTAATGAACGATAAAACGAATTTTTGATGATCTTTCAGTGGCATGTTATAAAACAATACTTGAAAATACAGAAATTATTTTTTTTAATACATGAATATATTTGAAATTTTCTATGAGGGATAATCATTCACTGCGGAATTTCTACCAGAAAACCTTATGATCATGAATATTCCTTACAAACTCATCGGTTCACTATTTTCGTCATCCATGATGAGATTCATATAAAATAATATTCCTAAAACATACTCACATGATAAATGAGAATGAAATGATTGAGATATATTTTTTTGAGCTGTATGAATATGAGGTTGCGAAAACGCAACATTGGAGGGAAAAGTTTTCAAGTCAGAACTTGTATTTTCACGTCTGGCGAATTCCAATATTATTCCGATGGTGTAGGGCCGTTTTAGTCTCATTCATGCAGTGCTATAGGAAGGTTGGGGACGTTGTCGTGCATCGGTATATCGTCGTGAGAACTGTAAAGTTACCAATGGTGAGTGGTTTTTTTCTGACGTGTGGTCTTCAAATATTCATTACAATTTTTGCAGAGTAAAATGAACAATAACGACTGGAAGAGACCATTGATTCTCAGAGAATTAGAAGAAATTGTCGAAGATTTTGATTTGGATGAGGAAAATATTGATATTTGTTATATACCACCCGATGTAGATGATCTTACGGATGAAGAGAACATCGACGATGATGTGATTGGTGAACTAGAAAATTTGCCTAACGATTTAGCAGGAACGTTTGAAATAATGCATGTGGCTAACGAGAACGAGGAAAGTATTTCACAAGAGGTAACTCTTCCTCCACCAAAAAAAGCAGCAAAGATGTAAAATATCACTTGGTGTAGAACACCTGTCGACCATGAGATTGATGCTATTTCCAATGAGGAACGGGATGTGAAATCTATAATTGAGGTGCTTCATGGAAAATCTGTACTTGATTTCTTCAAGCAAATGTTCGATGAGAAAGTAATGGAGTTCATCATTTCTAATTCCATAAAATATTCAAGAGATAATAACCGTCCTAAGTTTGAGTTAGACAATGGTGATTTGGAAATATTTTTGGGAATATTGATTTTGAGTGGATATCACACTCTCCCACAATTACAACTTTACTGGTCATCTCATGAAGATAAAGGAGTACAATTTGTGAAAAGCGCGATGTCTCGAAATAGATTTCTTGATATAAAACGAAACATTCACCTTGCCGACAACAATCAGCTGGATAAGGGAGACAAATTCGCCAAAGTTCGACCGCTAATCGATCTTCTGAACGTGAATAACTTGAAATACGGCATTTTCAGACAGCATTTGTCGATTGATGAAGAAATGGTACCCTATTTTGGCCGCCATTCAGCAAAAATGTTTCTGAAGGGAAAACCGGTACGTTTCGGTTTCAAAATGTGGTGCCTAACCTCTAGCGATGGATTTTTATATCAATTCATACCTTATGGTGGAAAAAATCCTGAGAAAGTCAAGAAAGAATTTGGTTTAGGTGAAGAAGTTGTTATTGATCTATTGAAAGTTCTGAAAACCAGATCAGCTCATAAGATTTACTTCGACAACTTTTTCACCAGTTATAAGCTACTAGTTTATCTAAAATATGAGGGATATTTTGCAACTGGAACTGTACGCGAGAATAGGATGCTGAAATGCCCATTAGATAATAATAAGTCTCTAGGAAAAAAACGTGCGTGGTGCTATGGATTCTCGTTACGATCACGTAAACGAAATTAGTGTAGTACGTTGGAATGACAATTCTGTGGTAACAGTGGCTTCCAACTGTGAATCTGTGCAGCCCCTTGTACCTGTGAAACGCTACAATCGGAAAGAAAAACGCGACACTTCGATTCCCCAACCAAACATGATTGCCAAGTACAACAAATATATGGGCGGCGTTGATTTGCATGATAACGCGATTGCAAATTACCGAATCAACATTCGTGGAAAAAAATGGTGGTGGCCACTGTTCATAAACATGTGGCAAATGCTTGGAAACTTCATAGACTTGTGTATAGTGACAAGCCAATTTCGCAGCTGGATTTCAGGTCTGAACTTGTAAGGAGCCTCATTAGTACCGGAAAATGTAGGACATAATCCATTCGAGGACGGGGTTCTACATCATCTATTCCATCTCCTGCTCGACTTGATGATATTGGTCATATAATCGAGAGAAATTCAGAAAACTGGAGGAGACGATGCAGATTATGCAAGAGTACAACCGTTTTTATGTGTAATAAATGTAGAGTTCCATTACATCCGAACTGTTTTAAGGAATATCATAACTGAATTTTTTTAATGCATATCTTGCCAATGTTGCGTTGAAGCAACGCAAAAAATCTTGGTTCAGTTCTTCAATTTTTTTTTGTTAAAACCCTAAAGATGTTTGAAAATATATAAATAAATATTTATTCATTAAAAAATTGGTGATTTTTGGGATATTATTGGTAGTGGTTTTAAATGGGTTAAGATATTGCATAACAATTTGGGGAGGTGCTTTTACGAGCACTCTGCAAAACTTACAAACAACTCAGAACACTCTACTGAAAATATTGTTTCATAAGGAAAAACTCTTCTCTACGGAATTACTTTACCAAGATACCTGTTTCTTCCAAGTGAGACAGATTTATATCTACCAATGTCTCCTGCGAATGCATCAAAATCATGAACAATTTTCAAAAAACCCTCTCAATACTAGAGCAGCAACCAATCTTAACGTTGAAGTAACTCATTTCAAAAAATCTTTCACACAAAGATCTTTCCTTTATTTTGGTCCGACACTATTTAATATTATCCCAGCTGACATTAAAATAATCCGCAATAAAAGTAAATTTAAATGTGAAATAAAAAAACTCATTTTTAACAATGTCCTAATATTCAATATTTTCTGAAAAATCATCTAAATCAACATCAAACATTTATTCATACCTGTTCATCGCTTCCCTCATTGATCAATAATTTCAATACCTATTTTCATTATTTGCCATATACTGTTCTCTGTTTCAAATTTCAAATTTATTGTTTAGTTTGATATTGATACTTCTTATAACTACCTACATCTATCCTTTTTTAGAACTCATACTTTAAAAATTCTTTATTTTGTTAATTATTTTTACTGTCTAAAATGGACAAGGACACAACAGGCACCCGTGCCTAGGTCCGTCCCTTCTAGACAAAAAGTTTTCTTTAGTAAAAAAAAAAAAAAAAGTGTGAACCAATTATATATTATGAACTGTACAATGCCAATCGTAGAAATATATATTTGATTTGATTTGATTTGATTTCCCTGGAAATGATGTGATCGATTTACTCAAGAATAATGAAATGTACCCTTCACAATTGGCCAGATTGTTTACTCAAATACTCCACTGTGTGCCTTTTAGATTTTTCAGGTATTATACCGGTAACTAAAAGCTATCGAAAGTGAGGTAACTATACGCTTTTTTCCGAATATCCTGTTCTTCTCGCTTTCACTCTTCTTAATTTTTCGTACCCATCACTGTATCATTTCAGCAGACGACAAAGGAAAATGTTTTCATTACTATTTTCCCTATAAATAATCGCCTGTACGGTACCCAATTAGGAAATAATTGAAAAGTACTAAGTACAGAAATAAAATGTTTATCGTAGCCAATAGCGAACGAAACAGATAAAGTTTGTTTTCGTCATTTCGATATGCCGACTGTCTAGTATAGACTATTTTTCGCTATGGAAGACCAAGAAGAAGACGATAGGTGAGTCATATAAGGAAAATGATAAATAGTCCTATTTATCCTATTAGGAAGAACAAATTATGATTATCAAGAAGGAAATAATTTTCTAACTTATTATTTCAACACTCGAAATATAAAAAAAATTATCATTGTTTTTCCAGGACAGCATTGTGGAAATAAAAAATGTTCTAAAATATTACATTTGTTTATAACTTATTTATAAACAAATTAGAAAACATTCGTCAAAAAAATTATTTAACATTTTTTAGGATTTTTCTTTAAAAAACTATGGATAGATAGATCTTTATTGGTCATATTACACAATAGTGCTTTGATAAGTCAGTAATAAAATAAAACTACAAAATTAAATAATAATATGAAATAACAGAAGATAAACAATATTTGTCGTTAAAAACACTTGCACAATAAAATTCAATAAACAGCAATACGTACACGATACATTAATCAATGTATAAGTTGTGAAAAATCGGTTGATACGAACTCATCAAAATCATAAAACGCATTATCAGCCAGGAACCGCTTGATAACAAATTGAATTGAACACACTCGAGAACTTGGACATCGTTTGGTAGAACATTGTAGAACTTGATTGCATAATTAATAGCTAGTCCCATTTCTCGTTTTCGAAAGTCTCAGATAGTGTTGATGTATCATATCTTTGTTTGGCGTTGTGTATGAATGTGAACTTTCATTTGTCCTATACTTTTTCAAGCTTTGCCTTTATATGCATAAGACATTGCAGTATGTAAGTACATGGCAGGGTTAGTATCTTAAAATGTTTGAAAGCACCGCTACAATCATCTCTTTAAGGCAATCCAGCAATGATTCTGACCGCCTTCCTTTGCACGGAGAAGACTGCTGAAGCGTGTGCTGAGTGACCCCATATTCATATTCATTTATTTAACTACGGTACATTTTCGAAAATGTTTGTAGCACGTCAAAAAAAAATACAAGTGTATAAAAAACAGATGAAAAGGTATCATATACCAATTATTAAAAATAAAGTCATTATAAATATTACGAAACAATTAAAATGAACTGACAGATCAACACACTAAAATAAAAAAATATTAAAAAATTATTGGTGAGTTTGTTCACAAATTCCTATTTTGTAAATGACTAACATATTCATCGACAGAGTAGAAGCAATATCTCAAGAGATAACTCTTTAAGGAATTTTTAAAATGAGACATTGAAATACACTTAAAATCATCTGGCAAATGATTGTAAAGATTGAAGTCTAACGTATTTCTCTTGGATTTATTTAGGCGGTAGCGATTATTCGAATATTATTTGCGGATCTGGTATTGTGATCATGAACGTCAGATTGTTTGATTAACATATTTGCCTTCTTATGAATTTCTAACAGGACACTGTATAGATATAAGGCGGGCAGTGGCATAATTTGAAGTCTCAGAAAAAGAGGTTGACAATGATCCCTATAGCCTGAATTTGTAATGAGTCTTATAGCTCTTGTCTGAAGTTTGAAAATCTTTACAGCTCCACTGGAATTTCCCCAGAGAATTATCCCATAACTGATGTGAGAGTGGAAAAGAGAGAAATATGTAGTTTTCAGTGTATCATAACTGGTGATATTCTTCAGTTGAATCTATACTGTTTAATTGTTTGATGTGATCATTCCAAGAGAGATTGCTGTCCACAGTGACTCCACGTAATGTTACACTGTTCACATCTGACGTAGTGGTTCTAGCTGCAAAATTAAGTTGTTGAGTTTTGTCAGAATTTAATTTGAGTTTGTTTGCAAAAAACCAAGTTTCTGCTTTACTATTTACCTCTTCAGATATTCTCGCAAGTTCTGAAAAGTCCTTATCGGAATAAATGAAAGTAGTATCGTCTGCAAACAGCACAGATTTATGCGGGTTCATAAAACGACTGATATCATTCACATAAATGATAAATAAGAGCGGCCCCAAAACTGATCCTTGAGGAACACCATGCTTAACAAGTTTGAAATTCGAAGTAGTACTATTGGTCGTTACAGCTTGATGTCGACCCTCTAAATATGACCTCATTAAAGACAAAGACACTCCCCTGATGCCATAGTAAAATAGTTTCTCAAGTAAGATATCGTGAGAGACGCAGTCGAAGGCCTTGGATAGGCCACAGAGTGTAATTGCTGTGTGTTGCCCTAGCTCTATGCCCTCGACTACATCGCTAACGACTTTTAAAACAGCCTGCATTGTAGAGCGGTCCTTACGAAAACCAAATTGCGAATCGTTAAAAAACTAAAATTTTTCGAAATATGCGGTGAGGCGTTGTTTGAGGATTTTTTCAACTATTTTATCAAATGAAGATATAGAAATTGGACGGTAATTGTCAACAAGTGAAATATCACCTTTTTTAAAAAGAGGAATAACTGGGGATAGTTTGAACGCATCAGGAAATATACCAGAAACGAAATTGAGATTGATAAGATCGGTAAGTGGTTGTAAAATGATGTTGGAAGTTTCCTTAATGATTTCGCTAGTTAATTCATTTGCGTCAGAGCACTTGGAATTTTTCAGTGACTTTATTACATCCAAAACTTCAACTGCAGTTACTGGAGCTAAAAAGAAAGAACTACTGGGAACAGGGAAGTTTCTGAAATTGAGTAAATCAAGACTTGAGGTTGTTGGAAGAGATTTTATGATTTCATCAACAATTCCAACAAAAAAATCGTTGAAAGTACCGGTAAAAATATCGTTGGTATGAGTACTAATTTTGATTTATTTCTTTCAAAATTTATTATTTTCCAACATGATTTGGATTTGTTATAATACGACCTTTAGGAGTATTATACTACGGCCGCTCAGCCGTACCACACAGGGGGCCTAAAATCTGTATTTGAAGTCGTAGGATCACGAAACAAAAACCAAAATGATCCTTATGAAAAATCAGGAGGGAAGCCGGAAAAAAAAGATAATAATAATAATATTTCCCTGTCAAAATGACAAATCAAAATGACAAATGGCCATAACTTCTTTAGTTGAAGAGGTAGAGGAAAAATGTTTGCGGGAAAAGGACCACCGTCAAAAAATGGATAAGGGTGGGAAAAAATTAAAAATCTAAAAAAATTTAATTTTCCAAATCTCATTTTCCGTCTGTCGTAGGCACTACGAAATGCTCTCATATCGATCTGAAATTTCAACCACATCAATAACTCGAGGACAATAAAATTAAATTAATTTGTTTTTCCGATCGGAAAATCCGGAAAATTTTTAAGGCGTTTTTTCATTTTTTCGAATGTTACTCACTAGCGGTTCAGGTTATCATTTTTTTCTTCATATTCTCTGAAGATATGCGCCTATATGTAGAATATAACTGATTAGATTCTGTGAAGGATCGGAAAATAAGTACAGGTTTTCCGGGCGATTTTCCGAAAAGTGAAAAAGTCGACTAAAAACCGCACAGATTTTTTTAACTGAATTTTGGATGTTGCGATGGATAGAACATTAAAATACGAACAAATTTTTCCTCTTCAAAATTTTTCGATAAAATGATCGGAAAACTGTGAAAACTTGAGAAAACTGAAAAAAAAAACACACGAGTTTTCGAAAAACCGAAATATCTCACGAACGGTTGATACCATCACAATTTACCAAGAGATCTTTTTTGACCGCCGTAATGAAATCTACAAAAAACATCTGATTCGAAAAAATCAATAGCCCAGGAAATATTTCAAAAAAACGGAAAAATTGGGATATTGACCGTACTAATGATAAAATTGGAATTCTTGAAATCGCCCCGAATACGTCTCTACGAACTCCACTGACACTCCAAACCGTTTTTCTCCGACACTATTAGAAAGTGGAAAAAAGATGGAAAAACTAAAAAACACTTAAAAAGTGTGTTTTTGTGTATAAAACCGCCAAAAACTCGAAAACGAAACTAGATATCACAAAAATGCGTACGTATAGTTATTGTCCTTGAACAGGTCTACAAAAAAGTCCTTTAAACTTTTTCCATATCATGATACATAACTTCGGAAAAATTGACTAAACTTTAAAAAGTGACCATTTTTTGACCGGACTTAGAAAAAATTTTGAAAAAAAAACAAAAATTGAAAGATATCAAAAAATGTATCTGAACAATTTTATTGTACTCGAAGAGATTAACAAAAAGTTCGAATGAATTTTTTTCATATTTCGAAAAAAAATAATTGAAATGTGGACGTGGATGAAATTTAGCCTTTTTTGGGTTTTCAAACACCAAAAAATCGAGAACGAAACAAGATATGGAAAAAATGAATATGAACAGTTTTATTGTACTCAAACAGACTAACAAAAAGTATCTGAAGAGTTTTTTCATATCTCGAAAAAAAAAAATTTTAGATGTGGACTTAGAAAAAATTTTGATCAAAAATAAAAAATTTAAAGATATCAAAAAATGGATCCAAACAATTTTATTGCTCTTGAACTAACCAACAAAAAGTTCGAATGAAATTTTTTCATAACTTGAAAAAAAAAATTTGAGATGTGGACTTTTTCCGCTTTATTCGTTTTTATAAACACTAAAAACTCAGAAACGAAATGAAATATCAAAGAAGTGTATATAAACAATTTTATTGTACTCGAAAAGATCTACAAAAAATTCCTTAAGAATTTTTCCATATCTTGAGAAAAAATATTTGACATAGGGACTTAGAAAGAATTCGAACAATTTTATAGGCGATTTCATATAAGTGAATTCAGGAAGCTACACTCACTTGTTATTAGAGAAATTGATGAAATCGTCGTAGCCCCCCCTTTTTGCATTTTTCATTTGGAGACAATAATTATTTCTGGAGAACTTGTAGGCTGAAATGTCTGCAGGATCTTTGGTTATATCTGCCACGAGTTTGAAATTTGAAAGATTTTGTCTCATTCTTTTCAAAGACAAACCATTTTATCGGAGACTTTTTACTTATGGAAATGTGGGTTTTCGTGGGAAATATTTCTTTAACTAAAATACTATAGAAGAGTGGAAGCTACGGAATCAACACTTTGGTAAATTTCGAAAGTACTTACCCCATTTTATGCCTGATAAGGCCTGCTTTAGTTTCTGTAATCCGCTCCTGTTTATCACCCGATAACATGATTCCTGATTAGACAATTCAGACAAAGATTTCACAATGAGGTATTGGGCACGATGATCTGATAGACAGGGTTCGAAAACGCCGCTATCAAAAGATTGTTTCTCTAAGTTGGTAAATATGTTGTCTATGCAACTAGCTGAAGTGGCTGTGATCCTTGTGAATACGTGAATAATGAAATTCAGACCAAAGGATGTCAGTAAGCAATGTAAATCACTTAAAGCAGTTGAATTACCTCTGAAATCTACATTGAAATCTCCAGTTATCATAATTTTAGTATTTTCTTTAACTACGTGCTTCAATAAATCCTCAAAATTTTGTAAGAATAAATCGAAGTCTCCTTTACCAGAACGATATACAGAGAGGATATTGATTTTACTTTGGAACAACTCTATGCCACAAAATTCGGAGTTCTGTTCACTATTAAACGTATGTAAATCTGGTGGTTTGAATTTGATTGAATTTTTGATAAATATGGCTGTACCACCATGTTTTAATTTTTTCCTACAGAAAAAACTTGCCAGTAGAAACCCATCCAGATTTAGACTTTTGAAACCTTGCTCTCTCTGCCAATGTTCGGAAACACTATATCAAAAGTATATTGAAACAAAATTGACTCCAGTAATTCAAGTTTGTTAGCCATACACTGGATGTTAATATGGAACATATTCACCGTAGTATCACATTTCAAAAGATTGATTAGATCGCAAGAATTTAGATCAGTAACAGGAACTAAATGTTCTCTGATGATGCTACGGGCCTCTGCAAATTTTCTTCGAACCTGAATCTTCTAATACTAATAGGGCATAAGATATTGTGGACTGTATCAGTGTGTGGTAAACTGTTAACAGTTCCGAGTGTGACAAGCAATTTCGCAGGTTACGTATTAGAAATATTTTCCGTGACATACTTTTGCAGACAAAAATCGAATGTTCTTCCCAAGTGAGTTTACCGTCCAAGAGGACACCTAAAAACTTAACGCAATGAGAGTTATTTAGATCTGTGTGCTGTTTTAAGCTAAAAATTAATGTCTCAGACTTTTCTTTGATAAGGACTAACTTATTGTTATGTAGCCAAGATTATGTCAAGGACAGACTATTATTGGCCTCAGTTAGCAGCATATTAAAATCTCTATTTGAATGGGCTTATGAGGTGTCGTCAGCAAAAAGAGTAAACTTTGCTGAAGGAGCACTATTAGGCAGGTCGTTGACATAAATAAGAAATAGGACCGGACCTAGGACAGAGCCTTGCGGAACCCCATATTTAATGTTAATCGATTGAGATTTATAGCGAATAATAAATAATAATGTTAATTCTTATAGAAATTTTGAATTATTCACAGGTATATCTACAATATTTAATGGTTGTAGATCATATGTTCACCTTTTCAACTGTCAAAAAATTTCCAATTTTTTGTGGCGCCACGATATTTACGTGGCGCCACAAAAAAAATTCCGGAAATTTTTTTTAGTTACCATGGTAACTAGTCAAAATTAAGGCATCTTAGTGGTTAAAAAGTAGAGGTGTGAAATTTTCTTGAATATTACTTGAATTTTTTTTTTCTTTTTCAGTGGCAACTACCTGGTGCGCGTGCGTGCACAGGTGATGTCTCGGGATGACAGCTCGGGCGGCTGGGTGCCGCTGGGCGGGGGCGGTCTCAGCAACGTGTCGGTGCGGAAGCGGCCGCGACCCTGCCCCTCGACGGCGGGCACGGGGGGCGGCAGCCCCGACCCCAACGCCAAGTCGAAGCACGACTACTTGATATACGGCAAGAGAATCAGCGACAATTCGGTGAGTTGAATTCATCACTATTACTATTATTATTCCCTTTTTACCCCATCGTCTGTCAGCTGGGATTTTTCTACGAGAAGGTGATTTTTGATCTTACAGAAAACTTCCTTCTGAATCCGAAAATATTCTTGTTTTTTTTAATCAGAAGTGCAAGTCTTTTAGAAAATGTAGATTTTGTGGAGGGTGCATTTTTTTCGTCAAAAAAATTGCAAATTTCGACTTTGATCGCCTGGGAATATTTCAAAAATGCGGAATCCCGCGAGTATTACTTCATCTCCTGAAAATTTCCTTCTGAATTCGGAAATGTACTTGTTTTTCAAATCAGAAGGCTAATTCATTTAGAAAATGTCGATTTTCTGGATGGATGCATTTTTTTCTTCAGAAAAATTGCAAATTTCGACTTTGATCGCCTGGGAATATTTCAAAATTGCAGAATCCCGCGAATATTACTTCATCTTATGGAAAATTTCCTTCTGAATCCGAAAATGTACTTGTTTTTCAAATCAGAAGGCTAATTCATTTAGAAAATGTCGATTTTCTGGTTGGATGCAAATTTTTCGTAAAAAAAAATGCAAATTTCGACTTTGATCGCCTGGGAATATTTCAAAAATGCGGAATCCCGCGAATATTACTTCATCTCACGGAAAATTTCCTTCTGAATCCGAAAATGTACTTGTTTTTCGAATCAGACGGCTATAATTCATTTAGAAAATGTCGATTTTCTGGATGGATGCAAATTTTTCGTAAAAAAAATTGCAAATTTCGACTTTGCTCGCCTAGGAATATTTAAAAAATGTGGAATCCCGCGAATATTACTTCATCTCATGGAAAATTTCCTTCTGAATCCGAAAATGTACTTGTTTTTCGAATCAGAAGGATATTCTTTCAGAAAATTTCGATTTTCTGGATAGATGCAATTTTTTCGTCAAAAAAAATTGCAAATTTCGACTTTGATCGCTTGGGAATATTTCAAAAATGCGAAATCCCGCGAGTATTACTTCATCTTATGGAAAATTTCCTTCTGAATCCGAAAATGTACTTGTTTTTCGAATCAGAAGGATATTCTTTCAGAAAATTTCGATTTTCTGGATAGATGCAATTTTTTCGTCAAAAAAAATTGCAAATTTCGACTTTGATCGCTTGGGAATATTTCAAAAATGCGAAATCCCGCGAGTATTACTTCATCTTATAGAAAATTTCCTTCTGAATCCAAAAATGTACTTATTTTTCGAATCAGAAGGCTATTCTTTTAGAAAATTTCGATTTTCTGGATAGATGCAATTTTTTCGTCAAAAAAATTGCAAATTTCGACTTTGATCGCCTGGGAATATTTCAAAAATGCGAAATCCCGCGAATATTACTTCATCTTATAGAAAATTTCCTTCTGAATCCGAAAATGTACTTGTTTTTCGAATCAGAAGGCTAATTCATTTAGAAAATGTCGATTTTCTGGATGGATGCATTTTTTTCGTCAAAAAAATTGCAAATTTCGACTTTGATCGCCTGGGAATATTTCAAAAATGCGGAATCCCGCGAATATTACTTCATCTTATGGAAAATTTCCTTCTGAATCCGAAAATGTACTTGTTTTTCGAATCAGAAGGATATTCTTTCAGAAAATTTCGATTTTCTGGATAGATGCAATTTTTTCGTCAAAAAAAATTGCAAATTTCGACTTTGATCGCTTGGGAATATTTCAAAAATGCGAAATCCCGCGAGTATTACTTCATCTTATAGAAAATTTCCTTCTGAATCCAAAAATGTACTTATTTTTCGAATCAGAAGGCTATTCTTTTAGAAAATTTCGATTTTCTGGATAGATGCAATTTTTTCGTCAAAAAAATTGCAAATTTCGACTTTGATCGCCTGGGAATATTTCAAAAATGCGAAATCCCGCGAATATTACTTCATCTTATAGAAAATTTCCTTCTGAATCCGAAAATGTACTTGTTTTTCGAATCAGAAGGCTAATTCATTTAGAAAATGTCGATTTTCTGGATGGATGCATTTTTTTCGTCAAATAAATTGCAAATTTCGACTTTGATCGCCTGGGAATATTTCAAAAATGCGAAATCCCGCGAGTATTACTTCATCTTATGAAAATTTCCTTCTGAATCCAAAAATGTACTTGTTTTTCGAATCAGAAAGCTAATTCATTTAGAAAATGTCGATTTTCTGTATAGATGCAATTTTTTCGTAAAAAAAAATTGCAAATTTCGACTTTGATCGCCTGGGATTATTTCAAAAATGCGAAATCCCGCGAGTATTACTTCATCTTATAGAAAATTTCCTTCTGAATCCGAAAATGTACTTGTTTTTCGAATCAGAAGGCTAATTCATTTAGAAAATGTCGATTTTCTGGATGGATGCATTTTTTTCGTCAAAAAAATTGCAAATTTCGACTTTGATCGCCTGGGAATATTTCAAAAATGCGGAATCCCGCGAATATTACTTCATCTTATGGAAAATTTCCTTCTGAATCCGAAAATGTACTTGTTTTTCGAATCAGAAGGCTAATCATATAGAAAATGTCGATTTTCTGGATGGATGCATTTTTTTCGTCAAATAAATTGCAAATTTCGACTTTGATCGCCTGGGAATATTTCAAAAATGCGGAATCCCGCGAATATTAATTCATCTCATGGAAAATTTCCTTCTGAATCCGAAAATGTACTTGTTTTTCGAATCAGAAGGCTAATTCATTTAGAAAATGTCGATTTTCTGGATGGATGCATTTTTTTCGTAAAAAAAATTGCAAATTTCGACTTTGATCGCCTGGGAATATTTCAAAAATGCGGAATCCTGCAAATATTACTTCATCTCATGGGAAATTTCCTTCTGAATCCGAAAATGTACTTGTTTTTCGAATCAGAAGGCTAATTCATTTAGAAAATGTCGATTTTCTGGATGGATGCATTTTTTTCGTCAAATAAATTGCAAATTTCGACTTTGATCGCCTGGGAATATTTCAAAAATGCGGAATCCCGCGAATATTAATTCATCTCATGGAAAATTTCCTTCTGAATCCGAAAATGTACTTGTTTTTCGAATCAGAAGGCTAATTCATTTAGAAAATGTCGATTTTCTGCATGGATGCATTTTTTTCGTCAAAAAAATTGCAAATTTCGACTTTGATCGCCTGGGAATATTTCAAAAATGCGAAATCCCGCGAATATTACTTCAACTTATAGAAAATTTCCTTCTGAATCCGAAAATGTACTTGTTTTTCGAATCAGAAGGCTAATTCATTTAGAAAATGTCGATTTTCTGGATGGATGCATTTTTTTCGTAAAAAAAATTGCAAATTTCGACTTTGATCGCCTGGGAATATTTCAAAAATGCGGAATCCTGCAAATATTACTTCATCTCATGGGAAATTTCCTTCTGAATCCGAAAATGTACTTGTTTTTCGAATCAGAAGGCTAATTCATTTAGAAAATGTCGATTTTCTGGATGGATGCATTTTTTTCGTCAAATAAATTGCAAATTTCGACTTTGATCGCATGGGAATATTTCAAAAATGCGGAATCCCGCGAATATTAATTCATCTCATGGAAAATTTCCTTCTGAATCCGAAAATGTACTTGTTTTTCGAATCAGAAGGCTAATTCATTTAGAAAATGTCGATTTTCTGCATGGATTCATTTTTTTCGTCAAAAAAATTGCAAATTTCGACTTTGATCGCCTGGGAATATTTCAAAAATGCGAAATCCCGCGAATATTACTTCATCTTATAGAAAATTTCCTTCTGAATCCGAAAATGTACTTGTTTTTCGAATCAGAAGGCTAATTCATTTAGAAAATGTCGATTTTCTGGATGGATGCATTTTTTTCGTCAAATAAATTGCAAATTTCGACTTTGATCGCCTGGGAATATTTCAAAAATGCGAAATCCCGCGAGTATTACTTCATCTTATGAAAATTTCCTTCTGAATCCAAAAATGTACTTGTTTTTCGAATCAGAAAGCTAATTCATTTAGAAAATGTCGATTTTCTGTATAGATGCAATTTTTTCGTAAAAAAAAATTGCAAATTTCGACTTTGATCGCCTGGGATTATTTCAAAAATGCGAAATCCCGCGAGTATTACTTCATCTTATAGAAAATTTCCTTCTGAATCCGAAAATGTACTTGTTTTTCGAATCAGAAGGCTAATTCATTTAGAAAATGTCGATTTTCTGGATGGATGCATTTTTTTCGTCAAAAAAATTGCAAATTTCGACTTTGATCGCCTGGGAATATTTCAAAAATGCGAAATCCCGCGAATATTACTTCATCTTATGGAAAATTTCCTTCTGAATCCGAAAATGTACTTGTTTTTCGAATCAGAAGGCTAATCATATAGAAAATGTCGATTTTCTGGATGGATGCATTTTTTTCGTCAAATAAATTGCAAATTTCGACTTTGATCGCCTGGGAATATTTCAAAAATGCGGAATCCCGCGAATATTAATTCATCTCATGGAAAATTTCCTTCTGAATCCGAAAATGTACTTGTTTTTCGAATCAGAAGGCTAATTCATTTAGAAAATGTCGATTTTCTGCATGGATGCATTTTTTTCGTCAAAAAAATTGCAAATTTCGACTTTGATCGCCTGGGAATATTTCAAAAATGCGAAATCCCGCGAATATTACTTCATCTTATAGAAAATTTCCTTCTGAATCCGAAAATGTACTTGTTTTTCGAATCAGAAGGCTAATTCATTTAGAAAATGTCGATTTTCTGGATGGATGCATTTTTTTCGTAAAAAAAATTGCAAATTTCGACTTTGATCGCCTGGGAATATTTCAAAAATGCGGAATCCTGCAAATATTACTTCATCTCATGGGAAATTTCCTTCTGAATCCGAAAATGTACTTGTTTTTCGAATCAGAAGGCTAATTCATTTAGAAAATGTCGATTTTCTGGATGGATGCATTTTTTTCGTCAAATAAATTGCAAATTTCGACTTTGATCGCCTGGGAATATTTCAAAAATGCGGAATCCCGCGAATATTAATTCATCTCATGGAAAATTTCCTTCTGAATCCGAAAATGTACTTGTTTTTCGAATCAGAAGGCTAATTCATTTAGAAAATGTCGATTTTCTGCATGGATTCATTTTTTTCGTCAAAAAAATTGCAAATTTCGACTTTGATCGCCTGGGAATATTTCAAAAATGCGAAATCCCGCGAATATTACTTCATCTTATAGAAAATTTCCTTCTGAATCCGAAAATGTACTTGTTTTTCGAATCAGAAGGCTAATTCATTCAGAAAATGTCGATTTTCTGGATGGATGCATTTTTTTCGTAAAAAAAATTGCAAATTTCGACTTTGATCGCCTGGGAATATTTCAAAAATGCGGAATCCTGCAAATATTACTTCATCTCATGGGAAATTTCCTTCTGAATCCGAAAATGTACTTGTTTTTCGAATCAGAAGGCTAATTCATTTAGAAAATGTCGATTTTCTTGATGGATGCATTTTTTTCGTCAAAAAAATTGCAAATTTCGGCTTTGATCGCCTGGGAATATTTCAAAAATGCGGAATCCCGCGCATATTACTTCATCTCATGGAAAATTTTCTTTCTCAATCCGAAAATGTACTTGTTTTTCGAATCAGAAGGCTAATTCATTTAGAAAATGTCGATTTTCTGCATGGATGCATTTTTTTCGTCAAAAAAATTGCAAATTTCGACTTTGATCGCCTGGGAATATTTCAAAAATGCGGAATCCCACAATATTACTTCATATTATAGAAAATTTCCTTCTGAATTCGAAAATCTACTTGTTTTTCGAATCAGAAGGCACAGTTTTAGAAAAAATGTCTATTTTATGCAGGGGTGCATTTTTTCGTCGAAAAAATTGCCCTTTTCCGGGGGAGTGGCATCCAATACGGGGGCGGATCTAGATCTAAGGGGGGAGGCAATTAATTAGAGTTAAAGTTTGAATGGAGGTGTTGACGTAGGATTCGTAGGAGGAATGCTTGTCAATGTTGTTCTCAAGGGGAGGAGCAATTGGCCCCATTACTCCCTCCTCCTTGGATCTGGCAGTAATACAATGTCACTTACATGGTGGTTCTTCGGGTTGTATGGCCGACGTGTGTTCAGAGAAGATCTCGACGTTTCGCCAACACGAGTGGTTAGCATTTTCAAATCCAAAAACACCACAGCAACTTCAACAGAACCGAAGAAGGACTACAATTGAACAAGGTTTGGCTTCCAGTTCTCAAAAATTCTCAATTAGCTCCCTACCCACAAAATAACGGTACGAACGATTCTATGATGTCTGCTAACGCTATGGGCCAATCAGATGTAAGAACGTCAAATCACAGGTATTTATTGAGACAACGTATAACAAATGTCAAGCATTTGACAGCGACTTAAGAAAGCAGAATCTTGTAAAATAACTCTTGAAAATGCTAACCACTTGTGTCGGCAAAACGTCGAGATCTTCTCTGAACACACGTCGGCCTTACAACCCGAAGAACCACCATGTAAATCCAATGTTTGTTTCAATATTCAATCAAAATGACACACGATTTGAAAACTCATTTATTCACTTGTAAAATCCAACAAGAACCTTGTTTTATATCTGAATCACCATCAGCAACGTGGTCAGTGCATCCAACCTTTGACTCCCTCTGCCATCTTGTCAAGGCCCTCTTGGTTACATTCACGGTAGTAGGGCAACTCCCTCATTTTATCTACCCATTTCGATATGTTCGGATATCTGTTAGATGCTATCGGCACCATCAGGTTCATACTTGTCACGGTAGATATGAGGCTGAAATCTGCTAAGGAAAGGTCCTCTCCAGCGGCGTACGAGCTATTTTCCAGCAGGGTCTCCAGGAGAGTGTACGCTGAAAAACGATGAATAAGGTGTATGTTAATAATAATAATACAATGAATGCCTACACACAGAAACAGTAACGAAAACAGTGATATACCGGGTGAGTCAGAGTTTGAGAGAAATGATCCAATTCGGAGCCCGAAAATTTAAGTAGTCTCTAAAATGAGATTTTTTGAGATAAAAACGAATGTTGTACCACTTCCGTCTTCCTAGTTTTAGTTTTTTAATTGAAACACAATCTCATGATGTTTAATATTTGCTCAAGCTTGAAAAAAATACTCATATAAAAGGTGTTTCAATAAAACTGAAACTAGGACCATTAATGGTGAAACCGGAAGTGCAACAGAATTGAATTTTGCTTTGAATCGGATATTTCTCTCAAAAATAGTGGTGCGCCATCTCTCAAACTCACGCGAGTAAACCCATTAATATTGGTGTGCGACAAGGTTCTGTTCTGGGGCCTATTTTATTCATTTTACTTTTGCTGCTCCTATTTGACTTTTTCTATACACATGTCTTGTTGGAAAATATTTTTTTTATTATTAGTATAAATAATTGAGAGTGGAGAACACAATAGATTAGTAAATAATTTGCTGATAATGTGCTATTTGTGTATGTTCGCGTGCGTCAAAATCACCGACTTAACCTTTAAACTAGACTGCCAAAACCATATTATTGAAATTGATCCAATTACGAAATTGACTGGTGGCCATAGGACATGCGCATTGTGTCTGTTATCTGTCAGAATCACATTGGCGTACTTCAGGAAAATATAATAGGTCTAGTACAAGCAAGTGGAATGTTGAAAAATTGAGTTTTCATTTGGTGACGAGAATATTTCATAACTGTACATCCATACTTCAACAAGGCACATTTCAGTCGTTGAAAATTAGGGATTTTTACACCAAAGTCCAAAACACTTCATTTTAACAATATCTATTTACTCAAGGTAACGCCAATGACCTAATAAATGGCTCCCCAGATTGTCAAATATCAATTCTTTGGTGGCTCTTGCGCATTGCGCAGACACGATTTCAGGATGTTCAATTGGATGAGTTTTTCGAGTGGTGGGCATAGGAGTACTAGCAGTCTAGTTTAAAGGTTAAGTCGGTGGTCAAAATATTATATCCTCCATTATCAAAGCTGATAAAAAAACACTCAGAACTCAATGATATTCGATTCATTGAATAACTGATAATTCTACCTGAATGATTCCACCTATTGTGCTCTTGCATAATCTTTAAGGATAACTTGTTTAAGCCAGTGATTGAGTAGTTAAAAACATATTAAGTATTTATTTATAACCATTTCCAATAATACAAAAAAGTATAAAAAAAAGGATTACAATACTCTTTTTTTAAAACTTATCCACATGATCTGTGAATCAGTCTAGTCTACAAGAACTATTTTGGTGAATTTCTCTTCAAGGGCACGGAAAATTACGATTCGGAATGACCTCAACAAACTTTTTGAAAAATTTGAACCTTCTCAAAAAGTTTTTAGAGGTTATTCTGAATCGAATGAACCCTGGATCATTATTTTCGGTGCCCTTGAAGAGAAATTCACCAAAATAGTTCTTGTATACTAGTGTATAGGGTAATCGTGGTAATGTGAATTTGTTTTGAGCAATTTTCCTTGATAATATTCGAGAGAATAAATCTACTTGGATATAAATATCACGCCGCGAATGGGGAGGGCAGATAGTTACAGTCAGTTGTATAGTTAACAGAGACTTTTATACAGAGTGGCTCAGCGACAAAGTACTGTATTTGTCTGAAATAAATTAGGAGTTGTATTTTAGAAATTCAAATAAATTAGTAAAACGAAGTTTAGACTATTTTTATTGCATTATCAAACTGTTTTGATTCAAACAAAGAGCAGATTTTTCTTCCAAAACGTATAGTCAACTCACCTTGCGTTACCTTAGCCACGGTGCTCTTGGCGACCTCTTTGGCTCCTCCCACAAACCCGTAGATGGCTTCCAAAAACGGCGGAAACATGGTGCCGCAATTGAAGTACATCCTCTGGTTGATGATGGCCCGCTTCTGGAGGTCCTTCGGGTAGAGAGCGTTGTCTTCGGAGTACTTGTCGACCAAGTAGGCGTTGACCGCGTGGCTGTCGAAGATGACGAAGTCGCCGTCTTCGAGGGTGGGCACGGTGTGCAGCGGGTTCAGCTTCAGGAAGTCTGGGGTGTGGTTTTGCTTGGCCATGGGACTCACCTAGAAGTTGATATGATCATAATTATTATTATCTGAATAGATAGATTTTATTATAGTCTATACGAACTGAATTGAGACAGCACACACCCAAGCGATCATTTGAGGTTATATCAATATACAAATTGCCGACGGATAATTTACATAGGCATAAATAACACGTTATTCTCTAACCGCTCCTCGTCTCAACTCGATTGGCAGTCCACGTGGACGAGATAACTTCTTTCACTTGAAAAAGGGTGGCGAAATGAAAACCGAACGACTTTGACTTGCCTCTGTCGAATTTCAATTAGTTTTTATTTGCTAGAAGATTTATTTACTAGACAGTGCGATGCAGCTAGGTTATTTAGTTGTCTTAATTGGATTGATTATGTGGTATTATAATATAATTGCGTTCCTTGTTACTCTTCTAGGTTTTTGTCTATACTCAAGAAATTAATTATAATGACAGATAATCATCATGTAGGTATCTTCTCGACCTTGAAATTAATGTATGTTAGGATAAAAACTAAAATAATAAGCGAAAAGAGAGTATTTGATTCCGAGGGACAACTGTTTCGTGGTTTCCCACTCTTCAGGAAGGCTTCATGGAAGCTCTAGAAACCAAAACGAATCCACTCTAAAATTACTACCGTTAGGCAAAGTATATTCAAAAAGAAGATGTCACAAGTTAAATATTGAGAACTATGCATTATAGACAGACCCTAAAGTTGACGGCGACCATAATTCAAACTGCTCTTTCCTACATTTAAGAAACTCAGTCAACGTGGCAGGAAGATCCCCACGATAATAAGATACTAGTGACTTATGAAATATAACTCACTAGTGACTCATACTCTATTTCACATGGCAGTGTTGGATAAATGTTAAATACTCACCGGGATGTGATTGAATTCCAGCCCTAAGGCTTTCAACGTCAATAGGGTGGATCTCACCGGAGGACTCTTGTTGTAACCGTGTAGTGTTGGCGCCATCTTACCTTGAACTGAATCGTTATCGTATCTGATTTTTTCCGTCGATCATCACTTGTTTGTTATCTACGATTTGGGAAATTCGATTGTTCAAGGACGTGGACGATTCTATTGGGTGGTCCATTCAAAACTATCCTCCTTGAATATGCCCAAAACTGTTTATTGTTTGCTTCAGCTTTGGCTGAACAAATTCTCTCTCAGTCTTTTTTTTTACAACAATGTTAAGTTTTTTTTGAATTGATATAGCCGATACTTGATGAAAATCCATTATACTCGATATAATGAAACTATGGTTCAAATGATTTTCACATAAAGAGGGTTTACAAAACCACGACAATTGTTTCGCTTTACAAAAGCTTTAACACTTGAAGAAGCTTTTGTAAAGCGAAACAATTGTCGTGGTTTTGTAAACCCTCTTTATGTGAAAATCATTTGAACCATAGTTTCATTATATCGAGAATGTTAAGTTTATGCTAAAAACCTTTGATGTTACCGGTTTATGATGATGCTAATGCTAAAGTTGACTAAATCCACCCTAAGCCTCTGAAGAAGCTAGCCACTCGCGCTAGCGAAACGTTAGGAAGAAATTCCAAAAACGACGGCCTTCAAACTCGAGTGAAAATTGTGACACTGAAAACTCCGGCAGCGAAAGCCTTAACCATTTTGTCAATTTTGAAATGATTTCTAAAATCATCCGTGAATTTTTTTTATTTTCTGACATAATGTAGATGAGTCAATCTTGATCAAAAATTTCCACAGTGCCTACCTCGCGAATGCCACGGTTTGAATTATACAGGGGTTCGAAATGCAGTATTTCATCGATTTCTCGAGTAATCAATAATTCCTTTGTAACAGAAAATGATATTGTTACAAGTTCCCCAGAATGCAATTCCATATCGAATGTGAGACTCATCAGTGCATGGTAAACCACTTTAGCTGTTGCCATACCCAATGTCGTGGCTACTACACGTACTGCATAACATCCTAAGGCAAGTTTTTTTCCCAGCTGTTTGACATGTTGTTGAAAATTTGAATATTTGTCAATATGGACCCCAAGAAAGGACCCCGCACTTTTCTTATGTAAAGTGGCGAACGGTCAAATTTTCTGAAAGTTTGGTATGTTGTTGTACCCGACTCAGTAACCAAAAGTGTCAATGAGCCCAACCCAATCCGATGGCTAGTTTTCTAAATACGGTTAAAGTTGAAAATTGCCCATATTTTCGGATTTATTTTTTATTTATTAAAAGTTAGATCGGATTTCTGTTGCATACAGATGTTTACTACATGTTCTACTAATGAAATTAGTGGATACGTATGATTAAAATTATTTATATTTACAAGGTGATTCACGAATGTATGACGGTAGTTTTTTGCCAAAATTCACTTTTTCTACTGTCACGTCAGGGAGGCATATTTTTGAAACGTTCTCTTCGATAAAGTATTTTGACGAGAAAATATTGCACAGTACATATTTTTTATACAGGGTGTTTCACAGAGAGAACCACTAGACAACATTATTTTCTTTTAGGATTAATTCGAAACCCTGTATTTATGGATTTATTTTTGGGAAAAGTAATACCACAAACATGTGTGTGTCACTAATATCCAAAATATTCAAGGTAATTTATTCATAGGAAGGTATTCTATTTTGGGAAAAGTATAAAAAACATGAACAACCTGTATTCAAAAATTTCCCCGGTCAAATGTAACTATTTTCTCAATATATATTGATTTTCATACCATCTTCAGAGGTATGAATTCTGAATCCGATATTATGACCAGTTTTCGAGATACAGGGCGTTAAAGTGGAAAATTACTGATTTTATCAGTTTTTTTTTCAAATTGAAAAGCCGTATTGATTTTATGTTGCGCCTATGAGTTTAATATGTGTTTCGGTCAGATGTACATGGAAAGGTTCAGCTAAAAATATTTACTGTTACAGGGTTATTCACGAATAAATCACAATAGGTTTTTGCAAATACTCAAAATTCTACAGTTTCGTCACAGATAAATTATTCCATGAATTTAATACCTAGTTGTTTACAATTTTGAGTCTGAAATGATTACTTTTCATACAGGGTGAGACATACAGCCAACCATACCAAAAATAATTATGCTTTGAAATAATTGAAATGAGAACTTTTTTAGTGAATTTTGAGTAACTGTATAACATTACATCAAGTATGCATAACCGTAAAAATTTTAAATATACAAGGTGATTTAGTTATAATCACCTACCAAAAATATACATCTTTGTCCGATATAAGTAATCGACCACCTTTTATACACGTGGCAGCAAAAATGATAATAATAACTTTTTTCATTTATTCAACACTTTATAAACAAATATAATTTAATATTTATGATTCTTTTATGATATAGGTACAATATCTATGAAGCATTTTGTTCCTGTTCAGCATCAGAGTGCTGATAACGGAATAGTATATAACTCGCTCTACTCGTATATTATGAAGTACCTACCTATACAAATAGGTTCGAATTATACCTACACAAGATGTATAATTATCATCTCTTTGGAGGTGATAGCGCAGTGGGTAAGCGCGCTCATAAAGTTCTAAAATTCACTAAAAAAGTTCTCATTTCAATTATTTCAAAACATAATTATTTTTGGCGTGGTTGGCTGTATGGCTCACCCTGTATGAAAAGTAATCATTTCAGACTCAAAATTGTAAACGAATAGGTATTAACTTCATGGAATAATTTATCTGTGACAAAACTGTAGAATTTTGAGTATTTCCAAGAACCTATTGTGATTTATTCGTGGATAACCCTGTAACAGTAAATATTTTTAGCTGAACCTTTCCATGTACATCTGACCGAAACTCATATTAAACTCATAGGCGCAACATAAAATCAATACGGTTTTTCAATTTGAAGAAAAAAACTGATAAAATCAGTATTTTTCCACTTTAACGCCCTGTATCTCGAAAACTGGTCATAGTATCGGATTCAGAATTCATACCTCTGAAGATGGTATGAAAATCAATATATAGTGAGAAAATAGTTACATTTGACCAGGGAAATTTTTGAATACCAGGTTGTTCATATTTTTTGTACTTTTCCCAAAATAGAATACCTTCCTATCAATAAACCACCTTGAATATTTTGGAGATTAGAGACACACATATGTTTGTGGTATTACTGTTCCCAAAAATCAATCCATAAATACAGGGTTTCAAATTAATCCTGAAAGAAAATAATTTTGTCTAGTGGTTCTCTCTGTGAAACACCCTGTATAAAAAATATGTACTGTGCAATATTATCTCTTCAAAATACTTTATCGAAGAGAACTTTTCAAAAATATGCCTCCCTGACGTCACAGTAGAAAAAGTTAATTTTGGCAAAAAACTACCGTCATACATTCGTGAATCACCTTGTAAATATAAATATTTTTATTCATACGTATCCACTAATTTCATTAGTAGAACATGTAGTAAAAATCTGTATGCAACAGAAATCCGATCTAACTTTTAATAAATAAAAAAATAAATCCGAAAATTTGGGCAATTTTCAACTTTAACATCCCGTATTTAGAAAACTAGCCATCGGATTGGGTTGGGCCCATTGACACTTTTGGTTACTGAGTCGGGTACAACAACATACCAAACTTTCAGAAAATTTGACCGGTCGCCACTTTACATAAGAAAAGTGCGGGGTCCTTTATTTATATTCGTCGGTAGGTACCATGCCAAAACCACGAATGTGCAAATTTGTCATTTGGAACGCAGCAGGACTCGCCCTAGTCGAGCCACGAGATTTTAATAATTTAAGCGGTTAAATTAAATTAAAAAATCCCAGCCCAACCAGGGTTCGAACTCCGGACCTTTCGACTCAGAGTCAAACGCTCTAACCACTGCGCCACGCCCCGAGATGTTATTATTATAAACCCTTTTGTTCAATTTTAGAGGTAAGAATCAATTGTGTTTCTAGAAACACCTCTAAATCCATGCCATTCCAATGTCTGCAGAGTTTTTCATTACAGTCAAAGGCCTTCGAAAGATCAGTGAAGATGGTTAAACATATAGTTTTTTTTTTAAAGAGAAATATTCTCAATTGAAAATTGAATCAATACATGACTCCTCTGGAAATAGGGTCTTTCTCAATATCTATCAGATGTAGTTCAATGTCCAGCGTGGCTTTAGCCGGGGAAGTAGTTGTTTTCTGTTAGATATTACAAAAAAGTAACTTCAATTTTATCGTAGGGTTTTTTTCCATTTCCAGAGGAGTCATGTATTGATTTAATTTTCAATTGAGAATGTTTCTCTTTAAAACATGAATCCCTTCCAAGAGAGGTTATCTTGTACGATGGAAAATAGCGACTAAATTCCAACTTTCAGTCGCAGATGATTCCACAACTGACTTTATGAACATCCTGTTCATATTTTCAATGAAATCAATATAGTTTTTTATTTACGACTAATATATAATATAAGTATTATACTTGTGGTTTTTGAAGTATAATGCCATATATTAATCCCTTAGGGAATAATGGCGAGGGATTATTTTTTATTCCCTCTTGTACTCCTATCACAAAATTTCTCGAATTAAATAATACCATGGAAACAATATAACCAAACTCAAAAGTGTCAGTGTCAAACGCGTAGTGTTTGTGTATTTGTATTAAAATGAATGAAAATGAAGAATCTTTCACTTGTACACCACCAGAAATTGTACAATCAGCTGCAGCAACAACATCTACCTTAATACCAGAAACATCGAAATCCATTTATAATAAAACGAATTCAACGAATGGCGTCTTCGAAACAAGGCAAACTCTTATTCCGAAAATGTTCTGCTGGCCTATTTCGCTGAATTGGGTGCAAAATACAAGCCATCTTCATTATGGTCATTCTATTCAATGATTAAATCTGTGTTGAAGATAAACCATGACGTTGATCTGGAAAAATATAAGAAACTACGAGCGTTTTTAAAAAGAAAATCTGAAGGATTTCAAGCAAAGAAATCTTCCACTCTGACCCCGGAAGAAATTAGGTAAGGACCCCGCAAACACCTTATGGGATTTGGGTCCCGGTGGATTTTTTTGAATTTTTGGTATGATGTAGTCCATGTTATTCTCAACCAATGTTGCCATTGTGCCAACTCAAAAAAATGAACAGTTTTGCTGCTAGGGGGCGTTGAAATCACCCCTAGCGCAGATTAGACTATTTATTTTTGAATCCGGTAACAATATGTTCACTTGTTTCATTGTTGCTAATGTTGCACAATATTGGCGAAAGAAAATAAGATCGCAGCGCCACCTATAGCAAGACTTTGAACTACGAATCACGGACAAAGGTTTTTGACTTTACACGTGTTTATATGGCGTTTTGACGATCTGTACTCCTGTTTTCAAACAATTTGTGAAAATTTGTGATTTCTCTAATTAAAAAGTGATTGTGCTTCTATTGAAAGACTCTAAAGAACATTTCAGTCAGATGATTTAAAGGAATTTCATCTCCGATTAGTTTTGAATGCTTCTGCAATTCAAGGTTGCATGGCGTTTTGATGATCTGTGCTCCTATTTTCAAACAATTTGTGATTTCTTTAACTGAAAAGTTATTGTGTTTCTATTAAAAGACTTGGACAATAGTTTCAGTGTAGTTTACAAATATTTTACGTGTTTTTTTAAGTCATGATTTGTGAGTTATTGATCTGATTCATTCTGTTGATTAAGGATATTTCCATGCTCGTTTTCTGTTTCTGTTCGTATTTTTTTGGTTTATACTGTTGATAGACTGCCAAATATGGGAAAATACAATCCCAGTTGTTCAGTCCCAGGATGCAGGACATATGGCAAGAAGGAAAATGTGGGATATCACAAATTTCCCCCAAAAATAAATGCAAGGTTAAAAAATCACCAATTGGTTCGACCAGATTGAAGAAATTGACCAAAGGAAAGCATGGATTTTGAAACTGAAAATTGGCAAGCTAAATAATATCGAAGTATATGCTTGTTTGACAAACAGACCGATGAATTCCAAATATTCGTGTTGAAAACTCTTCCAAAGTTAATCATAATTCACTACCAATTCAGTTTAATTGTACTATCACTAATTTAAATGTTATTGACAAATAAAGTTGTTCATTAAAAATCTAAAATAAATAAATTTGTCGTAAATAAAGTAGAGTATACTACTCGCAATAATGGCTATTATTCTCTCGGAATGTTACTCCCTCGCCGCTAACGCGGCTCGGTTCGTAAAAATTCCTCGAGAATAATAGCTATCATTATTGACTCGTGGTATAATCTACTATTATTTTCAAAAGTTTCTAGAATATTATTAGTTAATCTATTCACCGCATCTATTGTGCCTTTTCTTCTTCTAAATACGTATTAATGAAAATAAATAAAATTTGCCATTTAGTTACTGAACTGTGTGAGGATTGCTTTTGATTTCGTGGGTATGATGTGTATTTGTGTAGTTTTCAGGCAATTCTTCATCATGTTTTGTATTCCATCAGAGAGACAACATCAAACCATTATTACTGAATTGTTGATAATGGAAAAAAAGGGCTGCAACCACCTCAGGGATAAATAAAATGGAAATTTTAAGTTTAACTTTGGTTTTATTCAAAAAAATATTTATCTGCTTATGTACCTAAGTAAGAATGATTTGTGTATTTGAAAAGATGAACAATGCTTTGTGAAATTCCCACTGCCAAATGATCCGGACCGTCCAAAATTATACCTCTCGGAATCCCGAACCATTACCTAACCAAAATAATAAAAAAAAACTATTATTTCCATCTAATTAGTGAGAACTAGGCGAGTTTGCTCTTGACCATCCCGGTGAACTTGTTGAGTCCCGTTTGGTTGGCTTCTTCGTAATAGGGAAGCGCTTGCATCTTCGCTATCCATTCGGTGATTTTGGGGAACCTGTTGGAGGCGATTGGTACCAAAACGTTGGCGGAACTGATGGTGGCGATGATGCTCAGGTCTGCCAACGAAAGTTTTTCTCCTGCCACGTACGTGGACCTTTCGAGGAGGGTTTCCAGTAAGGTGTAACCTGCAACGAGAATATAAGTGGGGATTGAAAAGCTGTGAAGGTAGGAATTGAATAAAATAAGGGCAACAAAACACTTTTTGAAGGCGAACTTTTAGTTAAAAACCAGTGAACTTAAAAGTAAAATATTGTATGTATTGTATGAAAAACAAATAATAAAATGAATTAAGAAAAAAAATTAAATATTCTTAAATGCTTGAGGCGTGAAACGTCATTACATTTTAAATAAGCCTTAAGAAAATATTAAACATTTTAAAAGTTCTTTGTTTTTTATACAATACACATTGTAACGAACTGGAGCCGGCCCTGACCGCTTGTCGAGCTATTCTCTACCGTGGTGACAACACGTTGAAGGGGCTTCTGATGTCTTTGCTTCGGAATGTCAGTTTCAATTCCGAGAACAGTTGGAGCGCGCCATCTACAGTCGAACCGCTGAACCGTGAAAAAATTTACAGGATTCTTCGAGATAGACAGATAGATAGATATTAATCCTTGTAGGTCAGGGCATGACCTAGGATAGGTCAATATGAATAAATAATACCATTGAAACATACACAAGATAACACTATATCTGAATCTAAAAATATAAAAACAGTGGCACTTAAAGTTATAAATAAGTATAAGTATATAAAAATTACAAAAAAGTATATATAACGTTACTTGTAAATTTTACGCCGGTTCCGAAAATGTTTGATTTATACATGCTCTGGTAAATTACGATATATATATATATATATATATATATATATATAACATTCTACCAGACAAAATAAAAACCTCAATTTCTATAGCTTTAAAAAAACTATTAAAAAACATCTTTTGACACAAAGCTTCTATTCTGCAAATGAGTTCCTGGGGGCTAACCATAGTAACATATGGCATAGGTCGGTGACTTGCCCTCATCCATGATTTTTATCATTTTCTATATATTTTTATTTAAAACATGTTTGATGTCACCATTATATGTTTATGCTATATCATTGTTTATATAGAAGATTTAGAACCTTATGGGATTATAATTGGATCAAAATGGATGCGACATGTAGATGGCGATAGTGAGCTCGCATCCAAATCATGTCGTAACTTCAGTGATCTGGCCTCCAAGTCATGTCGTAACTTGATTGAAACAATGGGACAGCATTAAAATTAGGGTTTTTTGAAGGAACCTGCAATAAAATGACGTCAAATATTCATGTTTGTAACTAATCACGCTAGATGACACTCGCGTTTGCGTCCAACTAGGGTCACTGAATCTAGAAGGCCGTGCCGTCCTTACGGGTATGGCCAATGGGCGTGGTCGAATACTTGAAATAGTTCCAGTATTCCAATAACCCACAAAATCACCAATTAGAGAGCAAGTTTTGTGGGTTATTTGAACACTGGATCTATTTCAAGTACTACACCACGCCCATTGGCCATACCCGTGAGGACGGCACGGCCTTCTAGATTCAGTGACCCTACGTCCAACACCAATTGCACAGGCATTGACTAACTAACTATCTTACTTCTATATAAACAATGGTTATATGTTATATGCTGTATACATTGTACTAATATATTTGTACAATTGCAAAGGTTTTTAAAATGTTTTAGGTATTTAATAAGTTTCTTCAATGTTATTTATATTTACTCTATAGTGCCTTACTGACCTGCTACAAATGTACCAATGTATGTAAAGTAGTCAAATAAACTAAACTATAAGATTTACCGGAAAAGGAAATAAAAGGTCGAACATTGGCGCAACAAATCACCTTTAACTCGATTTCAACTTTTCAAATCGAGAACGGTTAAAGATAGAGCATTTCTGCGCCAATCGATTCAGAATGGTCGAATTAGTATATTCCAAAAATTTCAAGTGGTCGAAAAAAAAAAAAATAATTCACTCGAAAAAAGTTGTAAGGTGTAGGACCCCTAAAAATCACGAAAAATACAAAATCGCCAGATCTATTTCAAACTCTACTATATACGTGAAATTTTACGCTGATTCTAAAAATGTATGATTCGTGTATGTTCATGTATGAGATTTGGCCGTAAAACGGAATAAAAAGTCGAAAAATCGAAAATGCAGAGGCTCCGTCAGAAGCCTGTGAAATATTTAATTGGATAGGAATCGACTTGAAATTGGGTGTGCATATACGAAAAACATTCAGTATCATTAAACTTTGAAAATAAAAAAAAAATATGAAAATTGGCAGTAAAAAACCTCTTTCAACTCAGTTTGAACTTTTCAATTCGAGAATGGTTAGAGATAAAGCAATTCTGCGAACGTCAATCGATTTGGAATGGTCGAATTAGTAAATGCTGAAATTTTCGTGTTGATCGAAGAAGAAATAAATTACTTGAAAAAAGTTTGTAAGGGGTAGATCACGAAAAATACAAAATCGCCAGATCTATTTCAAACTCGTACTATATACGTGAAATTTTACGCTGATTCTAAAAATGTATGATTCGTGTATGTTCATGTATGAGATTTAGCCGTAAAACGGAATAAAAGGTCGAAAAATCGAAATTGCAGAGGCTCCGTCAAAAGCCTGTGAAATATTTAATAGGATAGTAATCGACTTGAAATTGGGTGTGCATATACGAAAAAGATTGAGTATCATTAAACTATGTCCGAAAATTCAAAAAAATGAAAATTGGCAGTAAAAAACCTCTTTCAACTCAGTTTGAACTTTTCAATTCGAGAACGGTTAGAGATAGAGCAATTCTGCGAACGCCAATCGATTTGAAATGGTCGAATTAGTATATACTGAAAATTTCGAGTTGATCGAAGAAGAAAAAAATTACTTGAAAAAAGTTTGTAAGGGGTAGACCCCTAAAAATCACGAAAAATTCAAAATCGCCAGATAGATTTCAAACTCGTACTAGATACGTGAAATTTTACGCTGATTCTAAAAATGTATAATTCGTTTATGTTCAGGTATGAGATTTAGCCGTTAAACGGAATATAAGGTCAAAAAATCGAAAATGCAGAGGCTCCTTCAAAAGCCTGTGAAATCTTTAATTGGATAGGAATCGACTTGAAATTGGTTGTGCATATACGAAAAAGATTGAGTATCATTAAACTTTGTCCGAAAATTTTAAAAATTTAAATTTGGCAGTAAAAAACCTCTCTCAACTCAGTTTGAACTTTTCAATTCGAGAACGGTTAGAGATAGAGCAATTCTGCGAACGCCAATCGATTTGGAATGGTCGAATTAGTATATGCTGAAAATTTCGAGTTGATCGAAGAAGAAAAAAATTACCCGAAAAAAGTTGTAAGGGGTAGACCCCTAAAAATCAAGAAAAATACAAAACCGACAGATCTATTTGAAATTCGCACTATATACGTGAAATTTTACGCTGATTTCGAAAATATTTGATTTATGTATGCTCTGGTATAAGATTTTACCAGAAAAGGGAATAAAAGATCGAACATTGTCGGAAAAAAAACCCATTTAACTCGATTTGAACTTTTCAAATCAAGAACGGTTAAAGATAGAGCAATTCTGCGCGCCAATCAATTCAGAATGGTCAAATTAGTATATTCCGAAATTTTGAAGTTGGCGAAAAGAAATAATTCACAATTTACAAAAAGTTGAAAGGGGTAGACCCCTAAAAATCATGAAAATACAAAACCGACAGATCTATTTGAAATTCGCACTATATCTATACGTGAAATTTTACGCTGATTTCGAAAATATTTGATTTATGTATGCTCTGGTATGAGATTTAGCCGGAAAAGGGAATAAAAGGTCGAAAATGGGCGGAAAAAATCCCCTTTTTACTCGATATGAACTTTTCAAATCGAGAACGGTTAAAAATAGAGCAATTCTGCGGTCGCCAATCGAATGGTCGAATTAGTGTATTCTAAAATTTTCAAGGTTAGAAAAAAAATTACTATAGAAAAGTTATAAATTTTGTTCGCCCTGTATTTTCAAAACAAAGCGGGTTTTCTAAAATTATAAAGAGACACAATATTTCTAGAATGGTCTGGGGAATAACCCCATGAAGTTTTGCCGTATGTTTACTGAATACTATACAGGGTAGACAATTGTATAAATATCACTGAATTTAAAATCAAAATAAAAAAATATTTTCCCAAAAAAAAAACAAAAGTACATTACATGGATTCTTTCTTTGTTTTGCTGTTTTTTGTTCATTGAGAAAACATTTTTCAAAAATTTATGTTTTATTTTTTCTGGATTATTTTGGCAGTGAGAAAGGTTTTTTTTTCACTGCCGAAATTAGAATTAAAAAAATCAACATTAAATTATTTTCCAGGCAAAGTATATTTCTCTGCATTTCTTTCTAGAAGTAACGAGACACAAGCAAAAATATTTTGGAATTTAATAAAGAACCTATTTGTACATCTTTCTCATAAAGCAACGATTCTAGCTAATATTTCCTCAACATATCTCGGACCAACAATTACCTGGATTTACCTTCGTCGTCCGGTAGTATTACAAAAAACTAGTAACACGTGTACACCTTGAAGCATGTACTCGTTATAATTGAGAAAGACCATGACGAAATGACTTCGCTGAAATACTCCTATAGCCCGGTCATTTCAGCTCGAATATCACCTACACAAACTGTTCTCACCGATTTAGATGTATACTTGCCCAAATATGAATATGTTGCAATTATTTTTCTTTAATTCCATGTTTTTGAAGCAAACATTCGAAATACCATTACGTGAGACAGCATAAATCATAAGCAGTAGCAGGAAAGAAATACATTTTACTGAATCTAGACAATAAAACTACACAGTTACCGAAACTTGCTTTAAGAAAAAACAAAACCTGCCGATCGACAAGGTTATGACGTTACAAAATTTTGCAACCCACAGTTGATTTTTTTCAGAATTGCTTTATGAAAATATAAACAATACGAACGAACCATCAAGTCTCAACGTTTAGGCCATTATTTTTTTTTCCTGGTATTTGGGATAAGTAATTCATATTGTGCCAATTTCATTGAATAATCCTAGAATCGTTTATAGCCCGTCAGTCCGTTGCCAAAATGTTTAATGATTTTGTAGCGTATGCCCTTCATGGTTTTGGTAGTTATAAATATAATACTTTATTTTCTAAAAACATGCATAAATACGTATACCGGGTGATTCTCCAAGGTGGCTCACCCCTATAACTTTTTTATTATTGAAGATAGAAAAACGAAATTTGGGGGTTGTGTATTATAGTTCAATTTACATTTTTTGACATATTAACTTGCTTTATCGTACTTCCGGTTCGACCGGAAATGAGCATAACTTTCGATTTTTAAATGGGACATCCTATATATTTTTACTTATTTCGATCGAGAATGACATTCTAAATCCAACAACACCTCACTTGTCAATATTTGACAAATGAAGTAATTTTTATTTCAATTTTCATTTTTTGATCTAGAATGCCATGGATCGTGTAAATCGCTTCATTCTTGATCAAGTAACATGGGAAAAATACGACTTTGAGGCTTTTGACTTCACAGTCGTTGAAAGAATTATTCAAAAGTCTCAAATATGAATTTTTCCAGTTAACGTGAATTTTTCAAATGGAAAGGGGGTGGCTCGTCGGCTTTTTGTGAAAGATCATTTTCTTACGAATAATTTGATACCACACACTTTCACTTTATTTTCACTATTTCTGTGAGCGATTGCAAGAAGCGACCATACCCAATTACAAATAATACGTATTCGGTATGCACTGAGTCCTGTTATTCTAGTTATTTGTGACAAACAATTGAAGCTGTTGCTAGGACTATACCTAAACAAATAGGCCAATGAATATGCTGTCACTTTCAAAAATTCTTTTGTTGCATAGTTCATAATTTGATATGGAAAATTATACTAGAAACGAGAAAATTGACATGTTGCTAATTTACGGAGAAGCAAAAAAGAATGCATCTGATGCAGCTCGAATTTATGCTCAGAGATTCCCTAATCGTCGCCATCCCACTCGGCACTATTTTCCAAAACTGGAAAAGAAAATGCGAAATGAACCAGAAGAAAATGCCAATAAATTCATCGTCAGTGAAGAAAAAGAAGTAGACGTGTTGGCCTATGTTGAAGTGAATTGTACGGCGTCAATTCGCCAAATTGTTTCTGAGTGTGATATAAGTTATTCGTCCGTTTGGAGAATTCTCCACAAATATAATTATCGATCATTCAAGTACCAACTACACCAACATCTTTACGATAACGATCACAACCGAAGATTAACTTATTGCAACTGGTTTTTGACTAAATACAGAGAAGATGTACGTTTTCCATTTAAAATTATTTATTCAGATGAAACTCGATTCACCAACTTGGGTCTGTTTAATCGGAATAATAAAAGGTACTGGTCACAAACAAATTTACATCTCATGCAAGAAGGAAATTTTCAAGAGCGATTTGGTTTCAATTGCTGGATGGGTATTATCGGAGGAAAACTTTTAGGCCCAATAATTTTCGACGGACAACTTACTGGGGAAAAATATCTGCAGTTCCTTAGAAATCAAATAAATGATTTCATTGAAGATTTGCCACTAGCTACCCAAGTTGATATCTATTTTCAACAAGATGGAGCGCCACCTCACAATTCCCAAATCGTAAGAGAACATCTGAATGACACCTTCCCAGAAAAGTGGATTGGCACCAATGGACCTATTCAGTGGCCTGCGAGGTACATTCTTGAGATGTCATATTTTTTTATAATGTATTATTTCTTTTTCATATTCTAGATCACCAGATCTCACTCCACTAGATTTTTTTTCTCTGGGGAACAATTAAAAATCAGGTTTATAATACAACATCAGCTACTCGTGAAGAACTGGAGTATAAAGTAAGGGTGGCATTCCAGAACGTTACTGCGGAACAGCTAAACAATGTGGTGCGCGCAACAATTGATAAAGTTGAACTTTGCCGTGATCAAGGAGGGGGTCATTTTGAAAATTTAGAAACTTAATGGACTAATGGTGATATTTGCGTCTTTTAAACAATTCTTAAAACGACTGTGAATTCAATTGTTTGTCACGAATAACTAGAATAACAGAATAAGTATACCGAATACGTATTATTTGTTATTGGGTATGATCGCTTCTTGCAATCGTTCACAGATATAGTGAAAATAAAGTGAAAGTGTGGGGTATCAAATTATTCGTAAGAAAATGATCTTTCACAAAAAGCCGACGAGCCACCCCCTTTCCATTTGAAAAATTCACGTTAACTGGAAAAATTCATATTTGAGACTTTTGAATAATTCTTACAGCGACTGTGAATTCAAAAGCCTCAAAGTCGTACTTTTCCCATGTTACTTGATCAAGAATGAGGCGATTCACACGATCCATGGCATTCTAGATCGAAAAATAAAAATTGAAATAAAAATTACTTCATTTGTCAAATATTGACAAGTGAGGTGTTGTTGGATTTAGAATGTCATTCTCGATCGAAATAAGTAAAAATATATAGGATGTCCCATTTAAAAATCGAAAGTTATGCTCATTTCCGGTCGAACCGGAAGTACGATAAAGCAAGTTAATATGTCAAAAAATGTAAATTGAACTATAATACACAACCCCCAAATTTCGTTTTTCTATCTTCAATAATAAAAAAGTTATAGGGGTGAGCCACCTTGGAGAATCACCCGGTAGATTCAACAGTGTCCTATTTCTCAACAATTTTGACGGCATATGGTGACTCTTCGGCCCAACGAGTCACGTATGCCGATCGGTTTCCGTCTGATTTTTATTCGATGAATTATCGTTTGGTATGCTTGGCATACGCTAAACTGTCATTAAAATACGTTAGTTGAATTCTTCTGGACTTCCATTGTCTAGAAACAAAGAAAAAAATTATTTGCATGTGTTTGAGTCACGACGTTTCAATAGTTAACATCGTTTGTTGTTATCAAGCGTGTGAATGCGACAAGATATCTCGGATACTTATTATATAGCATGCAACTAATGTACCTGGTATAAAGGTAATTATGATCTTCGTGGGGTCTCTCTCAAGTATAGTCTTTCCAATATCAATTGCAGATCATAAAAACTCGTTCCAAAGCCTTACCGACAATTTCGTTTAATATGCCGACACCTCATTAACATGATGATTTATAACTCTCCAGCCAAATATTTTGCATGTTGCCGCACGTCAGTTAGGGTCACGTGGACCGCGGCGTTTCTTTTGAACCTATACGAGTTGTTGCAATTGATGTTGGAAAGACCATACCTGCTATAAAGGTGATTATGATCTTCGTAGCGTCTCTCTCAGGTCATCAATGTTAATTAAAGTGATACAACGACCTTTTTTGATGAGTGTTATTATTCCGTGTGAATGTGGAATTGGATTATGTTAAAAAAACTAAGAGGCCACTAAATGTGAGAATCGGTGAACACAAGAGAAATACTCAGCGAGGAGAAACAGCGAAGTCGGGAATAGCAGATCACGTATGGACTAATCAGCACAGCATCGCATGGTCGGAAGCCGAAGTTATCCACAAAAAACAGCTTTGGTATAAGAGAAAGTTTATAGAGTCGGCTTATATTCAGAATAATGACGTGTTCATTCAGCCGAGCATAGAGATTTGGAATGTGTGGAAGCCACTTATCACTCATCTAGACCGATTGAGATATCAATAAAACTCTGTGTCAAGACCTGTCAAGATCGGTCATCGATAATAACACTCACCAAAAAAGGTCGTTGTATCACATTAATTAACATTGATGACCTGAGAGAGACCCCACGAAGATCATAATTACCTTTATACCAGGTACATTAGTTGCATGCTATATAATAAGTATCCTAGATAACTTGTCGTATTCACACACATGATAACGACAGTAGATGTTAACTTTTGAAACGTCGTGACTCAAACACATGCAAAGAATTTATTTTCTTTGTTTCTAGACAATGGAAGTCCAGAAGAATTCTACTAACACTAATACACTGTCAACCACTTTAAAACAAACATTAAAATACGTGATTTCTTTATGCAATCAACAATGATAAACTAGTTTCTGACAAATTATATATGTGTTTATGCATTTATTTAAGAAAAAAAGTATTATTATTATTAGTAATTTAGCTTGTTCATTGATCATTATATTTATAACTACCAAAACCCTAAATAAAGGGCATACGTTATAAAATCATTAGGTACACATTTTGGCAGCGGGCTGACGGACTATGTCGAAATAAAATGACTTGTCCATTGTTTTAAAGAATTGCCTACGTTATCTAATTTTCAAAATGGTTTCAACATTTCAGACTCATTCAAAAAACTTGTTGATGTTTTAAAAGGGAGATTTTTTAAAATTCGCTTGAAAATCGATTCAATCAAAATTAACGGTGTAAAAAAATACATTAATGTCAAGTTACTGAATCACGGAATTTATATTTCTCAATTTTGTAATATAGAATATACTGGGTGTCCGCAAAAGGTGGGCCGCATCTATAACTTTTTTGTTTTTGAAGATAATGGAATGAAATTTGGAGGATCTGCATAAAACATAAAACTGCGTTTTTGACGAATAACCCAAGCTCGTGCAACTTCCGGTTTTGCCAGAAGTGACTCTAACTTCCGATTTTTAAATGGGATATTCAGTATATTTTAAGATTGAAATTACATTTTTTTTTCAAATGGCAACATGATGGCTCGTCGGGTTTGGGAAAAAGAGCATTTGGTTACGATTAATTTGATGCCGCACACTAATAGGTTTTAACAAAATTCTCTTGAAAAACTTAAAAAAACTACGTTATATGTTTCATCAAATAAAGCATATTTTGGTATTAAAATAATATTCAAATGCCCTTTGACAAACACAACTGATAAAACAAAATTATTAAGGAGGTCGACTTGAAAAAACAAGATTGGTATCTATATATACTGCTCAAGGGCATTATTTTGAAAAAGTTATACAAATCACTTGTGTGGAATCTTCTTGGTAGCGAATAGATAACTTTAATAGCTCTATTTTGAAGGACTCTCAAAGGTTTGATGATATATTCATGGGTTGGATACCAAATGAGAGTTAGATAATGTAGGTGAGAATGGATAATTGAAAAATATATTGATTTCAGATAGTTTTTCGGTACAAAATCGCTGAATCTTCTTAGTATTCCAATAACAGAGGATATTTTATTACGTAAATATTTGATATGGGGTGTCCAAGTTTCAAAAGAGTGTTTCTGAAATTGATTGGTTGTGGACTGATAGGTTTTCGTTTAGAAATATACATAAATGAGGACTTGTCAACATTCAGAGTGAGTTTATGTCTTCTCAACCAAGTACTTATGATGTTCATATCATTTTCAATTTTTTTTCTGATGATTTCGAACGAATTTGAGACATAAACGAGAGTTGTGTCATCTGCGTACAATTTGACAGAGCCGTTTAGACCTATATTGGAAATCGAGTTGATATAAATTAAAAATAATGTGGGGCCCAGAATCGAGCCTTGTGAAACTCCATAAGTAATTGGCATTAAACAAGATTGCTCACCATTAACGTATACAGATTGCTTACGGCATGTTAGATAGCTAGTAAACCAGGCTAATCCTTAGCTTTTACTCCTACCAGTTCTAATTTCTTTAAGAGAATATTATGCTCAACAGTATCGAATGCTTTACACCAAACAAGTGAAACGAGGGCACATTTGAGACCATTGTCAAGGCTTGTTTGTATGCCTGATATAAGATCCACTGCTGCTGACCTCGTATCACTCGATTTGCGAAAGCCATATTGAAAAGGAAACGTAAACTCAATTTTATCCAACTAAGCAACCAGCCTGATGTTAACAATCTTTTCAATGATTTTTGACAATATGGGCAAAATTGATATGGGTCTGTAATTATTACATTCTTCCCTTTTCTTATTTACATCGCTTCTGCAAAAGAAAATCAGGTATTTATTATGTAATTAGTCAAAGAACATATTGTTAATGATGATATTTATGCACGAAGATATTTTATTAGTTTTTGTATTATTGATTTTGTTTTATTAGTTGTGTTGGTTACTCCATGAATTTAATTATAATTTCAATCTCTAAAGATCCTTCATTTTGAGTAATCTTTTAACGTTTTTTAAGGAAGTTTTTTTGAAACCAAATTATGTGCAGTATGAAATTATTCGTAATTAAATTCTCTTTTTTCCTAACCCAATGAACCACCATGTTGTCATACGAAAAAAATTATTAATAGAATTTTAAAAATGAATTTTTGCAATTCAGATACATATTGATCAAAAACAGTGAAGCTGTATTATTTTCAAAATTATAGGACTGAAATTAGTGATTCGAAGATATCCATTGCCCTCTAAAATAAAAAATAAATTTCAAAATAAAAATAAAATCCGTTACAACAAGTAACACGTGTTCAGTATGTCATATGGAGACAAAAGAAGTGAAAACATACCGAGTGTCTCATTTTGAAATCGAAAGATAATGTAATTTCTGGTGGAACCCGAAGTTGCATTGTGAAAAGTTGCAGTTTTATGTCTTTTACAGATTATTCAAATTTCATTCCATCATCTTCAAAAACAAAAAAGTTATAGGGACGAGCCACTTTCCGCGGACACCAGGTTTTAGTAAAATAAATAAATAATTGTGTTTTTTTGTTTTTTACCATCAACTTGAATATATTTTGAATTAAAATAGCACGCATCTTTTTGTATTCAGTGAAATTTAAATGGATAATAACTTGACGATAATAAAAACTACATTTTGAAAAATAAACTGCACAAAAAAGACCATTCAATAATGATGTTTGAGTCATTTTGACAAAGATACAAAAGGTCTGTAAACGATGAAAACACAAGAGCTTTTTTCATCTGATACATTTTTTTTTCAACGAAATAATTTAGCCATGCTGTAATGCAACACCCTTTGTGAGATATTACTGTTCATCCACGCGCTATAACTATTTATAGCACAAAAAACAAATGCATAATACCATAAACAGCAAAACCCGCATTTTTAACACCTTGTAGCTCATAAAATAGTCTTTGGGTCAGTCTGTAAATTGGTGTATGAAGGCATGTTAGAACGGTGTGAAAAATTTTTTTGAGAGTTTTAAAATTTTGTGAAATGTGGGTCGACATTTTGGGAATCTCTGTCCGCCATCCTTCCGGACCAGAAATGGCAATTGCCGGTGAAGAAAAGACACTGAATGTCGAACCGAATTAAGATTTCGTTTACGGGGGTCCAGAGAGAGACCCATATTTCATAAAATTTTCAAATATTTTGTTTCGATACCTGCCATTTGTTCTAACATGACCTTATACACCCCTCCTTCACCCTCCTACACCCTGTATATTAAGGATCAACAACATATCAAGATTTCAGAAAAATTAGCCGAGAGCCATGTTACGTTGAAAATGCGCGGTGTCGTTCGTTTTGCCAAATGGCAATATTTCGATACAGATTTCAGCCTCTCGCGCCTGGTCTATAACAACGCGAAACGAAACAAATCATAGACTGACCTTGTGTTAGCGAATCGGCCTTGTCTTTGCTCACGCTCTTCGCGCCTTCCCTCAACAGCGATCCGATGATGGCGGCCATGCGCGAGAAGAGAGTGGCCGAATTGAACAGCAGCCTCTGGTGGATGACGGCTCTGGCCTCGAGGTCGGCGGGGTACAGGGGGGTGTCCTTTGCGTATTTTTCGGCCTGGAAAATAAAAAATAACCGTGATTAATTTTGCACCGGATTTCCCTATTTTAACGAATCGCGAAGGAAGTAAAAAGCATAGAAACTAACTGACTAGTTCGTTATTTTGAAATGTGTTGAAGACGTGTACACGTAAATGTCCATTGAAGAAGATAGTTGTCTTTCGTGTATAACTTATGTTACAATAATTGTTTCAACTTAAATAAAACGAGCTTGATTTTGATAATTTGGTCTTGGAAAACCAGATTGTAGTGAACAAACCACAAAGTTTATAAACAACAAGTTAAAATTTACTGATGAGCATGTAACGACCCTGAGTAAAAATGTAGCCTCCGGCTGCTTTGCCGTCAAAATAGTCTCAAGAGAATTGAACCAATACATGTCTCCTCTGGAAATGGAAAAACCCTACGATAAAATTGAAGTTACTTTTTTGTAATATCTAACAGAAAACAACTACTTCCCCGGCTAAAGCCACGCTGGACGTTGAACTACATCTGGTAGATATTGAGAAAGACCCTATATAACTTGAGAGAAAAAATCTGAAAGTGAAAATTTGCATTTTCATTCAGATACTTAGTTGATTATTTATTAAATGTCCAGTTTCCATTGGAGATTCTTATCTATGAATGAGATAAGGGAGATTGTTATTCAGAAGTATCACTCAGTCTATGAAAATGTCCGTAATGTAAAATGTGTTTATGAAACTTTTTTCACATGGGAAACAATTTAAATAATCTTTTTAAGATAATAAGAATTGTATAGGTGATTTAGAATATGATCAAATAATTCTTTGAAGGTACGAAGATCCAAAGAGATCCAGAATTCCATAACCCAACCAGCAACCGTTGAACAGGGCATCCCTCAAGGCTCTATACTCGGGCCTTTACTTTTCCTTGTATATATGCGAATTAATTCAAACTTTCATAAATTCATGCAATCTCTTATGCAGATTACACCAATTTTTTCGTTAAAAGGCAGAATATGACAGCTCTCATACAACTCTAACAAACTGCCTAGATCCAGTGATATCGGCAAACAAAAACTATTTGGTACTCGACTTATTCAAAATAGCGTTCATCAAATTCACTCTGCATAATGTCCCAGAATATTTCAAAATCCATGAGAATGACGACTTGCTGGTGGAATTTTGCTTTACAACAAAAAATTAGATCGTAAACTCATGTGGACTGTCCATATTGAAAACTTTCCCAATCAAATGGGAAAATATTGTTATGCATTGAGGTTTATGTCAACGTACTGTGCTAGAGAATTGTTGTTAAATTTGTACTATGTTACCATACATTATCATTTATGCTATGGAATTTTGAGTTGGGGTACAGGGTCTTCTGCGGAAAAAGTTTTTATTGTGCAGTCCGAATCGTTGGACAACTTGATTGGAGAGAATCATGTAGAAATAAATTCAGAGAATTAAAATCCACTGTTGGTGACATTTCTACTAACTGTACATCCACGTTTTATACAAATAAACTTCAGTTTGCAATTAACCAGAATCATTACCTACTTTACTCGTTCTAAAGATTGATACCCAATATGCACCGAACTATTTTATACCAAAAAAGTCATCTTTATCTTGGCCCGAACTTTTTAATAAATATATCAAACATGCACCAAATATCGATGTTTTAAAATCAAGATTAATTTTAATTTGAAACAAAATCCAGTTTCTATTTTTCCAGTTGTTTCGTATTTACTTTTATGAAATATGTTTCTTCATTTCTGTCTTTTTACAAATTTATATTTATTATTGTTCATAGTTTCCTTCTTATTGTATTTATAGAAATGTTTCTACTCTATACATTTGAACAAAATAAATAAAATCATTAATACTATACGAACCCCCTGTATAAAAATCATTTGGACAAAAGAAACACAGCAAAACTAAACAAAACGGAACCTACCAGATAAATATTGATAGCCGCGCTATCCCAAATAGCGAAATCGCCATCTTTCAGGGTGGGCACCGAATGGAAGGGGTTCATTTTCAGATACTCGGGCTTCATCTGCTCCTGCTCCATCAGATTCACGGGCACCAGCTCCACGTCGACGCCCATAGCTTTGACGGCCAGCAAAGTGGCCCTCACGGCGGGACTCAAGTCTGCGTAGTACAATTTCGGCGTCATTTTCAACGGTATCGAGTAGGCTGGGGAACAATCGGCGATCAAAACACTCTTTGCGTACACTCTCACTTGTCTCACCGGAACAACTGAACGTCGATGGCGTAGGTAACCGGTTTTTATAGAGATACGTTATCTGTGGGTCAGTTTCGCCAGTCATTCCGCCTTCTGGTAGCGTTCGAAATCGTTTTTTAATGCCGAACAGGTTCTGTGGAATTCATATTTCCAAATTGTTTAGTCATTTACAGACGGTGAAGTCTTGGCGATGTAAATAAACCAATGGCTAGTTTGGAAGTGACGTGTACTGAAAATTTACAGAGTGGGTATCGGAAATCTAGTCAGCTGGATGAATAATTGGCATTGCACTCAGGAAGGCCCGTGGATTTAACTGCGACACCCCTAGCAACCGGAAGCTTGAGGTCACCCATTTATTTTATATAAGCGACTTCAACTTTTACATCGAGAGAAAAGGACCTACAGATTTCGAATTTTTCATGAATGAATGACTAACAACAAGCCATATGTAGTTAGGTTAGGTTTGAACGTGATTGGGTCCATATCAGGCTCTCCACTGCCACGCTCTCCACTGCGGCCAATGGCCGATTATGACTGACCCTATGGTTACATTTTTCCTAGTGTATCCAATCGAATTCATGCGAAATTGAGGAATGTATTGGGAGAACAATTTACCAGGTTTTCTGGCCTTACTGTCGTATCGCCAAATATTGAAAATCCGGTTCTGACCGCTGCAGGGCATGTACACAGAATGTGTTTAGCCGTTTCATCATCCTCCATGCATAGCCGGCACTCTGCATCTTGTGCAAGTCCGATTTTATGCATGTGATGTTTGAGTTTGCAGTGGCCAGTAAGCAAACCTACTATAACTCTGAGATGCGCTCTGCTGAGTTCTAGCAGTTTGTCAGAGTACTGTTTTTTCCTTGTACAAGCGATAAATGCTTTGGAATGGACTAGGCCCGGTAGACTACGCCAGTACTCGAGTCTTTTATGGTCTGCCCAAGCTGTTATGACATTGTTGGCAGTACTATATGCTAAACCGATTACCGGTTCTGGTCCAGTGAACGTTGTTTTGGCCACTCTTTTGCTAGGGCGTCCGTTAGATGGACGTATTGCAGGCACGTGAATATATTATGACATCTACAGCTGTCAAAGGTTGGAACTCTCGGAATTAAGACGAAATATACTCTATTTTCACTTATATATATATATATATATATATATATATATATATATATATGTATATATATATATATATATATATATATAAGTGAAAATAGAGTATATTTCGTTTTAATTCCGAGAGTTCTAACCTTTGACAGCTGTTTCGTGCTAACGCACTCATCGGAAAGGATTTATGGAGCTCTCGAAATCAAAACGAATTAATACCGTGAGGCAAGACAGAATATAACAGGAAGTAATTTATATATATATATATAATATATGTTCGGAAAGGTTTCCGCGGTCAGAAATATGTACATTACTAAGTTCATGGGTTGAACCGCGTTGAGAGTTTATAACTCGACGTTTCGGCTCCTGCTTTGGAGCCATTTTCAAGAGTGTGACTGCGAGGCCTCTATCTGCCTACTCCTCGAGTCGTGGTCTTGAGAGATATCAAGGTCTCAACCTGCCTACTCCTTGATCTCAAAAGACGATCCGATGTTGGTTGCACTGTAGTATTTATAGGTGGTTGGCTACCTGGAGGTGGGCGGGTCTTACGGGTTTTCTCGTTTGTCTTGTCTGCTGGTGCCTGCTGTGTAGTTGGAGTTAATGGGATAATAATTGATTGCGGATAAGTTTCACGTGGCCTGGTAATTACGGTTGGAAGACTCCCTTTCAGTTAGAAATCGAGACACCAGCTCCGCATTAGCTCTTCATTTCATCCAAACGGGTCACCCCATAGATTTCGAGAAAACGAAAACCATCGCCCCAGTACGTTCAAGAACTTCTCGTTTTATCAGAGAAGCCATCGAAATCGAAAAACGGCCTGATTGCCTGAACATTAAAGATGATAGCCGTAAATTGAACCCCATTTGGAAGCCCCTTCTTCCAACCGTAATTACCAGGCCACGTGAAACTTATCCGCAATCAATTATTATCCCATTAACTCCAACTACACAGCAGGCACCAGCAGACAAGACAAACGAGAAAACCCGTAAGACCCGCCCACCTCCAGGTAGCCACCACCTATAAATACTACAGTGCAACCAACATCGGATCGTCTTTTGAGATCAAGGAGTAGGCAGGTTGAGACCTTGATATCTCTCAAGACCACGACTCGAGGAGTAGGCAGATAGAGGCCTCGCAGTCACACTCTTGAAAATGGCTCCAAAGCAGGAGCCGAAACGTCGAGTTCAACCCATGAACTTAGTAATGTACATATATATATATATAAGAATGGATATAGCGAGGGGCAATATATGAAAATATAAGTAGAAAAGTTATTGGGTATAAACCTCAAAATGTTCTGCAACCGTAGACACGTGTTTCGAGCTTAAGCTCTCATCAGTACGGTAAAATCAAGTCCGAAGATGTACAACACTTGGATGTAAAAATAGAAACATAGGAAGTCAACATATACGTAGTCCCCCCATAGGAGTATACCGTAGCTAGTTATGCTATGAAAGTTAACATAGTATGCTACATTTGCTGCTTGGTGAGTCGATACAGATTTGATTCTTCTCATGGTGTATATAGCTGTACACAACCTCTTGCTCAGAGTAGAAATATGAGCTGTCCAGTTAAGATTATTATCTAACATCAAACCTAGAAACTTTATTGGGTTTCCCGTAACGCCTGTACCCGAAGCCTGTTTGTCAGTCAGACGCGAACCATCCGTATAACATATTACGAGTCCCGTGCGAAACTCCACCTTATTTCCTTTCCATTGTGCTCTGCTAGGAATAGTGAGAGCAAACTCTCAAATCCATCGCAGTCCATCTACAACAAGCTATACTTATTATTATCGCTAAGCGGATCTGGCTATCGGCCGAAGTACAAGTAGTTCTGAGTAGAACCTTTCTACTCCTCGCTGTCAGGTCTGTCTCGTGAGTACTCCGTATATTCTGATGATCTCCTGAAGAATCCTTACGAGGTTTCCATGCGGGATGATATATTCTGCACTGCAGTGTCCAAAGAGCCAGGGCTTCGCATTCGAACACTATGTGGGAGGCTGATTCTTCTTCCTGTAAATTGATCTTATCTTGAGAATATGCCTTCGGTTGGGATGCTCCCCTAGCGCAGCTTTGAAAGAAACTTCCGAAACAGACGTATGAAAGGGAGGAAAATGACTAACTCGAATCTATATCCATCCTTCCCCCTGAACCAGTGAATATCTGCCAGGGTTGGTTGTAGGGTAATACAGACGATGGAAGCGAAAGCCACGAGAGGTTGCCCTCAGGGGGGAGTACTGTCCGCACTTTTCTGGAGCTTCGTGGTAGATATCCTCCTTACCGACCTAAACCGAGGAGGGGTGTTATGACCAGGGATACGCTGACGATATCGTCAAAATGTTCACTGGAAGTATATGGGGGTGTGTGTGGATCTGATTCAATCAGCCCTCATAGGCGTGGTGCAAGTGGGAGAACCTCGGAGTCAACTCCCGAAAAACCACGATTGTTACCTCTGCCAAAAAAAGATACCTGTAGACCAACACTTCAAATATTTGGTGAAAGCCTAGAGATGTCAGGAGAGTCGTATAATTGATGTGGGTTATAAACCATTTTGTGTCATTGCAAAAATTTGGTTTAAAACAAACATGCGTACATGGATCTAATCAGGTAGGTAATGGATATCTTTGATGTAACGTATTGTTGACATGAAGATAACAGTTGTTTACACTTTATATGATAAATCGACAACCTTTGAAAGGCGGCGTATGTGAAGATTACAAACAAAGATATCGATATCCATATTACTGATTGGATGCCTTTTTTGTTGTCAAAATAAGCTACAACTTTGGTCTGAAACTTCTTCATCTGTTTTCATTATTTCATAACAAGAAAAATCAAAAAAGTTTCATAAATAATGTCTTGCCTACTTATACAGATAATTTCAGCTGTTCACCATTATTTTCCAATCAATTGATTGGGCTGATACTTTGCTATTCAGGTGTTGGTTTTAATCGGAGTTGGCTCTGAAATCCACTTGATAAAGTTATTTTACTGTGTAATATCAAGCGTTGTATCAATATTGCTTAAATAAATATTAGTCAATTCCTAATTGAATCAGTATGTCGAATGCACTCAGATATATCTTACTTATCAAACTGCAAATAGCATTTTCTGCAGTTCAATATACTGAGAAGATTTATCACTTTTCAAGTTGTGAAGTTTATTACTACACTGTAACACAAACGTGAAGCGGTTTGTCCATGACTCACGACAAGGACGTAACAATTATGTGACCGTCAGCTAAAATACTGAATGATTGTCCACTTTTCTATGATCGATTCTCGCGAGACTTTGATTCTGCAAGTCACCTGAGTCACGGTAGTCAGATGGGTGTTTCAGACCTTGCTGGCTGTGATTTAAAAAATTTGCATGTGACATCTGTTTGGTCGGGCGGAAGCTGTTTTTATTGAAGGTACTAATAATTAGTACCGACAAGTTAGTTACGACAATTATTATTATCGTAACTGTCGCTGTTGAAGAGTACTTACTAATTTGAGGATGCTTCATGATGTGAAATAAATACACTTTGAATGCAGTTATTTGAATAGAAGCTGGCGCACGCTATATGAAATAACATACTCCGAATTTTCCGAGTGGTTATAACAACTAGGCAGAATTTTGTATACCATCATTAATAGACCAGGATCCCACGCCTATTTTAAAAAATGATTAGTAACAGGCTTAATTTTGCCGAGAAGCCCAACTCTTTCATCTAGGAAAATTCTCGATATTGGTAGCTAATAAACTGCACAGGCGTCAATCATGTCGATTTGGTGAGTGCAAAAAAAGTCATTAATAACAGTTTTTCAGTTGAACCACGAGATAATTCGAGGTAAAAACTTTTGTCCTACAAAATGGATGGTAGGACTGAAGAGTCCCCCACTCCCAACATGTACCAATGACGTGGTCATAAAAAATCATTAATAACCAGAGGATTTTTTTTACCGTTGCTTGGTTAATATTTGTATAATGGACCTTTACATTTATGAAAAATAAATTGCAAAACTCTTTTAAATCGATAGATTCTAGTCTGAAACGTCCATTTAACAAATAGTTCCATTATTATTTTTTCATTTTGAAAAAATATCTCATTTGAAAGTGTGCCGCTGACGTCACGTTCATCGGAAACAACCCCCACCACAATCCACGTTCCGAAACATTCAATACCGTTCTCGTCAAAAATATAGATTCTAACTTGGTAGAAGCCATTGAGAAATAATTAAAACTTCGTCACTTGATCGACTCATAGAAAAAAATACACATTTTAGCAACTTTTTATTGTTTTTGTAACTTTCAAATATCCTGAACGGACCATCCTTTCGATGAAGAACGAGCATTGACAACACCACAAATCATTATGACAGTTCTCATGCAACAAGAGTGATCTCGAGATTTGAGGTTAATGTTTATTTTATTTACATTCAACATTTAACTGATACATTCATTATTACTGTAGTGAGGTGTTATTATGACCGATCTGGTGTGAATTTATTTGTGTATCAAATATGGAAAGTCTTCGTGCAGGGAAGTTCGGATAATTTGCCGAGGGTAGATTATGGGATGATTGACAAATATGAATTTATTTTTTGCAATGACTGAAATTTAAAATCGTTCTTTGAACGCTGCTTGAATACAGTAATATTCAGTTGGAAATGTTCTTCACAAAAACAATAATTACATTTCCGCTTCATACAAGCTTTATTCATTGCTTCGAACCACATTTTACAATGCGCTTCGTATTTAGGAGCATGAATTCACTGGTGTTCAGACAAGCGGGTACGAAGCACCTTTTTGACATGTTCACAGTCATTGCAGGGATACAAATACAGGAATTAAGAAAACAATTTAGAGCACAAACAACAAAAACATTTCAAAACTTTGAAAACCGCATTAACCTCAAAAAAGAAATCAGTTAGGGCCTGTTCGTTTGCAGCACACATATTTGATGAAACTGCTTTACTTGTATTAAATATTGAAGTAGGCAAACGAGTTAAATAGAGACAAACGATTCTTATTTATGCTCCGTGAAACAGACGAACGAACCGATCTGCTATCAAATGACAACTGTCATGTGACACAATCCAGTGTAATGATAATTTAAGATTCCATGGTGCACAAATTTTACAACGTTGCCAAGTCTAGTTTTGATCAACGTGACGTCACGAAACCACTTTTCTTCTGATTATAGAGTAAGTAGCGGTCAGAAAAAATAAATAAAAAATCCCGAGTGATATTAGCGTATACACTTTCTGATTACAGTGTTCTCTCATATGTCGTGGAAACGTCCATTGAATGGTAGGTGTTCCCAGTCCTACGCTCCGGAATTGTCAATTCCTTGGTAAAAAAATTATTAGTAACAGGCTGATCTTCGTGAGTAGCTTCGTTTTGATGAGACGCCCAACTTTTCCCTCTACAAAAATTCCCAATAGTGGTAGCTAATAAAATGCGCAGGCGTCAATCATGTCGATTTGGTGAGTGCAGTCATTAAAACAGTTAGTTTTTCAGTTGAACCTCGAAATAATTCGATAAAGTGCTCGAAAAAACTATTGTCCTACAAAATGGATGGTAGGACTGAAGAGTCTCCCACTCCCAACGTGTACCAATGACGTGATCATAAGAACTCATCAGTACCCAGCGGCTTTTTCTACCGTTGCTTGCTTTATATTTGTATAATTAAATGGTCACATTGTCCTAGGTAGGTTTTCCCAGTTCTACGTGCAAAAGCCGCACTATACAGGGTGCTCCATTATGTTTTTGTACAAACTTCAAATGGTGAATCTTTGACCAATTACAGAAAGAAAAGTTCATATGAGCATGTGTTCGCAAATGTTTCGTTTACGAGATACAGGGTATTGAAGTTGAAATGTTGAATTCAATTATTTTGAATAACTTTTTGAAAAAAATTTAGTGAACGGGGTTTATTTGAGGTGGAAATCGAACCCCCTAAAATATAATATCTTCTTTCGAACTGGACTTCTTGAGGCCTCTAAAGATACCATACATCCTATTTTACCGTAGAGCAGATTTTCACAATTCGTCTGACCTCTTTGAAAGTTTTCAATTATAAATTTCAGCTCTTCAGAGGATGTGGTGTTTCAGGTTTTTCCGGATTTCCCTGCATCTGTGTAAGCGAATGCGCCATCATTTGAGCCGCCCCAAAGGGCAGATTGATTATTTCACAGTTTTTACTTTGTTTTTGTTGTTTTCAATATGTTTATAAACATTATGAACGCTTAACAAAATTTCCCACTTTTTTCATAAAATTTTCACGTAAATTATGATATTTGTGAATTAAAAAAACAATTATGAATTGAAACTATCATTACGTTACGAATAAAAGTATATTAAATTAGCTAAACCACAATTTCCAAATAATTCGTTATTTTGAATAGTTTTTTTCTGAAATCGTTCAAGAATGCCCACTTTCTCGGATCAACTTCAGGCCTCAAAATACGCTAATCTAGTATTTTAGTCCGTTGCTAAGCAACGAACTTTCCCGGACTGTTTTCGGACATAATCGGCACGGGAAAGTACTTTCCCGTACAGAAAACGATCCGATAAAATTTTTGCCGGCTTGTTTATATTTTAGACAGTTATTGAATTCACGCAAAAAGTATGTAGAATTAATTAGTTTTTAGTATTCTCAGACTTCAATGCTTGTTGGCCTCGGCCTAACCCTCGCTCGGCCTAACCCTCGGTCAACAATTTACATTGTCGTCCGGGAATGTATTGCTTTTACTGCTAGATTCACAATATACTATTGTAAGACTAGCGTAACATACCCGTTTTTTGTAGGACACTGTTTTATTTAGGTGAAAAATACACCTACCTTTCATGTGTTATCATTGTCGTACAGGTACTAATTAATTGTTTTTTACCAGGGAAAAGACAATTTCGGAGCGTAGGACTGGGAACACCAACCATTCTATTTGTAGGACAATATAACCATTGAATTTTACAAATATTAACCAAGCAACGGTAAAAAAATCCGCTGGGTACTGATGATTTCTTATGACCACGTCATTGGTACACGTTGGGAGTGGGGGACTCTTCAGTTCTTCCATCCATTTTGTAGGACAAAAGTTTTTTCGAGTACTTTATCGAATTTTCTCGAGGTCCAACTGAAAAACTAACTGTTATTAATGACTTTTTTGCACTCACCAAATCGACTTGATTGACGCCTGCACAGTTTATTAGCTACCACTATCGAGAAATTTCGTAGAGGAAAAAGTTGGGCGTCTCGGCAAAATGAAGCTACTCAGGATGATTCAGCATGTTATTAATAGGTGTGGGATCCTGGTTTAAAAGCAAGTTTAGATGAATACATTTAAGTACATCAGTTTTTACCAAAGTCCCATTCTTGCAAAGAAAAAAAAAATATGTGACACCTATATTTTTGTTATTCGCCTCGGACTAACTCATGCAATTTCTTCGTTTCAGGTCGTTCTTAGTTGCACCATCAAAAAGGATTTCGAATACAACAAAGTGATGCCAACTTTTCACCACTGGAAAACCGGAGACAAGAAATTCGGACTGACGTTTCAAGCGGCCGCCGACGCCAGGGCGTTCGACAAGGGCGTCAGGACGGCGGTCGAAGATTTGCTGGACGGTAAGAGGACTTCTTGAAATCCATCCCAAAATGTCGGAATTTACGTTAAAATTTATTAATTTTTCCGGAATGATTGGGTTTAAACCGATAATTAGAATAAATCGCGAAATATCTGATGAATTTCTTGTAGACTCGGGCGGACCGCAAGGATGGGTTCTCGGCCCATTGATATTTTTACTAGTTATAAATGATCCGCCTCGTCTACCTAATTAGGGTCGTGGCAGAAAACGTAATAAACGTTTATAGCACGAACAAAATTGAATAGTTTTTTTAAACAAAATTATTTTCCCAATAATTTCATGAATTGTGTCAAGAAACCGGTTGACGGTGAAGTCGAAAACCACATTAGTGCAATTCCACAAGTCGTTTGTTGATCCTTCAATCATCCCGAATATTTCTTTGAGGAATCACATACTTATTGTCATTTTATAGCAAACTAATGAGCTGTTATAATATAGTACATGGGCTGGATTATCGATATTCATGCTGGTACGTTCTCAAAGATAAAACACTATTAACCTTCACTGTTATCTTTCTGTATAAAATTCTTACGCCATACATTATAAACTCTTACTAATTCCAGGCAAAATTCTGACATTCATCATGACTATTATATCTTGTTCTTCGAATTAGAAGGCTAGTTTATTTAGAAAATGTCGATTTTGTGAATGGATGCATTTTTTTGTAGAAAAAAATGCCCTTTTTCAGTTACCCCTTTGTCGAATTCAATTTTTGAGGTGATATTCGAAATCAGCTTGTCGAGATGCCTTTGAGAGAAGTTTGCGATTTTTTGAAAAATGAAAAATAAAATTTTTCGCAAAATTCGATATCCTTCAATATCGAATATTGCATTTTTCGACTTTGATCGCCTGGAAATATTTCAAAAATGTGGAATCCCCGCGAATATTACTTCATCTTATAGAAAATTTCCGTCTGAATCCGAAAATGTACTTGTTCTTCGAATTAAAGGGCTAGTTTATTTAGAAAATGTCGATTTTGTGAATGGATGCATTTTTTTGTAGAAAAAAATGCCCTTTTCCAGTTACCCCTTTGTCGAATTCAATTTTTGAGGTGATATTCGAAATCAGCTTGTCGAAATGCCTTTGAGAGAAGTTTGCGATTTTTTGAAAAATGAAAAATTAAATTTTTCGCAAAATTAGATTTCCTTCAATATCGAATATTGCATTTTTCGACTTTGATCGCCTGGAAATATTTCAAAAATGTAGAATCTCCGCGAATATTACTTAATCCTATAGAAAATTTTCGTCTGAATCCGAAAATGTACTTGTTCTTCGAATAAAAAGGCTAGTTTATATAGAAAATGTCGATTTTGTGAATGGATGCATTTTTTTGTGGAAAAAAATGCCCTTTTTCAGTTCCCCCTCTGTCGAATTCAATTTTTGAGGTGATATTCGAAATCAGCTTGTCGAGATGCCTTTGAGAGAAGTTTGCGATTTTTTGAAAAATGAAAAATAAAATTTTTCGCAAAATTCAATATCCTTCAATATCGAATATTGCATTTTTCGACTTTGATCGCCTGGAAATATTTTAAAAATGTGGAATCCCCGCGAATATTACTTCATCTTATAGAAAATTTCCGTCTGAATCCGAAAATGTACTTGTTCTTCGAATTAAAAGGCTAGTTTATTTAGAGAATGTCGATTTTGTGAATGGATGCATTTTTTTGTAGAAAAAAAAATGCCCTTTTTCAGTTTCCCCTTTGTCGAATTAAATTTTTGAGGTGATATTGGAAATCAGCTTGTCGAGATGCCTTTGAGAGAAGTTTGCGATTTTTTGAAAAATGAAAAATTAAATTTTTCGCAAAATTAGATTTCCTTCAATATCGAATATTGCATTTTTCGACTTTGATCGCCTGGAAATATTTCAAAAATGTGGAATCCCCGCGAATATTACTTCATCTTATAGAAAATTTCCGTCTGAATCCGAAAATGTACTTGTTCTTCGAATTAAAAGGCTAGTTTATTTAGAAAATGTCGATTTTGTGAATGGATGCATTTTTTTGTAGAAAAAAATGCCATTTTTCAGTTCCCCCTTTGTCGAATTCAATTTTTGAGGTGATATTCGGAATCAGCTGGTCGAGATACGTTTGGGGAAAGTTTGCGGTATGTTGAAAAATGGAAAATAAAATTTTTCCCAAAATTACATTTCCTTCAAAAAAATATTTGTCACCAAATCCAAAACGAGTAGGATAAAATGAATTCGGAGCAAATAAATTCGAAAAATTAGGTAAACAATTACATTAGGTAGTTAGATTGTATGCAGGCAAGTAGTATAAATAGAATTTCACACCCTCTTAGAAAAGGAAAATGGCTGAGAATGTCTGACAGGCGAAGGTGCTATTAAATAAAACGGTTGTCACTCATATGGTTGATTTATGCAGCAGTCATAAGTCATAAGTTTTAAAATAAACGGACCAACCAATCATTGACGAATATTCTTCCTTATGACTTAAAACTTATGACTTAATACTGCTGCAAAAATCCACTAATACACCTCCATATTTAAATAACAAAATACAGTATAGTATCATGGAATCATAAATAAATAAATAATTCATATCGTTAGATACTTCTCGTACTTTTACCTGCACAATTGATGAGTTATATAATGACTTCCCAACCTTCCTCCAATCGAAATCTGTTGCTTGTTTTACAAATTGTTTCAAACCTAACCTGTTATCAAAAACAAACAAATAATTATGAAAAATGCTTAAAATCAAATCAATGAAATGAGTAATCATCATTACATCATCACCTGACATTTCTGAATTTCAACATGGGTTCATGAATTCTAGTTCGACAATTAGTATTTTATCCATTGTTAGTCAACACTTATGTGAATCACTAGAACGGAGAGAACAAGTTGATGATGTGTATACTGCTTTCTCCAAGGCCTTTGACCAAATAAATCATGACATGCTTGTAAAGAAAATTACTTGTTCCGGATTTAATCAAGTTTTTCTGAACCTTTTAAAACCATACTCGAAAAACAGAATACAGTATGTCGTTTATACGGATTTTGTTCACGTAACTATATTACAACCAGTGGAGTCCCTCAAGGTTCCAGCTTGGGACCATTGTTGTACTTGATATATACTTATGATCTTTGCGAGACACTCAATTGCAAAAAAGTTACGTTTACAGAATCTTTTTTGTTTTAATTGAAAAATCTGTAGATATTCTTAACCTAAGCATTTTGAGACATTTTGACACAATTTCCGATACATGAAGATTAAAGCCAATTGCTCGATAAAGTTACAGAGCGTCTGCAAATATAAAAAATTCTGAATACAGTGAAACTTCCCTAACTCTAAATATTCTATAAATCGAATATTCTTTACAAATACATACGTTTTCACAAACTCAATTTCTATAACTCGAATATTTCTAAAACTCGAACTGTTGTTTCCTTTGAAGATTAAGTTGATATTGACGATGGTGTACAAGCAATGGACTTCCCAACAGACGAAGACATTTTAGATAGCGTTAAAAAAATTTAACTCCTTGTGAAAAAGGTAAATTTAAGATAAAATGTAGCATTTTTAGACACAAATATTTTTTACATATTGTTTCAGGCTTAGAGGAGGAAGAAAATTCTAGTGAAAGCGACGTTGAATCATCTGTTACCAAACCTACATTTACCAGGCGTATTCTGCTATCCAAATGCAGTGCATGCTTCGCTAAATGTAGTGGAAGATTTTATAGAAAGAGATAACTGGTCCATATTTAAACAAAAAAAAACTACGGATTTTTTCAAATAAGAATCTACGTTGCATTAACTACATAATGTATATTTTTTATTATTTGTATCAGGGTTCGGAGGATATATATCCAGTGATATACAATCATATTAATAAGCCACTGACAAAAAATCACACGGGGTAAAAAATCTCGAATCATTAACGCCTGCACCCGTTGAAGATGATAGGGATACAACATTTGTTCTTTTAAAATTCTAAAAACAACGGAATGGCTTACATGTAGGACACGAGCTATTCTCCTGGTACTAGTTTCTGGGAATTCTTCAATTGAATTAAGTACGGCTTCTTCTACAGCTGCAGTTCTAACTTCTCTAGTACGACCAGAATCATAACTTCTTTTTTCAAAATTACCACGTTCCCGCAAGCGTCGATGAATAGTTGTGAACGTAGTATGATGGGGTAGTCTACGCTGTGGGTACTGTTCAGCATAAAGTCTTTGCGCTTCCAATGAATTACCGTTAGCACGACCGTATGTAAAATGCATATCTATCATTTCCAAATTAGAATATGCATTAATATTTTCAATCAACTAATATTTCCTGAAATACACAATCATAAAACTTGTGAAACAATAAGATGAGTGACAGAAAATGACACTACACAATCCTAGTGTCAGTATTAATGTTTTTATGCAAAGCACAGGCCACTAGACTTGACGCAAAATACACTCGCGTCAGCTCATCTTTTTGAAAATGCATTGCATTAGATTTTTTTTCTCGTAAATGCTCAAGTTTTAGAAAAAACTTGTAGAGTTAAAAAAGTTAGTCAATGAATTGGGCTTTTCAGTCATACTTTTTTAAAGAAAAAATTTTCATCTTAAAAAAAGTTGTAAGAAAAAATATCTTAAGGGTTGAAATAATCAACCCCTTCTAAGCATACTTCAGGGTTGAAAAATTTTCAAAAAGTGTACTCTTATTGACAGATAATGTTTACCAAGTTTCGTGTCTTTAGCTTGATATACAGGGAAAATAAAAAAGAAAAACCATTTTTTTTTCGAAGGGGTGTAACTTTTCTGGGGAGGGTTTTTTCAAAAAAATTTATACCAAACACTCACATTAATTTTCATCACAGAATCACCCCTTTAATTTTTTCGGTGTTATTTAGATACACCCTGTATATCATGATATATATCACGATATATATCGTGATATTTATTACTTGATATATATCTGATATATTCGATAATTTTATTTATTGAATTAAAAATGTTTTCCATCATTATAAACATCCGAAAATATCTTGAAAGGACCTTTTCTTCTGTCGGTTTGGTTCAATCGGATTTACGGAATCGCTTGGGAAACCAAAAAGCCAGTAGACTGGTTTTTATGTTCAAGTGTATGAATCAAAATATAGATAAAAAAAAAACAACCTTGACTGGGCATGGAAACCAGCCATATCTGAAGATCCTGACGTAATTGTCAATAATAGGAATGATATTGATATTAATATTTCATCTGATGAGGATATACCAATATCAATGTTGACATAATAATGTTAATGTTATTTAAAATTTAAAATCTATTTGTTTTCAGTTTTTTTCTTTTTAATTAGAGTTATCAATGTTAGAAAAAGGTTTTTGTTGTTTGGAAAAGGTTTTTAATTGTGTGTTTGTGTTGAAATAATAAAATAATGTTGAAATATGTTTATTTTATTAATTGTTTTTGTTTTTTCTTTTACTTTGGAGTTAGAATAAACCGTTTTGTTGTTTAGAATATAGGTTTTTGTTAATGTATTTGTGTTAAACAATAGTTTGTGCTAGAAACAATGATGTTTTTTGATTAAATAATTAAATTTTAAATATGATATATATCGGATATATATATATATATATATATCATATGATATGATATTTAAATAAATATCATGATATTTTCGAACCCTGATTTGTATGTGATTATGCATACTATCACATTATGTATAATAATATGAACATGTAACTAGTTTGATAATACATAAATATACATACATATGTAGATATGTATGTAAATATTAAAATAGTATTATTCCGTAATTAGAATTTTCTGTAACTCGAATTCAACTTAATGTCCCTTGGAGATTCGAGTTAGGGGAGTTTCACTGTATTCAAAAACAAGCTCTATATTAGAAACAAATGAGTTGAAGAGCAATGGGCACATATGGCATCCCTGGGGCATTTGCAGCGGGGGTTGAGGCGGAGGGAGTGAAAGCACAGAGGTCTGTTTATATGCTATTTTGATCACCCGACCTTGCTTCGAAACGGGTTAGGACATTTCTTGACAAGTTTTACATTTCCGCGATATTGTCGTGACTTGGGGTTGATTCACGACTAACTAGGTAGATACTGATCATTCATAGATTTAAAACACTTTAGAAAAATATAGAAACATTTATTTTACTATGTACAAATATGAGATTAAGACGATTGAAATTAATGAAGGAAATAATCAATAAAGAATTAATGAATTAAAGAATTGATGAATTAAATAATTGATGAATTAAAGAATTGATGAATCTCTCCTAGACTGGTGACTTTTGTATAAATTATTTTAGAAAGATCTATACTTACAATACATATTGGCTTAAACAGTTTATGAACATTTTCCATTTATTTAATACCGAATCTTCCAAACTCCCCCCATAGCCCTCACTAGCTGCGGGCACGGCAGAACTCTAAACTCCACTCGACTACCAGATCGAACTATCAGTGGCCTTTTTGAAAACTCTTGTTTATGTTATGTTGAGGACAAGTTGTGTCTCAAAAATAAAATATCTTCGCTCACGTACTGAATTGTAGAAGGTAAAAAGGTTACCCACGTAGTGAATGATAATGAAATATTTTAATGTACAGGATGTTCCATATATTTTTGACAATATTTCCACTGACAACTTTTGAATTTTACACACTGTATACGAATGAATAAATTAGTACCCGTCAATTTATAGACAGAAGAAAGTCACAAAATAATCCACAGTTTCCGTTCAACAAAAAGTCCCCCTTTTGGAGATACCATAACCAAACAAACGGCGGCCGTAAAACCATAACCTATATCTACTTCGGATAAAAAAATGTTTGCGGCACGCCAGCGGATCTTGTAACTTCCCGTACGCACACCATAAGAAGATGAGATAATGAAATGTACCGGAATATCCTCTGACGAGAAACTATCGAATCCGCAAAATAAAATAAGCACTGGTGAAGTAGGCAGTTCGATTGCCAATCTTAAGGCGTGGTGTGATACAAACTACAGAATGGTTCTGAACACCGAGAGTAAGAAATTTCAAGTTCAATTTTTTTTGTACAGGGTGTCCCAAAACGTTGCCTCTTTCATATATTAAATTCATGTAGACATTTGATTGATATTATTTCTTCATCGATAGACATTTTCATTGTTGAAATCCTCAAAATATTTTCAGACACATTCGAAATATCTAGTAAATATGAAATATTACCTCCTTTCATATGAGAAATAAAATTCCATTCGTACACAAAAGCAAAATCAACTATCACGTGTCAAATATTTGCCAGAAAATTTTCCATAAAATGCGCAGAATAAATAAGTACCTCATGTTTTGTATGAGATTGAAATACCAATTGAACTAAGTACTGTAACTTAGTGTTTAAGTAATATTTCTTATCTGCTCTATTTGTGTTTTTTTCAATGCTTTCCTTCCTACTACGGGATTCCTACATGGTGAGTTTGCGTTTTTTTACTAAGACGTAGCATATAGTGGGGATTAAGGGTTAAAAATATATTTTTTCTACGCCCATGTCTGTAAACGTCAAAAATCCAACATTCCTTGTAAATGACATATAACAATAACATGCACGTAATGAGATCTCATAACATACACGTGCGATTTGAGAAGAAAACTTAAACTTCTTGGTTTAACTGAATTACAATCAAATTTTTATTTACGTAAGACTTTATTTGGTCTATTTACACAAATTTAGTCAATTAAAAAACGTAGAAACTTTTAGCATTAGCGAGATATATTTAGGATTGAAAGAGTGATGCCCCTAAATGTAGACAGCATATATCTATTAACTACGAATATGGATAATAAAGACAGCCTATGTGATGCCAAAACAAATGAGCTTCGACTTCGAATTGGACGCTGCTGAATTAATGCGCTTGTGCCGGAGATTCTCATTCAAAGACACGATTTTGTTTTTTCATCTTTTTCTAGCGTGCATGATTCAGCAGAAACAATTAACGAAGATATGAGAAGCATATCTTATGTGGTGCTAATTCTGCAAATTCCTACATAACCTCATAATCCGGATAATGTTACAGAGATCAGGTGTAGATTGTGTTAATTATTATAAGAGGGCGGCATTATATGGGTTTTATTCCTGAGAATATGAATCATTTTATAAATTTCTAGATTCATGTCTGAAAGAATTTAAGATCGCCGCGTTTTACTTCGAGTTCGTGTTCAGGATGCAAAAATACATCACTACCAGCAAACTATTTTACTCGGCGGTTATGAGGCCGATGTGGAACAAGATTAACCTTTTCAAATAACAGTCCGTTGCATACCCAATCCATATTTCCTCAAGTTTAATGAGTTTTTATCCGCTTTTGGCAGAAAATTGATTGATGAAATTCGGTAGCAGGTAACAAACAGAAATTTTATTATTAGAGTTACAAATGAATCAATGAATCGTTTTTTTGATGACACGAAGAATTGATCATCTTGCATAATTCTTATTCTTCATTTATCCACATTATAGAAAATTGTTAGCCAATTTTCAATGGGACGGTTGAAAATGTCAAAAGAAGCATAACCTTAAAAATGTATGACATTTCTCGTGATTCAGAATTCGGCATGCGCAATAGTTTCCCAGCTCTCGTTTAAGAAAAGGTAAGAGATATTTTTGGCTTCAATTTGATTACATTGCGTCTTATGGCGTGTTATCAATATTCGTAGTTAATAGATATATGGTAGACGCACATTATGCAATTTCTTTAAAAATAGGACACGTTTTGTTTGAATGTTTTAGACGATGTAGTAACTTGATTACTTATATTTCGGACGTCCATCATCTTAATGGTTGAAAGATTTCTATCTCTTTAAAATTTTTCACAACGTTTCAATTGCTTGAAGTCGCAATCGTCTTCTGGTGAATAGTGACAAAATCAGATGCTACGCGACCTTTTATAGGTCTATAATTAAAGTGTAATTACGGTGTAATTACGCGCGGTCTTGTGGCGCGCGTGATTTCGCGCTTTTTCTCCCTCCAAAACGGTCCATGAGCGGTTTCCATACGTTTTTAATTTCCACGCTTGATTGACTGAAGGCACTATTGGCTTCTATATAGGTAGTTTCCGTAAATTTCCGTTTGAACCAATGTTCCTCTCTATGAAGAACACTAGCTTCGTCCCAGAGAATTCGGTGGTGTTTTGTCCAGGCGTGGTCAGCAATTCCCGATTTTGATGTTTCCCCTCGTTGAGTCCACTTTTTGTGTTCGGCTATTCTTACTGATAATGGCCTCTTGGTCTCTCCGATATAGGAATCTCCACATTCACATGGGACTTTGTAAATACAGTTTTTGCTGGATTCTGTTGTGTTCTCTGGTTTCGTCTTGGTGAGGAAGCTTCGTAAGGTACTGCTGGATTGAAAGCAACTCTTGATGTTGTATTTATTTCCGATCCTTCTGATCTTCTCGGAGAAACCCCTGATATAGGGAAGAATGAGAACGGGGTTTTGTGGTCTTTCTTCGGTTGTCTTGGTCTTTTCGAGTTATTTCCGAACTTCTCCTATGAGTTTCTCGGAGTATCCGTTTCGGCGTAGGTCCTTTTTGATGTGGTTAATTTCCGCCTCCAATGACTCCTGGTTGTTAAAATAGACATTGCTCTCTCCACCAACGTTCTTACGATTCCCCTCTTTGTGGAGTTTGAGTGATTAGAGCCGTAGTTGAGCTACTGTCCTATGTGTGTCTTCTTCCTGTAAACAGAGGTGAGGATTCCAGTGTCTGTTCTTTCAGCTTTCACATCGAGAAACGATAAGGTACTATTAGTTTCCTTTTCCATTGTGAATTTGATTGAATCCCTCATGTTATTCATTCTGGCGAAGAATTCCCCAAGGTGTTCATCTCCATGATTCCAAATGATAAAGGTGTCGTCCAAGGAGACTAAATTAAAAACAAGGAGTGTTTGATTCCCATAAGACAATGGGGACACTAGTAGAAAGAGATGAAAGAACATTTGTGACGAAATGTGACGTAGTTATACATGTCATGGCCGCCGTTCTCTATAGACAGTGACGGACTAGCTCTTGGTATATGAGGGTTACTGTTGACAGTTTTGTTGCTTGGTTCGAGTTCGACTCTGTACTCATACCCAAGTACGTCACTATGACGCGTTGATGCTACAAGTTTCTGATTGGCTAGAGGTTATTAAACCCTCCTTGTTTTTAGTCTCCTTGGGTGTCGTCTACGTATCTTAGCCATAGTTTTGGTTTATATTTTTCTTAAGTAGCATGCTATGAAAATAAATGTCATGTCATTTATATTGTCAATTTCTTGAACAAAATATAATTGCATCCAAACATTTTCTCAACTTTATCTACGAATATGTCTGATAGTAGTGAAAGTGATGAAATTATGAGCACTCCACCGAAGATTTTAAAAAAAGCTCAAGCTGCCACACATAATTTGTTACCGCTAAAATCCAAAGAAGGGTACGAAATTACCAATCAAAAATTTATGGATTGGCGACACAAGCATAACGTTAAATCCCTTTCGGAGAATGGTTCACTTGCGTATTTTGAAGAAATATCAAAAACTATGAAGCCATCTTCCCTATGGGCCATTTATTCGATGCTAAGAAATTGTTCAATTGTTATTAACAACTATTATATTAAAGTTTAAATGACTGCGATGTTTTTTGTTCAATGGAAGAAAATGAATGGGCGTAGAAAAAGTATAGTACGTTACACGAGTTGTAAGCCCATACGCACTCATGAAATTCATGCACTCGCCGCTGCGCGGCTTCGTGCATACACTTTTTCATTTCGTGCGTAACGGATTTCTTACAACTCTAGTTACGTAATATACTATTAAGTCGAATTATAATTGATAGTAAGTTTTCTTTGGAACCTTAAAGAGGAACTAAAAGGATTGTGGAAGGCCCAAAAAGTTTAATCTGGATTTGTGTTGTACTAAACGTTTTTTTTTGTTTCGAAGAAAAAATTTCCACAGTAAGTTTTTAGGCCTATATTTCGAAAAGCAATAAGTTGGCTTTGGACTAAGTTGGCTTTGGACAACTTGGCTATAAAAAAGAATGCAAATTTCATGGAGAGCTGTAAAATTGTAGTAAATTGGCTCGCAGCAGTAATTAAAAATTTTATATTGCCAATAAAAGTCATAACAATTCAAACTATAATGAGGTAGCAATAATAAATGAAACAACAATAATGAGAAAACAAAAAAATATATCGCTTTACAGCAGGTGTCGACCTGCAATAAAGTAGGCTTTGGACAACTTCGCTATAAAAAAGAATGCAAATTTCATGGATAGCTGTAAAATTGTAGTAAATTGGCTCGCAGCAGTGATTAAAATTAGCCAGGAAAGTAGTTGTTTTCTGATGGATTTTCGATCCAACTTTTCCTATTGTATAGGATATTAGCAATGAGCAGTCCTCCGGACATCTTATGCCTCTTGTCATAAGCTCATTGTGAACTACAGATTTCTTTTCCGTTTCATATACGGTCTTGACGATATTGCTTGGTTGGACTTCCGGCGCTGGGATGGCGCTCGCAGTTTGGAGTTAATCCACTGTGCGGGCGCGATCTCAGTTTCGGTCTTTAAATGGGAATGGTCGTCGATTCATTCGTTGCAGTCATTAGTTATTGACTGCTAGACCTACCCTATACTGATGAGGAGCAACACTCCGAAATCGATATATAGGTGGTCCGAATGTTTCTATGATCATTCCCATGCAACCAAGCAATTGCAGAGATAACCTTGTAGGAACTCTGCACGGAAATTTCATCAGATGTAATTCAATGTTCGTCGTGGCATTAGCCAGGAAAGTAGTTGTTTTCTGATGGATTTTCGATCCAACTTTTCCTATTGTATAGGATATTAGCAATGAGCAGTCCTCCGGACATCTTATGCCTCTAATTTTTATATTGCCAATAAAAGTCATAACAATTCAAACTATAATGAGGTAGCAATAATAAATGAAACAACAATAATGAGAAAACAAAAAAATATATCGCTTTACAGCAGGTGTCGACCTGTCGACCAGTTTCCCCTACATACAGGCAGCACCTTTTCTGAACACTCTTTATCACACAGAATGTTTCTGTGGGAGAGAGAGAAGCAAAACCAATTCTTGCCTAAAGTTGGTCAGCAATTTAAAAATGACATCTTTTAGTCTTCCCCAAAAGTAAAAGTCCATTGGCCTTAGGTCCGGTGACCTGGCCGGCTAACAGCTGGGACCATGGTTTGCTAAGCAATTATTGCTAAAATTTGTTGCAAAAAATGACATTAGTGATAACTAACCGTGAGATCTATTCCATGGGTAGTTATGTAATGTTGATTTCATTGATTATTTCGACACACATGACTACAAATAGACAAATTTGATGTTTCTTTAAGCAATAGTATATTTCATTAGGAGTTCAGAAAATAGGCTTTTTCCGTGCGTGCGCGATGACATGTCCCCGTGGGAGGCGAAGACGAACACGGGAGGTCGTGCAAGCACGGAAAATGCATTTATGGACGAGTAATGAACGATATTTTTCATTATATCTACCTGGAAACCACAGATTGTTAAGTAGCATTTATTTTTAATGATGAAGGAGCAAATACATGTATTATTAATTGAAATATTTATGGTACAAAATATCCAGAAATTGCCACAAAACAAGCGTTATTTACCCTGTTGGTAAGGAAATATTCAAACATGGAAATATAGTGTTTTCAGATGGGTAAAATGAAAAAAAAAATCCGCTAAACTGTACATTGATAAAAAAAATATATTTTCAACCAGAATTCCTAATATTCTCGTGTAACTCACTCTACAGTTGTCTATATTTAGACCGGAGCCGCTAAACAATCCTTAATTTTTATTTAATTGACGATTATTATTTTATCTTTATTGGCCTTTTCGAAGTAATACGCTCATTGACCTTTGAACCGTGTAGTCAGTAGTATGTTTATTTTACTTGAATTGTTACATTCTATTGTGTGTTTCACCTAAAACGATTTTACGAGGAAAGATATATTTGAGAGAACCAAACCATCGAAGATGGCTCTGATACCTACGTCTGAATGACTGTAAATTATTTAATTCCAGGTTTTGCGGACACTTCCCCTTCAACTCCGCTGCCAAAATGTATAAAAGAAGTAGGAGACGATGATGTCTTCATGGTGAGTATATCTTTGAAATAAATTTCGAAGAGAAAGTATGTTTAATCCAAAAACTAGCAAATTTTGGTTTTCCTAGCAACATAGTGAAATGGGTAGAACCTTGCAAGAGAAATAGAAATAGAAATATGTAAAACAGGTCATCTTCAGAGCCAAAATATATTAAACTAGGTATGCCGCAAGGTTCGGTCCTGGGACCGCTAGTACTTCTACAATATGTAAATGATCTACCACAAGGCTATGTCACAACGTTTACAGGCGACGATTCTGCCATAACCATATCTGGGCAAAATGCAGAGCAAGTCGTCAGTAAATCTGAAAGTATTGTTCAACAGTTCAGTAAAATAAATTGATTCTGAACACTCAGCCAAAATATTTAAAATAGACGAAATCCTACTTTCACAAGAAGTTAAATTTTTGAGTACCTACCTACTATGATTAATCTGACTTACTTACCTTAGTACGTTTATTTTAATTTTGACAAGTAAATATCAGAAATATCTAGAAACTTGTAATTAAGCGTAATCAAATATAGTCAATAAGAAAATAATTTCTTGTGATACATGCACTATACACAATCCATTGAATTTATTAAAAAGGTGATACAATTCAGTTCGGCCTGTGTTTGATTTATTGTGTTATTACATTTTACAATGTTTACAGTCGTCAAAAGGTAGAACAATAAAATATAAAGATAAAACTACTTAATAACTAAGAACAAAAGTAGTAAGGTAGAAAAATCAAAGATAGAGATAAAACAATGTAAAAACTAAGAATAAAAATATTTACATTTCACAATTGTACAATAATATTATTGGCAAGGCAGTTGTAGGAAATTGCAATTTATATATCACGTGTCAATATATTACTTAACTCTTGAATGGAGTAGAAACATTCTTCAATTAAATAGTGTTTTAATTTACACTTGGATATTTTTATGTCATCAGGTAGTTTGTTGAAGAAATTTGGGCCATAATTAATCTTACATCTTATGAAAACAGAGTTCTTTGGGAGATCGTTCAGTAACAAGTTTAGATCTTGTTGTGATTTTTGGAGTCGATTTGCAGAAACAGCTTGTATTATAATCATGAAACTAACCGTTTTTTTTATGGCCAGCTAAGTGCCAAACATTGAAATATATACATGCTAGGTAGAGTGAGAAAATTATATTGAATATATAAGTCCTTACAGTGTGTCCTTGGACCAATACCGGATACAATTTGGATTGCTTGTTTTTGCATTGTTAAAAGGGTTTTTATGTTGGCATTGCGGCCCCAGATAAAAATTCCATTTCAACTGGCTGTTGATGTCATTGATATATATATATATATATATATATATATATATATATATATATATATAAGTGAAAATAGAGTATATTTCGTTTTAATTCCGAGAGCTCTAACCTTTGACAGCTGTTTCGTGCTAACGCACTCATCAGAAAGGATTTATGGAGCTCTCGAAATCAAAACGAATCCACTCAAGAATTAATACCGTGAGGCAAGACAGAATATAACAGGAAGTTATTCATGACATCTACAGTCACTAGTTGAAACTTAATTTGACACGAACCAAGGAATCCAAAAGTAGAGGTTTGTCCACAAATTGACAGGTAGCCAACAATTCGTTGTTCTGACCAACCCAAGGTTCAATCAAGTTTCTAATACGTTATGAGGAACGCAAGCAGAATCTAAGTGAAAATAGAGTATATTTCGTTTTAATTCCGAGAGCTCTAACCTTTGACAGCTGTTTCGTGCTAACGCACTCATCAGAAAGGATTTATGGAGCTCTCGAAATCAAAACGAATCCACTCAAGAATTAATACCGTGAGGCAAGACAGAATATAACAGGAAGTTATTCATGACATCTACAGTCACTAGTTGAAACTTAATTTGACACGAACCAAGGAATCCAAAAGTAGAGGTTTGTCCACAAATTGACAAGTAGCCAACAATTCGTTGTTCTGACCAACCCAAGGTTCAATCAAGTTTCTAAGAACAAATAGAATAGACATTGTATCCAAGCTTGATGTACACTTTTCTCGTTCTGAGTTGCTTAATCTGTCAAATTTCACATTTCAGTACAGTTCCATGCAGGAACGTACCTAAACAAACTTCACATTGTATACATAACCTCAAATAAATTTGCTGTCTTTTCACGCCTGCCTCTCAACCGGTGTGACATCGGTATGATATCCATTTTAATAAATTTCAATAGAATTAGATTTTATACACAACTGAGTTGGTAATAATGTGTGATGATTACCTTTAAGATTATCTCACAACTTGTTTTTTAATATGTTCAATTACTGTACACGTCTTTTTATATCATCTATTGCAACCAATCTCATCTACACGTAAGTAGTTTAGAATCCACTTTTGTCAATTGTTTTCACTATAGTTAAAACATTGTAGCTTTCCCTGATGATGACAATAATACTTGTCGAAATATTGGAATAAAGTGTTATAAGAGTATACTTCCTGCATGCTGCTCACCCAACAAGTTCCCTAGCTTTATATATATATATATATATATATATATATATATATATATATATATATATATATATATATATATATAATAAATAATATAGGGCCAGGTATAGATCCTTGAGGGACACCATAATTGGTATTGCTATGTTTTGACCTTTGTCCATTTATTGCCGGCGGCATACATGTTTCAACAGCCTCGAAAGTTTTCACAGTGGGCATTTATTTTCCAGACCCTCGATCTACCGCAAGATCCCAAAGATTCTCGAAGTTCCAGCGATTCCAGTAACAAAGGCTCGGAACATTTCCATAGGATAACGTACAGAGGACGCGAGAAACCTCCCGAACCTCGCCAGCCTGCTTACGATCCCAATAAAGGAGCAAAAGGTAATATCAACCGTATTGTTACATTTCTGGGTTCTCAAATATTGATACAATTGTTGTATAACCAACTGCCTTTATTAGCATAACGTGGATGTTGGTGGTCCTCAAGGATCGATTCTTGGCCACCTGATTTTTTTATTGTACGTAAATGATTTTCCTAAATACGTCAGCACAAAGCATCTGATTATATATGCTGATAATACTACTTTAGCCACTGATGCAGATCTAAAGAATTGCAAAAATGAACGTATCGTCAAAAGAATTCACCTCGAGGTGTGAGGGGAATTCTCTGATAGTAAATTCTGCTAAAACCATTTGGCGCTAGTTAGGCTGGAGTCTTTTAATTGTCATTTGTCATTATGAGCTTATTTAAATATACAAATATTGATGTTTGTCATTGTCAGTGTCACACACATGTGCACAATATCTATTGAACGCACACTCCATGGTCCATGTCATCTAAATAGTAAAACTGAATGAATCAGTAGGTGGCCATAGTATCTGCGAGACAGCAGTCTCATCACATTTTTCAACTATTAAGCTGGTTTGAAAATAACCGCCTTTTAGCTCTATTTTCGCCTCCAAATTAAAATTCTTAATATTGGTGGTAGAGTCCTGGGAGGTGTGACTTTTTTAGGAAATTTCCTCTTCTTTCAGTATCTTTTTTCAAATTTTGAATATCTTTAATAGTTTCCGAGATATTTGCAAAAAAACCAAACCCCCTTTTTGGCGCACCTTCAAATTTTTCAAAAAGTTTCTAGGGGTCATCCCGAATCAAATAAGCCCTGGATCATAATTGTCTGTGCCCTTGAAGAGAAATTCACCAAAATAGTTCTTGTAGACTAGACTACACTTCTGTCCTTTGACTTATCCTATATCAAGAAGGTTGAATAGAGTATTATTATTATAGCTTTACGTCACTTGGTAAAGTATATCCACTATCCTGGCCCAATGGAATTGAGTTCCCTAGAGCTCTGTTCTGTGGGCGGTGTTGTTTGTACTTTATATTATTCCCAACCTATTACTTGAAGAATGTAAATTGGCAAGTGAGTTTCAAGAGCTTCTTCTGAAATATATCTCTTTTTTTACAGATATATCCGCGCCCGTCAGCGGCGAGAACTACCCCTACGTCCAGCTGACCGCGGTCCACGAGTACATCTACCCCGCCGAGGAGCAGCAGCAGAAGCCCCCGCTGATGCGCCGCGACTCCTCCTCCAGCCTGAAGAAGTGCGCCTCGATCGGCATGGAGCTGCGCGCGCCGCACCAGCAACCGCCGCTGCCGCTGAAGGCGAAGCCCAAGGGCAAGACCCGCTGCCGGCACTGCCACGAGCTCTACTCCGAGGACGCGAACTCGCGCGGCGCGTGCCACTACGCGCCGGACGTCGTCAAGTCGGCGATCGAGCGCGCGACGTGCATCGGTTGCGCGCAGTGCGTCGACTACCACTGCGCGTCCGACGAGGAGGGCGACTTCGCGCAGCACCCGTGCGACTGCGCCAACGACGAGAACTGCGCGCGCCGCTGGTGCTGCCTGACTTTCCTCTCGGTGTTCGTGCCCTGCCTGTGGCTCTACCCGCCGCTCAAGCTCTGCCACTGGTGCGGCGTCAAGTGCGGCTTGTGCGGCGGCAGACACGCCATGTGATCCACGGAGAGAATTTCGCGGTATTAGGCGTAGAGTTTTCGCCGGTTTCGGCCGTCGTGGGAGCGGCGACGCGGTCTCTCTGTCTCTCTTTCTCTGGGCGAGCGTGTGAGTTGAGCTGATGCAGCGGAAGAGCGATCGGAAGCTGGGCCCGGTTCGTTTTTGGGTTTTTGGAAATGGGGGTTTCGCGGGAATAGGTGCGAGGCTGAGGTTTGCCAACTTGCTCTCTAAACACGCGGCTTGGAAGTTCTCTCTAAGGGCGGGTTGCACGAACAGTTCAACTGAACTAAGCTCAGTTGCTAAGGAACAACTAGGAATTTCATTGGCTAATCCCTAGCAACTGAAGCGAGCTTACTTGAACTGTTGATGGGCTTGTTTTGAACAACCCGCCCTTGGTGAGGCAGTCGGAGGTATGAATGTTGAAATTTTCACTAGATGACAGTCTGAGCTACAAAAGAAACAAAAAGTAAATATATTGGATGACCCGGAACCAATTCACCTCCCTGTATCTTCGCTGCCAGTATAAGTATATTTTTTTTAGATAATTCCATAACCGCCAAACACTCAACTCTGTAGCACAATAGGTGGACTCTAACGAGTTTAAGGTCCGACTAGCATAGGCGATAACTTTTTCTCCGTCCTCAAATCCCCGCACTAATACAGCCCCCAGAGCCTATTGACTAGCATCGGTCTGGACAATGAAAGATCGACCGAAGTCAGGACCAATATGGGAGCAGTAACGAGACACTGCTACAGGTCTGTGAAGGCTGCCTCCGTTTCGTCATCCCACCAACCTTTTGCTATTTTTGGTAAGATTTGTCAACGGTGCCACTCTCAGAAAAATTCGGAACGAACCTACGGTACCATGACACAAGCTCCAAGAATCTGCGAACTTCCTTAAACCTTTTCCGGGTCCACTCTCAATCCATTTTGATCTACGACATAACCCAAATACTTGAGCTGTGGTTTTACAAACTCACACTTTTCCTGGTTCGCTGTTAGCCCAGGCTTCGATAAGCGCTCGAAAAGTTTGCAGGACCCAAAAAAGGGTATCGAAATCAGGATTGGCCACGACGATGTCACCTAAGGAGATAAACAATAGGGGTCTATGTCATGCCCAAGGTATTGTCAGCAAAACGTTGCCAAGTAGCCGGAGCGTTATGAAGCCCAAACGGCATTCTAGTCAACTGGAACAATCCCTTTCCTGGAACAATGAAAACTGTTTTCTCCAATTTTATTTAACATCAAATTATTGTTACTTACGTGTTATTGTCAGAACGAAAAGTATTTTACCCCTTCACCACACAAGTAATTCAATTCCTAGATGCGCGTTTCGATAACAAAGTTATCTTCATAAGTATCATCAGTGGGGATTACTAAACTAACTGTAAATCTGTCATACCAGTCTTATTTCTATCACATAATTAATTACCATGAGGTAATCTGTTTACTACCCCTACCCAATGGACAGGTACCACCCCACCCATTAAACAATACAACAAAGGCACTTAATTATTTCTTTAATAGTATTAATTTTGTGATGAGATTCTAATAAATGATCCGCAACACTTGATTTATTTTCTCGCATGTTATTCTTTAATTAATGTTCCGTAGCGCACTTTCATGAAAACGTTCGGTTACGAGTGTAATGAAAAAAGTTTTTTTTTAACTCAATTAAATCAGTAGTTTGAAGAATAGAAGTATGATTGTAATAAATCGATGAAAAGGTAATTTTATATCGAATCGAAATTTTCGAGAAAAAAACAAACTTTTTCTTCGAACTAAAAAAGTTGGATTGCGTATCCGGTCAAACCGGAAGTGTTATATTTGGTCTGATACTCGATCAATTATACATTTATGACATCAACTCGATCTACCGAATATGAAACATTCTCAACAAATAACAACGAAGATACAGGGAGATAAATTGATTCCGGGTCACCCGGTATTTAGAACTTGGATCCGAAACCAAATTGCTTTTATCCTTGTTGAATAGAAACGCGCTACTTCACCATAGTTCATTTATTCGTTAATAGGTTACCAAACACAAGGTTGAAATGGATGATTGTCCCTATTATCTCAAGTGTAGTTGCGCCGGTGCAAATTTGTGAAAAAAAATTTTTGGTATTCAAACATCTATCAGTGAAAATGATATAGTTATAGCTTTTTTGTATGTTGCAGTTCAAACTATAATCTATTGATATTTCGGCAATCGTACCCACCACACCACGTGTTTCACGTTTATTACATCCATTGTTTTTTATTTTTAGCTTTCTAGCAGCTACATTGCTTTACTATTCAATACTAGTTTTGAGAACTACCCAGTAAACCCAACCAAAAGATTACACCTGAATCTACAGTGATAATCTCCCTTTGACTGTTTTTTGTACACCTTCACAAATATATTGAAAGAAGTCGCATTCCCTTGGTTATTTTGTTATGCTCTCCTTGTAACTACGTTTTCAGACTACCTTTGTGGAAGTGCTAATTTATGGTAGGTACATCTCCGAGAATCCAGTATAATATCCCTGTTACTAGATTGAAAAACTTCAGCTCTCCTGACTTCTTTGGTGATCTTTTAGAAAAGCTGATGCTTCTGCAACAACAACTTTTTTATTAGATTACCTCTGTGGAAGCAATTATTTATAGCACACCACCCGTAAATAGACTGAAAATTATACACTGCACAGTCCCGCAAGCCTCCATTTGTTTCCATGTGATCTTAAGCTCTCTTGAAGAAATATAATTTCTGAATTTACAGTCTGAAGTTATTGTATCTTTATGTTACTCTTATAGAAAGGACAATTTATCGCGTATATCCTGTAAGTAAAGTCAAAAGTACTGCCTTTATTATTATTAATTGTCTCCCATACTTTTTATTTGCATTAAATTGTCAACCAAAATCATATTTCTTTCAACTCTCCTAAATTTTCTGTACAACCTACAAAACAGCATTCAAAAAACTTACTCTTGTAGCGCTACCACTCCTTCAGTGGAATGTTTTTCGTTTCCAGAACATAATTGTCACTTTGTTAACCCCAACACTCATTGTATGAAAAACAATTTGTTTTACGCCCCTCGTAAGCGCAACTGACAAAGTTATCCTGCTTCCCTCGTTTTCCCTTGTCACATCAAAACTAACTACTGTCATAGCATGAGTAACCAAGTTACATATGCTACCTACTGTATGTATTAATGGATCCTGAGCTTTTCATACAGGGGTTGTTCGAAAAGTTTGCTTACCTTGGGATATTTGCCGCCACGGCTGTACGAAAACCTATTTCCGTAAAACCCTGTGTATATTTATTATCATTGTTGATAGATGAAAGTACAAAATATAATAATGATAGCATAGATATGATGATTCACTGATGAGTTCAATGCAGGCATTGACCCGAGTTGGAACTCGACACCTGTTGATTTAGTTTTTTTTTTATCATGAATCTGGTCCAGCCTGGTTAATATCTCGAAAGCGTCTGTGATTTAATACTAAAAGCCTTTTTCATAGTATTAGAATTTTCTATGGTTTCCACGTTCTCGAAAACTTTACGCGTAATATCGCGAAATACTGACAGCTAGTGCTCAACAAGTAAAAGGTTGTGAACACTATAAAAATTAAGTGTTACACTTATCCGTATAATAAATGAAAAGACTGTTTGTTTGTTGATTTTTTGACATATAAAATGGCTGAAATTTTAATCCTGTTTATTTATTCTGTAACAGTCCAGAGCAAATTGGATATCGCCGATTCGCCAAAGGACCATTTTCATAATTGACATCACACAAACGGTCGAATATCGATAATTGACATTACACTAACGGTCAATCATAGATAATTGACATTTCACAAACGGCAAATTATAGATAGTTGGCATTAAACAAACGGTCAATTACAGATAATTGACATTACACATACGGTCGATTATAGATCATTGACATTACACAAACGGTCAATTATTGATAATTGACATTGCACAACGACCAATTGCAGATAATTGACACAAAAGGTCAATTATAAATAATTGGTATTAAACAAACGGTCAATTACAGATAATTGACATTACACATACGGTCGATTATAGATCATTGACATTACACAAACGGTCAATTATTGATAATTGACATTGCACAACGACCAATTGTAGATAATTGACACACAAAAGGTAAAATATAGATAATTGGTATTAGACAAACGGTCAATTACAGATAATTGACATTACACATACGGTCGATTATAGATAATTGACATTGCACAACGTCCAATTGTAGATAATTGACACACAAACGGTCAATTATAGATAATTGGTACTATACAAACTGTGGATTATAGAGAATTGACATTATACAAGCGGTGGATTATAGACAATTGACATTACACAAAAGACCATTTATAGAAAATTGGTATCTCACCAACGGTTGATTAGAGGTAATTGACAGTACACAAACGGTCAATTATAGATAATTGACATTACACAAACGTCAATTATAAATAGTTGAAAAGTTTGTTCCCAATAACTGACACTTCAGGATGTCGTTAATAAATGATGTAAAGGTTGCTCTCTGTCACAGTTCAAGCTTGAGATTAAACTTTTGAGTAGCTTGTTCTCGTAAATAATGGACTGTTCATTAACGACAACTTGAACGTTTCAGATTTGAGGACACTGCGAAGCTGGTTGAAAATGACGTGTCAATTATGAAACTCTCGGTCCTTTTGGGCAATGGTGGTGAGATCTTGTTCTGGATCTGGAGAAATTTAACCATGTTGATGTGTTCCATTCGATTTACTGCTTTATATATAATTTATGTACTGTTAACGAATTGAAAGAAAAAAAACGCCAATCTATATAATTCGACTACTGTGAGCTGCCAACTGTATATACTGTGGTACATAGTATTGACAATACGGTTTTTTACAAAAAGAAAAACCGTGGGAATATCAATAGGAGAATCAGTGTTTTATATTTGAATAGTTGTATATAAATATAAAAAAAAAGATCAAACTTGTGTCGTTCGAAACTCGTTCTCAAACCGCACTCCGATTTTGAGAGGAGATTTTCAAAACGTGAAAATCGAGTGTGTCCTTTGTATTGGCAAATAATTGACCTCTGTAAAATGCTCTGTGAGATTTAAGTAAAATGTAATACATATATCGATTACTGTTGAATGTGTCCAAAGCCGTAGGATAAAGAGGATTTGTTCCGAATTGTTGTCGATATTCGGGATGATGCGACCATATACAGGGGTTTCCACTTGAAAATTCTACAAGAGATACATCCGGCTCTAGCAAATATATTACAATGACTAGGGAGCACCAGTGCTTTCAACTTTGTCGACTTCACTGATGACGCAAATTTATTTTTCAATCGTTTATCAGAATCACTGCATGGAAAAATGTATTTGCGCCGCAGCGCCATCTTTGATATCGACGAACTGAAATCACAAGCCAAGTTGAAGGCGATTGCAGCTTTGGAATATATTTCCTAGTTCCGTAGGTATTTCTTGTCGTATTTTCAAATGGAAATCCCAGTATATCAACATAATTTAACTGAAAAAACGCTTTCGTTTATTTTTCGTTAACAATTTCCTTGTGGAATTACCTGTAAAGTTGGCATTACCTACTCCAGGGCTCGGTGTGGATAAAGCATGATGCTTGCAGGGCAATGGCGCAGCAATTTCCTTTCCGAAGGAAATTGTTTGGCTGATGCAACCGTTTGTCTAGGTTACTTTTGTTATTTTTTTATACCAAGTTGGAAATTATGTTGTGAACTGTACAGGATCGTGGAAATTGGGAATCGATCAAGTGCGCGGTTCGAATTTTCCACGGTCGTTTTTCTTATTATTGCACTCATTCGAGTAGAACTTAATAGTTTTTATTGTGTGTATATATATGTCAATAATAAAAGTATGATGGCTTAAAATAAAATGTGTGAATGATATTTTAAATATAAATAAGGAATAATAAAACAATATGTTAATACTCGTAGTGTTTTCTTTCCAAAAATAAACGGTAAAACCGCAGTGGAGTAATACGAGTTGCTGACCGCTCGCAATGCACTCTGCCATACGGAAATGAGGTATCAGTTCCATGTATTCATATATTTGAACACAAAAGTGAGATGAACTACTTCATTGTTTGTTTGAAAGTGGTTGACAATGTTTCACTTTGAGTAACGTTATTCTGGACTTTCAATGTCTAAAAAAGAACAAAGAAAAATTCTCTGAAATTTTTATTCACGGCGTTTCAACTGTTAAAATCTACAGTCGTTATCAAGTGTATAAATGCGACAATCTCAAGGATACTTCTTTTATATGATATGGCTAACTTTGTGTCATTAGCCTAGTGGTAATTTGCCGGTGTTCAGGTAAGCTTGTCAATTACAGTGCCGTGCCCCTCCGTACAGCATTGTTAATTCTTATCGCAATTTCAATTGATCCATGCCACTAATTAAGGTTTTCCACACATTACGGATTTCTATGCTAGCTTGACTGAAGACTTTGTTGTTCATAATATATGCACTCTTCTATATGGATGACTTCGGCTTCAGTCCATTTTATATTGTGTTGGATTGTCCATACATGATCCGCTATCCCTGACTTTGATGTTTCTCCTCGTTGAGTGTTTCTCTTGTGTTCAGCGAGTCTAACGCTAAGCGGTCTCTTAGTTTCTCCAAGATAAGCTTCACCGCATTCATAAGGGATGCGGTAGATGTAGTTTTTGGAGTCAATGTCAGCGTTACGTGGTCTCGTCTTCGTGAGATGGCTGCGAATGGTGTTGCCTGATTTGAAACATGTCTGTATTTTGTATTTCAACCCTATTCGCCTTATTCTTTCCGATAGACCTCTAACATACGGAACGCACAGGGTGGTTTGTGTCGGCTCGTCTGGTTTCTTGTTGTTTTTCCCCCCTCTTCTATATGTTTTTTTGGGTACCCATTTCGTCGCAGATCTTTCTTGATATTGTTTCTTACCATCGAATTGGACAATATCAAGAAAGATACAGAAACATATAGAAGAGGTTCTAGCCCGTAGGTTTTATAATTCTCTAAAAAATTTCTATTGACTGTAAAACGATTCCTCCAATACTTTTTGAGATATTCGCAAAAAAACAAAAAAGCTGTAATTTGTTAGCTTATGGCAAGTACCTGTCAGAAAACAACTACTTCTCTGGCTAAGGCCACGACGGGTATTGAATTATATTCAACAGATACTTGTGCAACGTTCCTCATTTTTCAGATTCAGGTAGGCAATGGGAGATTTCCACGAATCTTTGAAATAGAATCATTCACATGTGTAATTAATAGAATCTTTGATACTGTTTCAATATATTTCAATTTCCTTCCATTCAATACAGAATGAATATATAATAAATAAATAAATAATTAACAGACAACCTCTTTCAAATATTTTTCATATAACTAATTCACCTAATAAATTATTATTATCCATCTAAACAAAAAAAACTCGATTCCACCTACATATTACTCTTTTTCTGGCCCTCAATGATCATCTGCTCAGTTTTGATCCATAGTTCCCTGGCTAGATTTTCGTAAATAATCTTTCCACTGTTGTAATGTTTACAGTCTCTGTAAGTCAGTCCGGTTTCATTCTCAAGGGAAGGCTCTGTGGCACAATATAAAGGAGTTTGGGCAGCCTAAAAAAAAAATATTGCTTAAACAATCCAAACAAGTAGACACGAATTGAAAGTCAAAACATGGCAGTTGGCAGTCTTGAAGAAAATTAGGAATTGGGGTATTCACGAAATCAAATCAAATATTTTTCTTCATAGCTGAAGAAATCTGATGGGTATGCATCTTGTGTAAAAGCGAGGTTAGGTCAGTCGGTGAAAGCCATGTTATTTCGCCCGAAAATTCCAATAAAGCAACAGAAAACAGAACAAACCGAAGAAGTATATCAAAACAACGATATCATGAAAAAACTCATGGAAATGGATCAAAAGTACAATAATCTATTCAAAAAAAAAAACGTTCCCGCTAGATGGCGCTCAGAATGCTGAAGATGTAGAAAGTTTAAGTAAGTTTTGTTTAATTTTATTCTCATTCAAATTTGATTGAATTGCTGAAGATGTAGAAAGTTGAAATAAGTTTATTAGACATTTTTATCTAAGCAGTCATTTTTGTAATTGATTGTAAAAAATATAAAGACACTTTTAGCTTAGGGCACTGAGAAAATACGTTTCAAATTATCTGATTCTGAAACTAGAAACACTAGACCAAAAAAGAAAACTCACTTATGGCAAAACTGACCTGATTTACTTTATATTAGTTCAACCAAATAATTATAGATGGCACACTCTTGGCACAGAATATGAATTGAAATATTGAAGAGTACCTTAAAGCCAGTAATTTGACTGATTTGAATTCAGCAAGAAGAAAGAATCATACCTGCTTCGCAGTTCTCATGAAGAAGAAAGCCAATGGCGCTCCTAGAATGTAATGGTACCACCTTGCTTGATACCTGAACAAGCCAGTGTAAGCCCAACCCGGACAGCAAGCGTATACTCTTATATTATTGACCTTTGTAAGTCTTGCAAGCTCTTGCGCAAAATATACTCTTGCGAGCATCGAGTCAGAATAGAGTCTGTTTTTCCTAGTAACCTGCAGATGGTTCAGATCATCCAAATTGATTTCTCCTAATCTGTGTAAGGATGAAGTCAGAATTATGATTCTGCTGGGATCCTTAGACAACAAGTTACGTAATAGTTGTGTCAGGTAGAAAGGGCCAATGTAGTTTACCCCCATGTGTATTTCAAAATTATCGGCAGTTTCTATTCTTGTGGAACTCTCTTGAGACACCCCCGCATTATTAACCAACAAATGGATCTTTTCGTAGGACTTCTCAACTTCATCTGCAAAATGTTTTATTGACTTCAAAGACGCAAGGTCCAACTCCATAGGGACCTGAAATAATCACATTAAACTAAAAATCTAACCCATGAAAATATTTACTTACCAAAGTGGGGTTGTTTGGCAGCTGTGAACGCATTTTTACACAAGCTTCCCTGGCCTTTTCCAAGGTTCTACAGGCTACAATGACCTTTGCATTTCTTAAGGCTAGCTCTTTTGCTATTTCGAAGCCTATACCGGAATTGGCCCCAGTCACGATAGCTACTTTGCCATCCAGTTGTTCATTATTCCGGCATTTTCCCCATTTCGATTCTCGATATTTTCTTAGGAGGAACATAGCTAGCACTGCTGGGCAAATATAAGGTAAAGCGTAAAAAATCATTTTAACTACTGAATTTGATCAACCTCTAGAAGTCACTCACTAATACTAACACAAGTTCACCACGTTTCAATCAATTTACAAAGAAATACCTATAAACTACTATATTTTATTGTTTTTGTTTGCTTGTTTTTGTTTACTTCTGTCAAAGAGTTAACCTCTAATCAGCCAATCATCTTTTTCTTCTTCTTTTATTTTAGTGAGCTTCCCAAAGATATATATATACTGGATGAAGCATACCCACTACAAAGTGAAAGCTTTGTGGTTCTATGATAATACAAACAATATACGAGGCTCTTTGATTTGCATGCGAAACGAACCGAAAGTCTCAGCTAATCGGTTGGTTTATTTGCGAAGGAAAAATTGGCAGTACTTAGAAGCTACTTTGGTTTGTTTATTTCTCCCTCCACCGATATGAGCTCGTTGAATCTACCTTCTTATATACTTCTACATTAGGTGCGTTCGGTTTTTACGTCGGACTGCGCAGATTAGTATGTTTTGATCGTTTATTGTAACCGAAATATTAACACCCGAGAAGTAACATCCTCAGAATTCGATTTTTAAAAATCTTTTCTCCTCATTAGTAATTGAAAATGCTAGTTTTTTATTCCATTTGAAAACCATACTCCTAGCAACTCTGACGGATGTTATTCATTGTTACTTCGCTCTTTCACCAATAGAGGGCGATTAAAGGCTGAGATATTTTTGGCTAAAAACTGTCAAAATAACTAAATTTTCCGAAAACAACCACAAAAGCGTTAGCGTTTGATAGAAGTTACTCGATCGACATCAAGGTATTTGTGATTAAACCGAAGAGAATGGAAAATGTAAATTTTCGAAAGACTAATAAACTATGTATGTAATTTCAAATCCTAAAATTTCAGAAAAAAAATGGATTTAAAGAATAATTTTCACTGAATGTGATTATTGAGAACCAAATTGATGGAGAAAACCCAAAAAATATGATCTTGCGTGTTCCCCATCATCGAAAGCGGTTAATGAAGATTGAAAATCACAGAACATTTGCTAGTCCTCACCCTCAGGACTCTGTCACACAAATGTTTGTTCCGTGTCACCTGTGATATAATTGTCAAATGGTGATGTGACATCTGTCAGGTCGGTTTTTAAAAATGGTGGCGGTAGTAATGAGTTGACGTGTGCATTTTCAAAATATCCTCAAAAATGAGGCCGGCCTTCAATTATCTACTAATTGGCCTTTTTTTTGCGTTTATTTTGAAGTCAATTTACAGTCTCTATGGCATATTCCAAACACCGACTTGCGAAAAAGGCAGCGTTTGCTATAAATCATTTTTGAATTCCAAACCAAAGCTTGATCTCTATGTTTTTGTATCGGACAATTCGAAATCTGGAAATTTCGATGAAATTTTGTATGAAAGTAACTTTGATTATTCCTCACAATTCGAAAGGTGAACTGCCCGCAGTATTCCTTAACTGTATTTTAAACAAATCATCTTGTTTTCAGGAAGGCACTATTGGAAATAAGTAAAACTGCTCGTAACAATGGCTCCCTATTCATACACACTGTCCTTGTGCCTAGCAATTCTGATATTGAAGAAGCAACCATCCAAGATTTAACCAAAGTTCCTGACTCGACTTATGTAAAGAGCAGACTCACTAAATATGCCATCCCCCTAAGTGCTACGTTCAACCTCCTCAAGGAAGAGAGCAAAAAGTACGCTGTGAAGCCAGTCACTCATTTACGTTCGAGATATGGTGTGATAATGTGCACTGAAAACCTCAACATTCCACATGATGACATTCCCATGGAACTTATCAGACACATGAGAGTAACCAGAAGTCAGGTGCTCTTACCTCTCTGTCATTCTGATGTACTGAATATGAGGCGGAAAGATCTTGTGGAAATAACACCAGAAACGAGATACTTGAATTTTACTTATACATTCACCCCTGTGTCTTTTGGAAAGTTGAGGTTCATATTGCAAATCGAAGCCTCTTTGCGGCAGTTCATAGAGCTGGGCTTCTCAGAGAAGGATTTGGATGAGGTCAAAGGGGTTTTCGCCGATACTAATCTCTATTTGCTCTGTGCCACCATGTTCATCGGAAGTGTTCATGTAAGCACATGTTATTATCAATGAACTTCTTGTTTGATGGACCTAAATACTATTTTCAAGCTATTCACTTGATTTGGTCCTTTTTACTTTTACATCATAGGCTTCGGAAAGTCAAAAAGGGTCGGTTGAAAATCATTTCTAATCCTTCCAAATCAATCACCAAAAACGTTATTTTAACAAATCTTCATTCTTCACACAATGTAATATGATAGACATTGTGGTAAACATTCTATATTTAGCTGCAAAAGCAAAATAATTATTTTTGTCCGGCATAAATGTTAGTAAAGCAAAATCTGAGCTTATTAAAGCTAAAGCTAAGTTAATTGAAAAGCAGCTCTACATAATGCAAAAGAGAGATTGTTTGAATATTCTAATGCTTGGGTTGGGCACTAAAAAACGTTTCTTCAAAAGGTTATCTTTGTAATCTGTATAATAATAAACAAACAAGCTTATGGAAGTATTTTTTGCTGAATAAAACACAAAACGTTATTACACCGAAATTGTTGCTTTTCAAGCCTACAAACACATTCAAATAAACAAATCAACTGTGCTATTTTTATGAATGATGCCTACTTTTGTTGAAGCAATTTTTTTCAGTGCTTAGGCTTATCAGAAAAAACGTATGTTTCAAAAGGATTTTTTTAAAAAGTGTTTTTCAAACTCGCCAAAAAAACGTTAATAAAAAATATTGGTACTTTACACTATCACGTCTCTTCAGTTTATCAATAACAAATATTCTATTCTAGACGGTTCTAGATATATTTTCAACAAAAACTGTTATTGTTGAAATCGCCTTTTAGTATTTAATCTAAACACCAAAAACGTTATATTAGCGACATTAAGCCTTCCTGTACAGTCTTGCATTTTGTACAATAAAATATCTATTTTCCGAAACAACGTTTTAGTAGTCGCCAGAAAACGTTGCTTAAAATACTTTTACAGCTTGTTTTTTTGTGAAATGATGCAAGAGAAGACAAAACTTTGATGCTTAGTTGGTAGAATTGCAGTTTTCTTCATTACTATTACTGATAACCTCAACATTTGTAGAATAAAATAATTTTTTTTTCAAAACGTTTTAGAAAGCGCCAATAAACGTTGCTTAAACTTTTTCTACAGCTTGCCTTTTTGTGATATGATGCATTGATGTAAGTGAAAACAAAAACTTTGATACTGAATTTACAGAATTGCTGTTTTCTTTTTGAAAACAAATGAATTGTTTCATGGTTGTTTCCTGATTCACAAAAATGGTCTATCATGTGATACTTTTTGTACTTACTAATATTCTGAGACCATCAAATATATTTCAAGAGGTTCATCCTTAAACGTTTATCGTGTTATTTTCTTAATAAGAATATTCTTTTTCAGCTCCTTTTAGATTTCCTGTCCTTCAAAAACGATGTTAGTTTCTGGAAAACTCAGACATCCATGGCAGGTCTTTCGACAAGAACCGTAATATGGAGAGCATTTTCCCAAACTATAGTTTTTCTATATTTGTTAGATGAAGGCACTTCATTGCTGGTTCTTGTTCCGAGTGGTATCGGTACTTTGATCGAGGTTGGTAAATATTCGTTAATTCTAAACTATAGTGGAAAGTTAAATAGTTTTCAATAGATGGCGGTGTACGTAATCGCAAAGATAAATATATTTCTAAATATTAGCACCCTTTCTAGTACTGCCGTTGTCTATGGATATACAGGGTGAGTCAACAAAATTCCCGTTGTCGATTGCTCCGTTGTGAATCACTATTTCGATTTCTTATATTTTTTTTGCCAAACGGACCATTTAAGACTATCTTCCAAAATTATTCTTATTCATACAGGGTGCATCATTGAAGCGTGGCTGACCAAAGTTGGTGTTTTTCAAATGAAACACCCAGTATATTTTCATATATTCCGATCCGCTGTTTCATTGGCTGCTCAACGATTTTTTCAATTTTGGATTCCGTTACGGCGTTGCCGAATTACCTAAAAAATATCTATTTTGCAGACTTTTTTTTGAAAAATCTCCTATTTCACGTTTCGAAATATTTAGTGGAGATAATTCGGGAATCGATAGTCGAAATGGTGAAGTTGATTGTGAATATGGTGAATATTGTATGAATTATACAGGATGTTCGGTACAACAATACAAACTTGGCCATTTTCAAACATCAATAGTACTTTTTAACTTTATCAAGTTACTTTTTGTTATACCGGGTGACCCGGAACCAATTTACCCCCCTGTATCTTCGTTGTTATTTTGTATGGATGTTTGAAATTCGGTACTTCGATTTGATGTTATGAATGTACAATTTAGCAAGTATCAATCCAAATATGACACTTCCGGTTTGACCGGAAGCGCATCCAATTTTTATATTTCAAATGGGAAGTATATATATTTTTTGAAAATTACAATTCGGTATAGAATTACCTTTACAATGATATATCACAATCATACTTTCAATTCGCAATCTGCTGATATAAGTGACATTTTATAAAAAAATTACTTTTTGTGTTCCCCTCGTAACGGAACATTTTCATGAAAGTATGCTGTGGAAGATTGAACAATATCATATAAGTAACAATAATTCATGGCCAAACTTTTTACACAATAAGTTTTATGCATCTGCATAAAACTTATTGTGTAAAAAGTTTGGCTATGAATTATTGTAACTTTTATGATATTGTTCAATCTTCCACAGCATACTTTCATGAAAATGTTCCGTTACGAGGGGAACACAAAAAGTAATTTTTTTATAAAATGTCACTTATATCAGCAGATTGTGAATTGAAAGTATGATTGTGATATATCATTGTAAAGGCAATTCTATACCGAATTGTAATTTTCAAAAAAAATATATACTTTCCATTTGAGATATAAAAATTTGGATGCGCTTCCGGTCAAACCGGAAGTGTCATATTTGGATTGATACTTGCTAAATTGTACATTCATAACATCAAATCGAAGTACCGATTTTGAAACATCCATATAAAATAATAACGAAGATACAGGGGGGTAAATTGGTTCTGGGTCACCCGGTATAGATATCTTGGACAATGATGGTTATGCAATGTATTAATAACCTCAAAACCGACAAATTTTCTACTATTCTCTTTTAGTTTTGGAAAGTGAGCAAGGTTTTGAAAACTACCATATCCTGGAGGGGTCTCCAGTTTAACAAGGATAAGAACGAGACTAACGACGAGAAGAGAACTAGGGAGTATGATGAAGAGTGCATGACATATTTGAGTTATCTGCTATACCCGCTCTGCGTTGGGGCAGCTGTCTATTCGCTTTTGTTCCAGCCTCATAAAAGGTAAGAATATTTTGAGGATTTCATCTGTACAGGATTTGACAGGTGAAGTAATTCCCCTACAGTTGTAAATATATTGTCCTACGAATCATCCTGTACGTAATTATTGTATTTGCCACTAAGGTAAACACGATTAAATTTCCACAGATTTATTGTCTTCGCGACATGTTTCGATACACTGTATCTTTTTCAAGCGAATGTAATACATTAAATTATTCTACCTTGAACATTACTTAAATACCCTTCTTAACAATTGAGGTAATTAGGAGCTACCTATGATAAAAATAAAATTGACAATACAATGTAGGTAGATACCTGGAAATCTCAAAACATATCTACTACTTAATTAGTTGAAAAGGTTCAACAAAGGGGAACTATTAAGGTCCAATTGATCATTTAGTAAACAATTCGAATTTTTCAATTTATTAATTTCCAAGAATTCTAAATAATTAAGTCTAATACCTTTATTTTCAACATGAAGGATTTCAAAGTTTTCATCGAAGTCATGGTCTTCTTCCAAAATATGATTGGCATATGTTGAATGTGTTTTATTATTTACATAATTCATACGGTGCTCACGTACACGGCTTTTGAATGGTCTACCAGTCTGGCCTACATATACTTTGGAACAAGAACCACAATTCAATTTATAAACTCCTGATTTTTTAGATTTTTGTGTTTTATCTTTATTATTTTTAATAAACCTTCCCAACGTGTTATCTGTTCTGAATGCTACTCTTAAATTTTGTTTTTTCAAAAATGACGCTATTTTTTCTGAAACGGGCCCTGAATAAGTTAATGTTCTGTAATTATTGTCAAGGTTCCTCATAGTGGGGTACACTTCTTGGATAGCCTTTCTATGTAATTTTTTAGCAAGAATATTCTCTATTAATTTGACTTGATATCCATTGTTAACTGCTATCTGTTTTATAATATTTAATTCTTTGCAGAAGTTTTCTTCAGAAAGAGGAATATTAACTATTCTATGTATCATACTATGGTATGCTGATATTTTATGTATATCAGCATACCATAGTATGATACATAGATTAGTTAATATTCCTCTTTCTGAAGAAAACTTCTGCAAAGAATTAAATATTATAAAACAGATAGCAGTTAACAATGGATATCAAGTCAAATTAATAGAGAATATTCTTGCTAAAAAATTACATAGAAAGGCTATCCAAGAAGTGTACCCCACTATGAGGAACCTTGACAATAATTACAGAACATTAACTTATTCAGGGCCCGTTTCAGAAAAAATAGCGTCATTTTTGAAAAAACAAAATTTAAGAGTAGCATTCAGAACAGATAACACGTTGGGAAGGTTTATTAAAAATAATAAAGATAAAACACAAAAATCTAAAAAATCAGGAGTTTATAAATTGAATTGTGGTTCTTGTTCCAAAGTATATGTAGGCCAGACTGGTAGACCATTCAAAAGCCGTGTACGTGAGCACCGTATGAATTATGTAAATAATAAAACACATTCAACATATGCCAATCATATTTTGGAAGAAGACCATGACTTCGATGAAAACTTTGAAATCCTTCATGTTGAAAATAAAGGTATTAGACTTAATTATTTAGAATTCTTGGAAATTAATAAATTGAAAAATTCGAATTGTTTACTAAATGATCAATTGGACCTTAATAGTTCCCCTTTGTTGAACCTTTTCAACTAATTAAGTAGTAGATATGTTTTGAGATTTCCAGGTATCTACCTACATTGTATTGTCAATTTTATTTTTATCATAGGTAGCTCCTAATTACCTCAATTGTTAAGAAGGGTATTTAAGTAATGTTCAAGGTAGAATAATTTAATGTATTACATTCGCTTGAAAAAGATACAGTGTATCGAAACATGTCGCGAAGACAATAAATCTGTGGAAATTTAATCGTGTTTACCTTAGTGTCATATACTATGAATTTCCATCAAGTAAAGGCCACGTCAATCCAAAATATTGTATTTGCGTTAAAAAAAATATCCGATAGCTATTCCCAAAGTCATTCCTTGATTTTTGAAGGAATTCTACTATTTTACGAAAGCACTTTATATCTAATTGCTCACAGCCCAAAAGTGCATTGAGAAGTGCGCATAATTGGAGGGTTTCGTCCAAGTTACCAACCTAGATTATTCACGAAAAAACTCTGCCTCTTCAATTGTAGACATTCCTGTGGTATCATGTATAAAAATAAATGAACTTATAAAACACTTTTTAGAGAAAAGCTTTTATTTAAATGCACTAAAAAGAAAAAAATTAATTTTAAAGTGAGTTGAACCCATCATGTTGTTCCATTATAAAATTTTAAATTCCGAATTTCTGGCTGGGGAGAAGAAGGGTAATTTTTTTTGAAACTGTGTTGTTCAATGAACAGATAATTTTACCTATTTTTGCGGATATTTTTTATTTCTATTTCGCGAGTTTCCTATTTTTTTTCGTAACAGGAAAGGGGGACGAGCCCCCCGATCGATTTTTTTCATTATTATTTTCCATGTCCGAAACTGTTGAAATATTTCCGCATTCTTTTGCGTTGTCTACCTAGCTTTTGAGGGGGGACAGGGGGGTTGAAATTATTTTAAACCATAATATTCGCCGGTCAGATATTTTTCACAATTTTTACGGATTTTTTCGATTTTAATTTTGCGAGTTTTCTAGCTTTTTTCGAGGAAAAGAGGGGACGAGCCCATTCTACCTAATTTTTTCTTCGCTGTAATTTTTGACGTCCAACTCAAGAAAACTTCCGAAACCCTACGCGTTCTCTATCTAGCTTTAGGGGGGCAGAGGGGGACAATTTCTTTTTTTAAACCACTATGTTCAACGGTCTGATATTTTTCACAATTTTTACGGATTTTTCCGATTTTAATTTCGCGAGCTTTCCAGTTTTTTTTTTTTCGAGGAAAGGGGGGGCACCATAAATACGAATTACTACTACAACTGATGTAATTTTAATTTTTATACACGATACCACAGGAATTTCTACAATTGAAGAGGCAGAGGTTTTTCGAGAAAAATCTAGGTTGGTAACACGGACGAAACTCTCCCATTGCGTACGACAATGAGCCTTTCACAAATTTGGAAGAAAAAACATCGTACGTCAATATTCTCTTTCCTAAATAAAGTTTTTTCGGAGATAAATGCCGGCGAAAAGACTGCAGCAGTGTTTTGTGACCTGTCAAAGGCATTTGACTGTGTTAATCACAAAATACTGCTGAGGAAGCTCCAACAATATGGATGCAGAGGACTGACTTTTGAGTGGTTCAAATCTTACCTCACAGGGCGAAATCAAATAGTAAAACAGCGGAGTTTTCAAATGGAAGGAAATCGATTCGGGAGTCCCACAAGGGTCGGTGTTGGGCCCCATATTGTTTTTATTGTATATAAATGACATCACCACTAAATTCACCACTTTTGCAGACGATACAACTATTCTCTGGAATAGTAAAAACACCGGTGACGTGCACAACATAATAACTATACCGATCTAAAAAAAGTAAAAAACTGGTGCGATGCAAACGTTTTATCTTTTAATTTGAAAATAACAAATTTGATTTCATTTAGATGTTCGCTAGATGAACTTGGATGAACTCTTGGAAGACAAATCATTGGAAAATATAAATCACACGAAATTTCTAGGAGTGTTCATCGATCAGAATCTTAAATTCGAAAATCATGTTGTGCAACTTAAAGGTAAAATCGCCTCGGGATTTTATGCGGTTAGGGTGATTTCCAATGAATTAGGGTTCAGCACAGCCAAAATGGCGTATTATGCACTCATCGACTCCCAGCTACGCTATGGAATACCGTTTTGGGGAGCGTGCAGTCAAACATTATTCAAACCTCTACTGATTCTACAAAAAGGGCTATGAGGTATATTTGTAACCTAAAACCGAGAGAATCTTGTAGACTCCACTTTAAAAACAATAAAATTCTGACGATAACTGCACTATTTATACTAGAATCCGTTTGTTTGATGAATCAACATATTTTGAACCTCGCTGCATCCACATCTCACTATAACACCCGGAACAGCAGCCACACTTTAAAACTACCGTTGCCGTCCAAAAATATCACAAAAGACTCTATATTCTACAATGGTGGGAAAATGTACAATCATCAAAAGATTCCTATCCGATAGAACCTATTATAGTTTGCAGGAATATTTCAATGATAATTTTTAGCCGAACTATTATAATTGTGATTGTCTATTTTATAATTGTGATTGTCTATTTTATATCTGTTTATAACCTCACGCCATTTGTTATTTTTACTATTGTTTGTGACGAATTAACATTTTTATGATTTACCATTTCTAATATTTAAGACAATTACCTAAGCTTTGTCAACAAGACCCTGTCTTATGATAATAAAGCACATTTATTATTATTATTATTATTATTATCTAATGTTCGCTTTTGTTTTTCAGTTGGTACTCCTGGACGATAAACAGCCTGGTGAACGGAGTGTACGCGTTTGGTTTCATCTTCATGCTGCCTCAACTGTTCATCAACTATCGTTTGAAATCCGTTGCAGCCCTGCCGTGGCGCGCTTTTACGTACAGGGCGTTCAACACTTTCATCGACGACATTTTCGCGTTCATCATCACCATGCCCATGGCCCACAGGGTGGCTTGCTTCAGAGATGACATCGTCTTTCTCGTTTATTTGTACCAAAGATGGTGAGTCGTAGATCATTACTTTATTTGTCGTCGTTTTATTATTATTAATCTCTTGTTGTTGAATAAGAATATCAGTGGAATGGCTTCCGTGCCTATCAATGGTAATTGTCAATTTTAAAGTAGGGTATTCGACTGATTTGAAAATCTACGAAAAAGCTCTCTGGTATCATGCACACTTTTCTTTTTTCGAAAACTCATTGTAACAAATTTTTTCTCATTAGGTTGACTTTTTTCTCATTATATTGACTTTCTTCTCATTATATTGAGTTTTTCTATTTTGACTTTTTTCTCATTATATTGACTTTTTTCTCATCATAATAAATTCTACATTATTTGCCATTACATTTTCTTGGTGATGTAACATTCGGGGCATATCCCCCGCATCGCGGAAACATTGGGGTGAGAGGGAAGGGGGAGAATATTTGAAAAAACTCTCAAACTACTACTCTTAGATATAAATGTGAGTAAATAATCGTTTTAGAAGTATTGTTATGAAAATTATTCACTGTATACTATACACCGGCGCGCTAGCTGCCGCATTGACAAGGTCCCAAGCCGATATTTTTCAGGTTTTAGAATCTCAATGAGTTTAAAGCAGGTACACTTCGGGGCAGTTTCCATTGGTGCACTGTCTTCCTCGGTCTCGAATCCCCATATTCCATCAAGGACTGATTTTATTTTTCTTTCCATGGAACAATAATGCGATCAAATGCCGAGTAACCTCTATTTTAAGTACTTAAAAGATTGACTGGATTGCATTTAAAATTTGAACAAGTAACCAAATTTGTATGAATATTTTCAATAAGAGCAGGATTTTTTCTGCAAACTGGCTTTTCATTCACGTTGATACGTGCTTTTATCTCTGAGTTATTAGCATTTGAATTTATAAACTCCCTCAAGATTTTGTAACCTAAAATATGCGAAGAATTGAAAACACTCGTATTTAAAACCAACATTATTTGGACCGGTTAAACGTTATGCAATTTGAGAACGAAGTATTCCTCAACTGTTCATTTTACTTGCCACAAGTGATAAGACATTATTTCAGTAATCACAAGCATTATTTCACTAAGTCAGGAACTTTAATATTATAAGATTTTCAATTGCAATTTTGCAGCTGGCAACTGCGCGTATAAATATAAATAATATCAGAATACAAAGCTGCGATCTTTATCTTTATCCGAATTGAACATTTATGCGAGTAGTTATAGAACTTTACTTCACGCGCTGGTTGAAAAAATGCGCGTTGGCGGGAGCCGGCGCAACACCTGCTTCATTGCGAAAGCATATAGCTTCAACAATTTTTTTCAAGAATACCGTGCGATTTCTCAAAATTTTGCTAGGGTCAGTTTTTTTGTAAAAATTTGTGCTCTTTCTGAATATCAATTTATTTTTTAGATTTAAAGTAAATTTTTTGAGATATTTCGAAATTACCTCAAAAATTAATTTCAACGCGTTTTTTGGGGGGGTTTAACCCCTCTGGAGGTGATAATTTTTCTCATAAGTAATGTGCACACTGTGTTCTACAATTTAAAAAAAAATTATCGACGGAGCAATTTAAGTTGAGGTTGACAGCCCTGTTGATTGGCCTAAATGAGAATAAAGTCATTATAATGAGAAAGAAGTCGTTATAATGACAAAAAAGTCAATATAATGGGGTTTCAAAAAAAGTGTGTTTTTGTAAAAACCTATTTTAACCCCCTTGAGTTTCATATTATTACGAACCCGATATTCGATCCAAAAATCGTGAGTTATTATACATTTAGAAACCATCAAATAATTCCAAAGAAACATTTAGAAACACTTAAGACTGAAACACAATTTAAGTATTTTTTAAAAACATTAAGCTGTATGAACAAAAAATTAATTTATTGAAAGACAGATAAATAAATACCAATTTTGAACTAACAACTCTTCTTTTTTAGGTTATACCCGGTGGATAAATCCCGCATTGATGATACAGTTGGAGAGGTAGTTCCCGAAGAGAAGAAGAATAAATAGTTTTGTTGACTGTTGTTTATATATTTATTTACAATAAAGTTTTGGTGTTTCGTTTTTGTAACCAATATTCCTTTGATTTTTTTATTCATTTTCAAGATGCAAATTGATGACAGTATTGAACTCCGAACTGAAATTTTTTATTCTACAAAGATCCACGGTAAATTATACTATAGATGATGATTAACACTCAATGGCTATCTTACGAGATGCAAACCTTCATCTTGTACATTAACAATCTCCTAATGTTATTATGTAATCCAAAAGACAAAATCCCAACTTAACATAGATCAGGAATTTACGAAATTAACTGTCAACACTGTGATGAAGTATATCATAGCCAAACCAAGAGATCTATACAAAAATTCGTTATCGCGAACATTTGGCCTTTGAATATTCGCTAGAAAAAAAAAAGATAGAGATAGATTCCTCCAAATTTTAGGCGCGAAAGAAACTTATTCAATACGATAATGTACCCTATCTTGCTGTAATTATAATGACCGTGCAACAGTGCTTTTTCATCAACAGGAAGACTTGTTACCAAGATGCATATAACTCCTGGTGGAATTACTTATAGCTGTGAAATTGTCATCCAAAACTATTGATGTACGGCCTGCTTGATTCATGACATTTTTATTGCGTCAAGAGAGTTTACTCAATTTTAACATAAATGGCAGGCAAATCATTACCGATCATGATGACTTGGCATGTCGGTTTGACAAACGCATGCTGCGTCATCGACATAACCTCAAATTGAACCATGTCATGATTGTCATGTCGAAGTCGAGACTCACAAAAAAATGCTATACACTACCCTAACTTTTACGAATGACAGAAAAACACAATAACAAATAAATAACAATAACCCAACAACTAAAAACGTCGCAAAACTACCGAACTGAGCGAAAAGTATTAAAAGAACAGAAAAATCACACGATAAATACCAATATGCAATGTAATTGACATATAACCTCAAAATAAAGTTAACGTTCAAAAACTCAAAAAATTTATCTAGAGGCACTTTGGATTGTTGGAAACTCCACTATATTCCACTTAAGCGTCATCCATTGACGAATGGAACAAACTCTATTGACGGAATTACAGGATCAAGAACTTTAGTTGAAACAAAAGCGAATCAGTAAACGCACCAGGAGTTATATGCATCTTGCTTGTTAAATAGATCTGTCACTCTTGACAGAGATCAGAGACGGTTTTTAGTATTTCAGATTTTATCTTGTCGTTTTTTGTAGTATTTGTTGTCGTTGGTTCTTTCGTAATTCGTGAATTTGCATTAATCTTGTTCCTTTAAGCATTGTTTATATAGAAGCATTGTTTATATAGAATATAGTTAGTCAACCTTATGGGATTATAATTGGATCAAAATGGATGCGACATGTAGATGGCGATAGTGAGCTCGCATCCAAGTCATGTCGTAACTTCAGTGATCTGGCCTCCAAGTCATGTCGTAACTTGATTAAAACAATGGAAAAGCATTAAAATCAGGGTTTTTTGAAGAAACCTGCATTAAAATGACGTCAAATATTCATGTTTGTAACTAATCACGCTAGATGACACTCGCGTTTGTGTCCAATACCTTTCCCACAGGCATTGACTATGTTCTATTTAAACAATGATAGAAGTTAGATAGTCAATGCCTGTGTAATTGGTGTTGGACGCAAACGCGAGTGTCATCTAGCGTGATTAGTTACAAACATGAATATTTCACGTCATTTTGATGCAGATTTCTTCAAAAAAACCCTGATTTTAATGCTGTCCCATTGTTTCAATCAAGTTACGACATGACTTGGAGGCCAGATCACTGAAGTTACGACATGACTTGGATGCGAGCTCACTATCGCCATCTACATGTCGCATCCATTTTGATCCAATTATAATCCCATAAGGTTGACTAAGATATTTTCTAATAAAACCGTTTCTTCCTACATATAAAAAATTAACTGTTTAGTTTTGTGGTGTGGAAGTAAAGGAATAAAATACCTGAAATATATTGTTTTTGGTAGATATAATGACCTATGTACAGTTGTGTGCATGAATAAGTCGTACAGCAGTTATAGAATATTGTGAGTCAGGCTCGTCAATCTTAATTATTAAAATTCTCATCGACTTTGAAAAGTAGCGTCGAAATTCAAACTATTTTTGTCAGTAACGTGATTTTAACATTTTTTTGTGCAATTAATGCAATGCCTCAGTTGGTGTCGTACCGTGTACGTCTTTTTTATGCACACAACTGTACCTATGCTTTGTTCAGAATAGCTTATTATTATTATAGCATAACGCAAAAGGCATGAATCTGGTTAATGTCTTTAGGAAGAGACCCCAATGCAGAACATTTGAGTGAGAAAATTGTAATTTGTGGCATTTTTCTCATAAAGATTTATGTAAAAAAGGCAATTTGAAACCTAATGCCGTAAGTACACCAACACTGTGTCTGCGTAAACATGGCGAGTGAATCAACTTTTTGCAAACAAATTTCAGGTATTAGCCACACCGCCTACAAAAAGTGCTAAACTTAATGAGTCTCCTCAGAAAATTAATGTCAATATATGGAAATGATATTCTTTGATGATAAAAAAATGCTTCTGGTCTCACTTTTTCATAAACTCCCTTTATGGAAATTGCACAAAGAAATAATTATAGAAATAGTACGTTAATCTCTTCAAATTATTTTAATTGAAATTAAATGCAATTACATATTTTGACATGAATCGTTCTATAAAAAGAAAACCTTGAACTTCTTATATAATATGGACGCATCCAACTTTATAAATATAAATTTGAGTTTAAATTATTCATAATATTAGCTGAAATCAATTTTCATAGTTTCTTGTACTTTCAATTCATTTTCCAATCTAATGCCTGCTTGAAATTCGCAGCTGAAAAGTGATTGCGATACCAAAAATCAAAGAGTCGCTTCAGAGCGATAAAAATAATAATAACTTTCTGATGGCCTTTGCTGAGTATTAGAGATCATAAATATGTGAAAAGATGTATTCAAATCGGCTAAATAGCAGGTATAAGTACATTGAGTTTTCCAATACTTTATTCCCCGAGATTCAGAATTAACAGCGTTTGTTAATCTTCACCATTACCATGATATTTTGCTAAAACCGGGCCTAACAAAAAACACTAATGACGCACATGCGTATTGTAGACTAATCCGAACTTTTTACCACATTTTTGACTTATGAGATTAGCATTATAGAATAACGTATATAATATATATTTCTATGCTAGAGACCTTTCATTTTGTGATTTCGTTTATGGAAAACTGTTTATAGTTTGAGATAAAATGTACTAAGTATCCAAAATCAGGCAATTAACCATCCAATATTTTATGCGACTTTGCTCTATATACGAGAATGTATTGATATCTAGTTAGCCTAGACCAGTTCCCTGCATAAACAAAATATTGCGTTACCATAGCAACGAACAATAACTTATTAGAAGTGTCAGTGTAAAGTTTGACGTCAAAAAAGTAAACCAGAGTTACGCAATCAATTAAAAGAAAAAATATGTCCACCGAAGTTGTGAAAATCGAAAAATTGGAGTATCCAGCCATTATCAAGTACCTGTATTTAAAAGGGTTAAGAGGTAAGCAGATTTACGAAGATATGCTTAATACCCTTGGTGATCAATGTCCTTCGTATGCGACCGTGAAAAACTGGACTGCAAGCTTCAAAAGAGATAAATTTTCCATTGAAGATGATGACCGATCGGGAAGGCCAGTTTCTGTGCCAGTTCCCGAAAATATCGATGCAGTTCATGACATGATTTTAACAGACCGTCGAATTGGGCTAAAACGGATAGCTGAAGCACTGAATATTTCATACGAACGCGTTCATCATATAGTTCACGTCAATTTGGAAAAATTGCTGCAAAATGGATCCCCAAATGTTTGAATGTTGACCAAAAGCGTGCAAGGGTAGTAGCATCACGTTCGATCTGTGCTCGATTTGAAAACGATGTAGACTTCTTAAACCGAATTGTTACTATGGATGAGACTTGGGTACATTTCTATGATCCAGAAACAAAGCAACAATCGATGGAATGGCGACACTCCGGTTCTCCAAGACCTAAGAAGTTTCGTGTCCAGAAATCTGCTGGAAAAGTTCTTGCTTCAGTTTTTTGGGATTGCCATGGAGTAATCATGATTGATTTTTTGGATAAGGGTAGAACAATAACTGGATATTACTATTCGACATTACTGACCACTCTACGGGAAAAATTAAAGAAAAAAGACGCGGAAAGCTATCCAAAGGTGTTTTGTTTTTGCAGGACAACGCCCCTGCACACAAATCTCATGTTGCCATGCAAGAAATTCGTGATTTAGGGTTTGAATTACTAGAACACCCCCTCTATTCACCAGATTTGGCTCCGTCCGACTATCATCTCTTTCCTTAATTGAAAAAAAGTTAAAAGGTCGTAAATCTGTAAAGCTGTGGAGGTCTGGTATGCAGAGCAAGAAGGAACATTTTTTTTGAAAGGTCTAGAGACGTTGCAGGTTCGCTGTAATAAATGTATCCAATTAAGAGGAGAAAATGTTGAGTAATAAAATATTTTGACATTGAAATTTTGTTTGGTTCTGTAGTAGGCTATGAATTTTTCAATATATCCTCGTAAATGAGCAAAAATAGTGATCATCTTAATTTGAACACTTATTTGGAGGAGCAGTTATTGAAAACACAATCGTTATAATGTTGTGAAGCACTGGTTTTCCCACCAAAAATTGGCGAAGGCGCATCCACCATAAATTATATTTTGACAACGGTAATGGATAGAGAGAGGTATAAGTATACTTTATAGGCAAGTTTCCCCCTTTTTGAAAACTTCATAATAGCAACGAGGGTTATGGTCAGCAGTCATAAGTTTTAAGTCATAAGGAAGAATAGTCGTCATTGATTGGTTGGTCCGTTTATTCCAACCAATCATTGACGAATATTCTTCCTTATGACTTAAAACTTATGACTGCTGCATAAATCCACCATTAGAGTTGATTCAGTACCACGTCTCCAACAGCGTTGTTTTCAAATTGGACTGAAATTATTGTTGGTCGCCGCAATTATGTCACTCTAGTGACTATTGTTTATACAGGCTGAGCCAACAGGATTCCCGATTTTTTAGCTAAATGGGCCATCTTAGCATAACATCACACATTGAAAGGTAAGGGCCTCGTCTTCCCTAGCTGGCACGAGTCTCTCGAGAACTTTGTTGCTCCTTGGGGTACAGCCGGTTGACGGAAAGAACAAAAAGAGCACCTCATTTTTATTCATTACGAGAACGTGGCTGACAGAAGTTCTCAAACTGAAACCCCTCAGAATATGTTCGTTTATTTCGATCAGTTTGTTTCATTAGTTGCTCAACGATTTATTCAATTTTGAATTCAGGAATTTGTTCCAAGCTTGAACTTCATTGAATCTGATTAATGAAATTCAAGCATACCACTCAGACGGAGTCTTTTTCCAACAAGAATGCTCAGGCCAGTTGACCATCTCTGTATGGATGACTGCCTTCCACTTTTTATTTTTAGGTCCTTCGGAACACTATGATTCAAATAGAAAATTGACTTTTCCAGAGTGACCTTGCCATCTGTATTTCCTTGATACGAGGATGTATTGATATCTAGTTAGCCTAGACCAGTTCCCTGCATAAACAAAATATTTTTCATAGATAGATCTTTATTCAATTAGGAACCCTAATATACATATTAGAAAGGCATATTACAAAATACAGAAATATAAATATATACAGACATAGAATAAAATGATTACTATAACATCAATGAGTAAACTATTACAAGTAAAATATTAAAAATACATGTGAATAAAAAATAGACTTAGAATAAAAAGAATAAAAAATAGTAGGATCATAACAACCGGCAATGTAAGTAAACTATAGACGCATGGAATGAAATATTTAGTATAATACTAATAAGTACAGACGTTCAAAGAATGCATTAAAAAGAATAAACATATATATATACATACATATATAAAAGTCTCATATGATATATAATAAAATCGTCATAATGGTTTCAAATCCATATTAGTAGTTACTTATTTTGGATGTATTTCTTTAATTTGGCTTTGAACTGGATCAGTGAGGTAGATACCTTAACAGAATCTGGTAATTTATTGAACTCCAAGAAACCTCTGAAAAATAGTGAATTCATCGTACTACGATAGGAAGTGCTAGTAACGTATATATCATTTTTGCTACGAGTGTTATACTTATGAATATCCTTAATAAATGTTAAGTACTTCTGAAAGTAATCTGGTCCTAAATGGTTTATTATTTTGAATATGAAAATCATAGTGAAATAAAGCAGTCTGTTTTCCACTGAGAACCAGCTGAGGGTTGTTAACATCGATCTTATAGGGGTGAGGCGATTTGTTTTCAATATTATTCTCATTCCACGATTTTGAAGCTTCTGGAGCATATTTAACTTATTGAGATTAAACAGATATACAATGGATGCACAATAATCAAAATGTGGCTGAATGATTGAGTTATACACAGTGATTTTAGTCTCAGTTGATAAATGTTGAGATATCCGAGAGAAAAAAAAAAGCTTTTTCGAAATTTTTTTATGCATATAATCAAAATGACTATTGAAGTTCAAAACATTATCTAGAAGGAATCCCAGGTACTTCATGTTTGAGACAACTTGAATACTTTCATTATTTATGTTCAAGCGAATATTATCAATATCGAGAGTATCATACTTATATTTAGTTGTGAAGACCATCGCCTGTGTTTTAGTTACATTAAGTTTCAGTTTATTAAGGCTCAGATATTGACTTATTGATAACAAGACAGTGTTCATTTTTTCAATAGCTCTTTCAAAGTTGACATCACTACATGCAATTAAGGTGTCATCAGCAAATAGGTTAATAAATTCACATTTTACAAAAAGATCAAGATCATTCAGATACAAAATAAAGAGTAGGGGACCTAAAACACTTCCCTGAGGAATACCTACATCATTGACCACATCGTAAGATGTTTGGTCTTTAAAACGTACCCGTTGCTTACGATTTGTGAAGTAGTCATTTAGCCAATCATGTACAATACCACCAATACCATACTGTTTAAGTTTGGATAACAATATTTTCCTGTCGATTGTCTCGAAGGCTCTCTTCAGGTCAAGGAAAACCGCGACAACATATTTATTATTATCTAATTGAGTTTTAATAAAGCATAGGGTAAGTTGTAGCGCTGATTCACAAGAATGCTATTTTCGAAACCCAGATTGATTATTCATTAATATTGAATGTTCTGAAATGTGATGCAGTAATTGTTCATAAACAGTTATTTCTAGAATTTTCTCAATTGGTGGTAAAGTATTTATTGGGCGGAATTCTTCTGCTTTAGTGGTATGTGCAATTTTTTGAATGGGTATAATGGTACTGATTTTTAGACTCTGCGGAATTTTACCTGTAGTTAGAGACGTATTTATAAAATTGAGAATTACATGGCCAATGGTTTCAAACACTTCCTTCAACATTTTGCAATTCAATGTTTCATATAGAGAAAATTTATTGTTCAAACTATCAACAATTTTACGTAAATCCTGCATAGAGAGTAACTCAAAATTATTAAATTTCAAATATAGGTTATAGTTTGAATTACTCCAAGTTTCAGCATTATCTATACTCTGGACGATATCTTGAATACTTCCAATAAAATAGTCATTGAAAATATTGAGTTACCATAGCAACGAACAATAACTTTCAATCACGATTGATTTTTTGGATAAGGGTAGAACAATAACTGGAGATTACTATTCGACATTACTGACCACTCTACGGGAAAAAATTAAAGAGAAAAGAAGCGGAAAGCTATCAAAGGTGTTTTGTTTTTGCAGGACAACGCCCCTGCACACAAATCTCATGTTGCCATGCAAAAAATTCGTGATTTAGGGTTTGAATTACTAGAACACCCCCCTTATTCACCAGATTTGGCTCCGTCCGACTATTATCTCTTTCCTCAACTGAAAAAAAGTTTAAAAGGTTTGCAGAGCAAGAAGACATTTTTTTAAGGTCTAGAGACGTTGCAGGTTCGCTGTAATAAATGTATCCAATTAAGAGGAGAATATGTTGAGTAATGAAATATTTTGACATTGAAATTTTGTTTGGTTCTAAGAATTTTTCAATATATCCTCGTATCTCCAATTTTTTATCAACGTGCTTTTCCTTTCCTTTGCATCATAGATGAAATTCAACTTGTGCAAGTTTTCCCCTAATATAGGCAAATCGTATAATGAACTGAATAAGTTTTCCTTTGAAACAGACGCAACTCTAGTAAAAAATGGTTTCTTTAGATATATGACATAAGTTATTCTGTGAGTAACAGATCCAAAAGATCGCCGCACAAAGTTTTCAGTTTTGAATACAAAAGCAACAAGCAACAGTAGAACACCCAACAGCTTAATCCTGAAATTTGATGGGTACTCCAAAAGTGCACTTCTCTACTAGTTGCTGCAGTTTTTAGCACGAAAATATATTTTGCGAAAGTTTCATTTACATAAAAAAGAAATATACAATGCTGTGCCAGGGAAAATTTCTAACGGAAATTATCATCAAAACCAGAACTTTTATTTGTTCTTAACATCTCATCCCTGATTATTTGTCCTACTCCTAATTTTTCTGCTCCTCAAACAAATGTTTCAGCAGTATTCACATTTCCTGGATCATATTTACGTGTACTTATATTTTATTTGTTTTCAATTATGACTGGGATACTCATGTGTATATGTTCATATACTTTTCCGTAGTCATTTGACCTATGGAAACATTTTGTGGGGAAATTGGAGCCACTCACATAAAATTTTCATTTTGCAAAAAAGGATCATTCGAATTTTAGCAGGAGCGGGTTACAGGGATCATTGTCGTGCCCTCTTCTTTCAACTTCAAATCATGCCATTTCCTTGTGCTTATATGTACTACTCTCTCCTTGAAATACATAAAAATAGAGCGGATTTTGCTCTTCATTCAGATTTACATCAGTATCATACTAGATCAGGAAATTTACTGAGAACTCCTAGATACAGGCTCTCAATGTCTCAAAAAAACTCTCTAAATATTCACTTATATAACAAGCTACCAGAAGCATTAAGAAAGCTGAATTTCCACATGTTCAAAAATAAATTTAAATATTTTTTGTTGAAGTACTGTTTTTACTCGGAAAATGAGTTTCTCATCTACGACTACAAGATCGAGGACTGGTGAAAAACTCTCAACCACCTAGGCGTAAATGCCTTAAATCTAGTATATCTAAGTGATTGTATTTCATCTTCTTTGTTTTTCTTTTTTAACTAGAATTTTCATTGTAGATTGACTTGTGCTTAGCAGGTGTAGTGTCTCAATTATTTTAATCAGACTGGATTTTTTATTGTCTATTTAAATATGTACTGTCTTTTTAATCATAATTTTCACTAGGTGATATTACTTTAAGTATAGATATTTCTAAAAATCTCTTCTCAAGGACCTGCTACAAATGTAATAAAATTATGTAACGTAGTCAATAAACTTTACTCTACTCTATACATTTTTTTAATTTGTGAATAATGACTATTTTATTGATTTTAAAGTAAGTAATTCGTTTGTGACATTTTTTATATTTTTTTTTCTGTTATACATTTTATTCTTCCGATAATGAAGCAAATTTGACTTGACTTGATTTCACATTGGATCTTGTATTGGGTGTATGTAAATCTTCATTTCTTTATAATACATCCTAGACACAACAGGCAACAAATAAAATGCTAGATGAAATATAAAAAATGCATTATGATGTCTGCAACTACACAGTAGACATTGAAGAAATGCTAAATTAAAAATTCCTTACTGCATCTGATCAAACCTTGTATTATTTGTACCTTGACGACACTATACAATTTAATATTCTCTACAGGAACATTTCCCAAAAGTTTTCCTGAACATTTTTTGCTAGTTTTAATAAATTTTCAAAAAATTCTTCAATCATTTAATTAGTCAACAAAGAATTTGCCTTCTCTTCTCTTCGAAATTGTAAATAAATAATAAAAAAGAAGTATTTTCTTAAAAATTTGAATTTATCTATAATCTATGAGTAAATATGAAAAAATAAACAGTGTTCCATTTAAAATAAATTTACGTTTGTTTTCCTATGACTTTTTGACCGACCCTGTATACTGATTTTTTAGTATAGGTAATATGGAATTTTTGAAACCCTGATACCTACTTTATATAAAACATTTTTCGCTAGCAACCTGATTTAAAAAATAATCAACCGTTTCCATACATATCAGCGAATTGCAAAATATTTTTATGAAGATGCCACCATTATTTTTGAAGCATTTTTCTCAATATGAACGTTTCAACCAGTGTATCTTATAGAAAATTATTATATTGTTTTAAATTTTTTTCGATTAAATCGTCAGAAGCACATTTTTGAATAAAAAATACCGGCCCCTCCACCAGCTATTTGATTGTACTCACAACTTCACCATAATTTCAATTCTTCACCAGTTGCAAACACATTACGTTACATTTTCATAAATACTACCTACTCAAAGCACAACTTGATCGAACAGATGAAAAATCACCACAATTTTCACACCTACCTACTCCGGTAAAAAAAACAACTAATTCTAGTTGGCTTATGTTTTCGTAATGCATTCCAATGCATTGCAAAACATGTTTTTGTAAGCCAAAAACTTCACTACTATGCAAATTTTTACTACGATGAGTTGACAGATTCTAGATCAGCATAATTTTTTGCAAGTAAAAAAAGTGAAATCTACGAATGATTTTAAAAATGGCGAAGGCGACCCAAGAGCAACAACATTAAACTATTTTCAGAAAAGAATAATTTCGTGGTAACAGCTGAAGAAAGAATTTTCCGTAAATCTGGCTTATTTTCATAAAATGCTTGACAATTCAACATAATTTTATGAGTTTTCGCTTATTTTCGTATCTACCACTCGAAATCCTCCATTGTCCATGGCATACATTTTTTCACGACCGAACCCCGAGCGAGATTTATGACGTCATCACCAAACGGAAATTCCCAAAATACCTTCCGTGAGGAACAAGATTCGATGTCTCTCACCTCAAACATACCAATAATGGGACAAACTATTCTCCAAAGTACCAAGCAATAAGTAGAGTGGCTTCGTTTCAAATATTGTTGCGACGGTTTTCTCCTTCGACCCCCGGGTGGTATCGGTGCGTCGCAAAAACTCGCCTGTCTCTCCGTTCTGCGGCAGCGCCCTCTTCACCAAAGTAAAATTTTCTTTATTTGTCAATTTGTCATTAGTTATGGCGAGAGCGCAACAAGTGTTTTGATTTTCCTAGTTTAAAATGTACATGTGTTAATCGGAACATTATGGAACGATTATTCGTGAATATCTAATAGGTTAGCGGACAATTCCAAGTGAAATTGGTGTTACGAACGTTTGATTCGTCGCCGAAAAACTAGTGTGAAAAGTGAGATCTTCCTGGGCTTGGTACACATTTCCCGTTGATGCTTCTGAATATTTTCAGAAGGGAATACGATGAAGAAGAAGCCTGAGCAGTACACGAGAGCAGGTAAATCTAATGTTACGCTAAGAAATTTTCTAAATAACCTGAAAGAAAATGATTTGCATTTCGAAAATAAGCAGATCACCCAATGTGTTTTTTTGGGAGTATTGAGACTGAAACCAGTGCCTACTATATTTTCTAGCAATAATACGTCTTCCGACTGTTCAATTGTCGAGTCCAAGCCAAGAAGATTTAGAAATAATAATAGTAATAAGGAAGGGAATAAAAACATATCTAGGAAGAAGGACATTAACAAAGTCATCAGTGGAAAGATTCGAAAGAAGAACCCCGATAAAATCAAGGCTTCCGTCAAGAAAGTGCCTGTTAAAAAGCCAATTATCAAGGTAAAGTTGAACATGAAGAAAAAAACCCCCAACACTTCCCCTTCCAAGGAACCAAACACACCAAACAGTGACCTTATCGAAGAAAACAATTCTGTGAAACTACCATCTAGCTCTCCAACTTTCAACCCTGTAGATAACCTATTTAGTAAATTAAAGCAACAGATTGAGCATTGCCAACCTGGACCGTCCGGAGCACTGCCACAAGATTTCATACAAACATCCGAACAAACCTCTGTTTGTAAAATAAATGTGAACAGACAACTCAGATACCCTGTGAAGTCGAAAAATTCAAAAAAACTCGGTAAAAAAAGATCCATTATCCACGAAAGGTTGGCTATGCCTCTCCTGCCAGGAAGCCTTGAATCAGTTACTTCGAGTGACTCTAGCGGCTTCAAGGAAGACCTAACCTCTTCCTCCTCACATACATCTGGCTCACCTATTTCTGAGCAAGACTTAACAATTACAACAAGCGATGTAATAGTTGTAAGCCCGGAAGTGCCCAAAGTATTGAAGCAGAAGGAGAGGACCTCGCCCCGTAACAAGGGGGAATCCAAAACAGCTGCCACCGATCAAGAAATATTTTGGATTAATGACAAACCTATTTTTGAAATAACAGAAGATGACAATCTTGTAGGAAGTGATGTAATTGTCATCCCTGATAATGTAACCGAAGTGCCTTGCAGAAACTCTTCGAGCAACAATGTGATAGTCATAGATGAGACTAGGGGGCCAAGGCTCTCACCTAGGTCCAAAAAAGCAAATGAAAAAACCCAAGAATTGAGAGGGAACGAACCAAATATTAACAGTAGGCCAATTTCTAGACTAACTACTACACAGTCAGATGGGAAAGCAGGATCTGATTTCCCTGCACATAGCCTAATCATTGATATTGAAAAAAACGAAGAAAAACAATCCACTACTCTGTTGAAAACAGTTGAACATGTACTTGAATCAACAGGTGAAGGAGCTGAGGCCGAGAAGTCTTTTGAGAAACCACGTCGCAGGCGTAGACTAATGCCCACTGCTATTCCTTCCATTTTCTTCAACACCCCTATGCTGCTGAGATCAGAACTTGCTCAGAAAAAAACGAATGGTCCTGAAAAGAAGCCGGTTGCCCGAGGTCTATCCAGACTGTTACGTTCCGAGCTGAACAAACAAGAAAAGCCGCCAAAATCGAGAAACAGTAACCCTCAGTTGACTGAGGAGGCAAGTACTTTGAAACTGGCAAAATCTCCTCAGAAAAACTATAAACAGAACGATAATTTGATATATGAAGTAGTGAAGCCGACTGGTCTTGCCACAACACACACTAGCATTGTCTCAGAGTCTTCGAGTAGCAGCGTCAATGATGTGATATGCTTGGATGATGCACCGCCTAAAGTTGAACCACTTATAATAAAGCTGAAGGTGTCCCAACAGAAGAACTTTGAAACAGCTCCGAAGGGGAAACTTGATACCTCTGATAGTATATCTGTAGTCCCAGAAAAGTCTTTGCCAAAACCACTGGTGAGTCGGACAGAAGATACAAAAAGTAAAGAAACTGGTCTTCTTTTACCTCAATCGAAATCTGATGCAGATCAGCAAAAGCTAGTCAAGCCTGAAATTTCAGCTAAGACAATGAGTTCTTTTGATGTGAGTCTACCCAGAAAAGAAACTACTATTCTTCCTGTTAAAAACTTCGAAAAAGTGCAAATTGACACATCGAATCGAAAAAGCTCAGCTAAAGTGGCATCTCCCAAAAAGTCACATGTCAAAGTTTCTCCAAAGCCAGTTATAATAAATTTAGTTCAAGAGAAAGAGCCTGAAATAGAAGTTGCCACCAAAACTTTGAATCTTGGATACAAGGAAATCATCCCTGTAGATTCAATGAAACGGGCATTGCCTGAAAAGTTACCTGCAAAAATTTTTCCACAGCCAGTCGAAGAGAAAGTACATAAAGAAGTTGAATTTGTCTCAAACAGCACTGGGAAGGAGATCAGTATTGTTAAACTAAAAGAGAATACTCGAAGGTTGCTACGACCTCAGAACTTCTGCTCAAATCCCAACCAGACTTTACAAAAAACCGTTGATCCCAATGTGATCCTCATACCAGATGAAACTAAAAATTTATCAGACTCCATTGGTTTAACTAATGAATTGCCTTCTCAAAAAGTAGCAGTTGTACCTTGTCAAAGTCCAAAGGAGTCAGCTAAATTAAAAGATTTCAAGATGTTTCATCCAAAGCAACTTCAAAATAAAAATTATGCAGGTCAGGAGCAGTCTCATATCAAAGCAGTACCAGAAATTATTGATCTTTGTTCAGTGGATCAAACAGATGCCAAAGAACTAAAAAAATCTTCAGAGTTGGAGAAGCGAATAACAATACACAGTGATTACAAACTTCAGCTGTTGAAAAGTGAAGAAACACAAAGTACAGATAACGACAAAAATGAGAATACTAAAGACAACATAAATGCGAATCCTAAGGACATCAACAAAAATGTCAGTTCCAAGGACAGCAGAAAAATTGTGAATGCCAAAGACAGTATTGAAAACAAGACTGCTAAAGACAGTATGAAAAATGCCCTGAAAGAAAAATCAAGTGAACTGGAGGAAGTCAAAGTTATTCCAAAAACAACTAGGAGATCTGTTGTAAAAGAACAGCTGGTTATACCCAAAACCGAGTTATCTGATAAAAGCATTGATGCAAACATTACAGCCCCAATCAATCAGCTAGCAGAAGAAGTGAAAACTGAAGAGTCAGATACTGTGAATTCGACTTTTGAAAATATTCCTGAGAAGGAATCCAAGAGGACTTTGAGATCAGAAATGATGCATCAAAAATCAGCACTGGCACCTGCAAGAACTACTGAAATAAAAAAACCCATAGAAGGCACTCTTCAAACTGTGAATATTCAAAAATTACTTGAAATACCTGAAATTACCAAAATATCACCTATAAAACCTTCAGAAGTTGGAACTGTGAAACTTTCAGAAATTCCTGTTGCTACTACTGTTATTTCTGAAAAAACGGTGAAAAAAATTGCACTGAACACTAAAGAACCAGAAGTGGTTGATTTGACTCAAAGACTTCTAAGATCTGACAAAGGCCAACAGAAATTGTTAGAAGACAAAAACAAAAATATATTGCCTGATGCTAAAACCAAGCCTCACAAATCAGATTCTTCTAAACAAGTTAAAAAAACTCCCTCTCAGCCAAACCTGAATACTGAACTTTGTAAAAAGATTGATAAAGACTTGGAGACATTGCGGAATGACACAGAAAAGGAATTCCCCAAGATCAACAGATTAAGAAGTTCCATTGGTCAAAAATCGCAGAAGAAGCAAGAGAATTTGGATGAAATAATAGTGCTTAGTGAAAAAAAGGGGAAAAAACCAAGGGAATCCACAACAAGGTTGCTCAGATCAAGTATAGTAGAGCCTTTGCTTGACTCTGAACCGATCACCATAAAATCTGAGATTGAAAAAGTGGTTGTCCTTATACATGATGAACCAAAAAACAAACAAAGCGTAGGAGACACTGGTAATGCAAAAGGAAAACTCAAAGGTGAAGTTTTGTTTCCACGATCTCTGAGATCACAAAAAACAAGTACTGTTGGAACTACTTTAAAATTAAACAGGAAGGGAAGGAAGTCAGCTGTACCTGTTGGAGAAAAAAGTATGGTGCAAGATAATAAGATTAAAACTGCAAATAAAAATAAGCCAATGATGAAAACTCAAACTCTGGGAGTGGGTGTAGCAAAACAAGATAAAAGGTCCAAGGCCCCTCGGGTGATTACAAAAAAGGTTGCATCTGTAGAAGAGAAAAAGAAAATTCCAATGACTAAGAAGGTAACCAGACAAAAAATAACCCATCCGCTTAGGCGACTTAGACAAAGAACTGTTTCAAATGTACCCAAGAAAGAGTGGCATCCAGCAAAAGCTAGAGCTGCTAAACTACAGAAACAAGTTGAGGCTAAAAACAAAAAAGCACCGAAAGGCAATAAATTGGTTGAATGGAAAAACAATAAAATAATCGAAAAAATAATCCAGGAAATCAGGAATACCATCTTCCAGGGCGATAACGCGGAGGAAAATCTTCAACTTGAGGAAGGCAACGTTTCGTCCGAAGATAACAGCCCGAAAGAAAACATTGTACCAGTAAAAAAGAAGACGGCAGAGACTGCTAAAGTTTCAGACAAAAAGAAGAAAGGCAGGAGACCTTCCTTGAAAGAAATCAGAAACACCAAAAACACCAGAGCCACCATCCAAAGAGGTCGTTATAAAACTAGACAGGGTAATCAAAATGCTAAGAGCAATCCGAAGCCTAAAGCATGCAAAAGTAAACTAGCCGAAACTACCTCAAAACGTGCTAGCCAAAGGGTTGCTCAGAAACTTACCAAGGATGTTCTAGTGCCAGATAATCCTAGCCTGGCCACAGTTGAATTGAAAAAAGAAGAAATAGAAGTTCCAAATAGTTTTGAACCAAAGACAGAATTAGTACCGTGCAAAGACCTAGATGAAGCTGACAATAAACTGATGAAGGGAACATACCAGATGGTAAACAGCTACCTGGAAGAAATTATTGAAGTGGAAGATAACAAAACCTACCAGCTCAAAAGAAAGAGTGAAGATTTGGAACAGGATGTAGTGGCCAGAAAGCAATGCAAAATGATTTCTGGGGAGATAGAGCAAAGTTGTTCCCAATTAAGTCAAGCTCAGGCCATATCATCCAAAGCTGAGGCCACAGTATCCGAAGCTGAGGTCACAGTATCCAAAGCTGATGCCACAGTATCCAAAGGTGTAGCCACAGTATCCAAAGGTGGAGCCACAGTATCCAAAGCTGAGGCCACAGTATCCAAGGATGAGGCCACAGTATCCAAAGCTGTGGACAGTACTGCCAAAGCTGTTGTGAAGGCCACAAAAAGACGATACACAAAAAGAACTTCTATTAAATCAGTCAAAGAATCACCAGCAGTGGATGTTGAGCAGAGCAGCTCCCAGTTGAATGAAATAGAACAACAGAGGAACTTGAAAAACACGGTCATATTGGAGATCGAAATGCTCAATGGAGAAGATGGCCAATCATTCAAAACAGATGAAATCAAGCGAGATGATTTCCAGGCCGAAGCTGAAGAGCAGTGCAAAGCTGAAGCTGAGAAGCTGTGTGAAGCCGAAGCTGAGAAGCAGCGCAAAGCTGAAGCTGAGAAGCAGAGCAAAGCTGAAGCTGAGAAACAGTGCAAAGCTGCAACTGAGAAGCAGTGCAAAACTGAATTTGTTAGAATCTTGGAGAAGCTGGTGAAAGAAATGTTGCCAACTGAGGATCAGAGTCGCTCTGAGTTGGATCAGGCGGGCTGTAGCAGTTTTGATGCTAATGCAAAGATGGCAGATGTCATAAAGAGGCTTTGCGAGGATAATGAGGAAAAGCAGGTGACTTCGGAGATGCTAGAAGGTCCTTCAAAGAAGGCTGATATAACGGTGTTTGACTTTGACGAGTCTGAACCTGAAGTAACCCCTTTGCGACACAAGGCTAGTCCCGAGAAGCCAGCCGTAGCAGGCAAAGATAAAACGTGCTCTCGGGTTGAACAACCACCGAGAGAAGCTGCGAAGAAGGCACAGATAAGACCAAACATACAGGAGGAAAACGCCAAGGCCTGTGATAAGTCTCAAACTGGTACTGGCATGGACTTGGAGTTGACGAAGAAGATGCAGTCTCTGGTAGAACAACAACAAAAAGAAGTTGCTAAGAAGGCACGGAGAAGACCGAACATAGACGAGGAAAACGCCAAGACCCGTGATGAGTCTCAAACAGGTACCGGTATAGAGTTCGAGGTGCCCAAGAAGATGTGGTCTCGGATAGAACAACCAACGCAAGAAGTGGCGAAAAAGGCACAGAGAAGATCGAGGATAAAGACCCATGACGAGTCCAATAAAACTAGTACAAGCATGGAGTCGGAGGTGCCGAAGAAAAGGTGGTCCAGGATCGAGGTGCCGACAGAGATGAGTCCGCCCCCTGTCCCCAAAAGCAAGCCCAGGAAATCTCTGGAGGTGGTGGAAGCAGCGGATAACCCGCAGGGCTCCCCCACGAAAGCCACGTCGCCAATGAAGCAGCCCACGATAATCGAGATGTTCAACAAGGTGCGCTTGAAGCTAGAACAAGGGGGCAGCGCCAGTGACAGCGCCGGAGACGCCCCCGTGACCAAAAGGGCGGCTGCTGCGGCTACCCGAAGCCGAGTATCCGTCGAAGAGGCTGCCATGCCGCCCCCCAAAATGGAGAGGCCCAGCTGCAAGGCGGAGTGCGTGGAGGACGACGACAGCGACTGCGAGAGTAGGGCAGAGTGGATACCCGAGGAGTACGCGGAATACAAGATGAAGTATTCGGCTCAGAAGATGATGCAGTACAAGCCGGTGTTCAAGTGCAAGGTTTGCATGAAGGTGATGCCGAGCTATTACCGGCTGACGAAGCACCGCAAGGAGCACGAGCTGAGGGACAACCCGTACGTGTGTCGAGAGTGCGAGGCGGATTTCAGCAATATCGATGAGTTGACTGCGCATTTGAGGGTGCATAAAGGTGAGTTTGTTGGTTTTTTTTTTCGCACGTTTTTAGTACGGATTTGGCAGAATTGAAATATACTTTATCAAACAATCAAAAATGTACTTGTAAAATTCAGTTTTTCGATAATGTAGAGGGCGTTCCAATTGAAAAAATAAAAATAATTTTATGGTTTTCGAAAACATTGGAATGACAAGAGATTATTTTATGAAATTGATAATCTTACTTTGAATTTAACTCTGATGGAAATTTGAAAGATTCAGTGTAGAAACTTTTGAACCGCCAAAAAATATGTACCATATGGGAAAACATTTTATAATTGGAGTATTGGAAAAAATATTCTGGGGAAAAGTTTGTGCATGTCCGATAACCTAAAAATCGATTTTGACACATGTCACGTGATCGCTAGAATGGCAGCAAAATGAAAAAAATTGCAATGCAAAGGCAAAAAAACGGGTAAGATGGCAAGATATCAAAAAAAGTTATTTGAAAAAGTCACTTAGAATTCAATTTTATACACATAAACGAAGTTTCAAGAGATAATTCAAAAAAATTGAAAATAGCAATTTTTTAAAAATATTTTCCCATCTATTTAAAAATATTATTTTTTTTTCTTATGAATATCTTGACTATACTGAAACATTTGCATTTGAATGATAATGACAAAACTTTCTCATTTTCTCCACACCAGAGGACACTAAATTAAAAAAATTGGTTTTTGCCAGAACCCTTGCTGTTACATTGGTTCTTATCTAACAGTTATATCAGAATTCCAAGACTATTGTGTTGATATGGCAATCTAGAAACACCATGTTTCCTGATTTTAATCAAGTTTCAATAATAATGCTGTTTGAGCGTTTTACTTTGCACATATACTTTAAGAATCTTTAATTTGACGCACTATTTTCAAGTTTATGTGCGAAGTGAAACGCTCATGCACGATTATCATCGGAACTTGATTATAATCTGGAAATTACCATGTTTTTGGAGTGTCATGTCATCATAATGGTCGTGGAATTCGGATATAACTGTTAGATACGAACCGATGTAACAGCAAGGGTTCTGACAAATTCCCATTTTTTCAATTTAGTGCCCTCTGGTGTGGAGAAAATGAGAAAGTTTTGTCATTATCATTAAAATGCAAATGTTTCAGTATAGTCAAGCTATTCATAAGAAAAAAAAATATTTTTAAATAGATGGAAAAATATTTTTAAAAAATTGCTATTTTCAATTTTTTTGAATTATCTCTTGAAACTTCGTTTATGTGTATAAAATTGAATTCTAAGTGACTTTTCAAATAACTTTTTTTGATATCTTGTCATCTTACCCCTATTTTTGCCTTTGCATTACAATTTTTTTCATTTTGCCGCCATTCTAGCGATCACGTGACATGTGTCAAAATCGATTTTTAGGTTATCGGACATGCACAAACTTTTCCCCAGAATATTTTTTCCAATACTCCAATAATAAAAATTTTTCCCATATGGTACATACTTTTTGGCGGTCACTGTATATCACCAACCTGGAAAACATGGAAAACCTGGATAAGTCAGGGAATTGATTTATGGGTCCTGGAAGTCACGGAAAGAGGTTAAAAAAACGCCCAAAGTCAGGGGAAGTCAGTGAATTCTATTTCCGGCCATTTAGGGAAATATATAAATCTTGGCATCAATGTCAACTCAATTTCACCACTTCTGTAGTTTGAAAACACAATAGCGGAAAAATTCATGATTGAAGAAAAAATTCCAAAAAATTTGAAAGACGCAGGCAAGAATATTAACAACTTCTTGCCTGTGAAAGATATGGATATAGGATTTTCAACAAAAAGGATATTGACGTCTAAATGTAAAGAAAATTATAAATTCGTTTCGTTGAAATAATGCGAGTTTTTAGTTGCAACTTTAAGCAAAATTTTGCAACGTTCATGTTTAAATTATGAGATTGTTGAGGTAATATCATGTCTTGATCCTACTTTGATTGTAGTAGATTCCAAACTGTCACTAAAAAGAACGAATATTGTTCTGGAAAAATTCAAAGAGAAAAAAATTTTGTCTGCCGAAGAAACAGAGGTATGTATGCATTTTTAAAGATATGGTTCAAACATGAAATTTTTCACAAATAATAAAAAGCGAAAACGGTTGAGAATGACAATGGTCATTCTCATATTACTTATACAAATTTATTCAAAATAATACGTAGATTTAAAAGTTCATTTGTACACTTATATCATAATATTCTATTTGAAAACAATCTTTTATTTATAAAATAGAAAACAAAAATAAAATGAATTAGATGAAAAACAAAGAACTTTTAAAATTTTCTTAAAAGCTTGAGGCATGATATTTTGATTACTTAAAGTAGTGGGAACCTACCTAATCTTATCTCAATTTGTTAAATAATCTCGATTTTTTTTGATAAAAATCTGATTTTTTCGATTAAATCGTGATTTTTTTTATTCATGGTGATTTTTTCCTTAAATATGGAAATAATGAACTTTTAAATTACTTATTTTAATAATTTTTCTCTATTCGCTATGAGTCACTATCTACAATTTCCGAACTGGGCTATAGAGACGGATCATTTCTTAACTTATATTCGGCCCATAAGTTCATAAGTAATTTGCGTATTGGGTGTTCCTATATTTTCTTGTTCAAATCGCAGTGTAGTGTGTTTTTGAAAGATGGCTGAAATGGCCCGAAATGGTGGTAGAAAAAAGGACCTATCTGGCAATATTTTATTGAAAAATCGAATAAATCAGACGGAAAAACGGGAAGTAGAGCTACCTGTCAAAAATGCAAATTTGAATTAATTACAAGGAATTGTTTAACGGATGAAAAGATACTGGCAGGTTTGCCAGAAAACGGAAGCAGTTCAAGCAGTTATACCAGACACTGACAATAGTGACATACTGATATTGCCAGTACCACTACTGCAAGTACTCTACCAGTACTGCAAGTACTTGGTTAGGATAAGGAGTGGGTTTGAATAAACTGTATTCTTTTTTTTAAATTTCATGATGAATTATCAAAGTCAAAGCATGCTTAAATCAAGAAAAAAATTTTTTTTTAAACTTCTGATAAAAAATGGAAAAGGGGTTGCACGTTTCACCCCTTTAAAGGGCCACAACAAAATTTCAAAAAGTTCACAGGAAGCCTATTATTGGTAGAACACGCCCACAAAATGCCATTCCTTTAACTCATCAGTTTCAGAAAAGCGAAAAAACTTTTTTTTCATTTTTGGTAGCATGTAACTTTCACGAACATACCTAAGATCTTTTGTTTTCATGAAATATTCCTTTTAATTTTCGACAAGGAATCACTCCCTAAAACTTTCAAACTTATTTGGAAACACCCTGTATAATTAGCTTGTTTTAGTCAAAAACACCCCTGCAAGCGGGCGTTTACTAATTTGGGAACCAAATGGAACGCTCAAGGGCTGCACTAGTAATATCAGTTAGTTGAATTCTATTTGTAGAAACTCGTTGGGGTCTACACATACGAAGCGTCAACAGTGGAGAAAACCAAGTTGGCTAATAATAGATTCGGCCAACTAAACAAATCCGGTATTAAAAGCATCCCCAAAATAGTTCTCCTTTCTAGGAAGAGATGATATTCTCATTACTTACAAGATTTTATTCAACTTGTATTAGTATATGGTCAAATCTTGTAACTGTATTTTGGACCAGTTCTCCCCAACCAATTTTGCTAAAATTTGGTACACAATTGATATTGATTACCAGAGGTTGGTCTCCCTCCTTGAAAAAAAAATTGCACAAACTTCAAAAAACAAATAAATCGGAGTACTCCGTAAAAATCGTGAAAACATGATTGAATAACAAATCGAAAATCGACGATAGCAGTTATAAAACAAGATCCCAGGGCCGTCAGATTTACTTAACTTAAATTTGTGTGGCTGATTTTTATGTAGAATATCACTCTGAAGTAATTTTTGGAGCTTTAAAGCGTCTGACAAAAGTTCTGGTCTATGGAAAGCGTCTGACACTTTTGAAATTACTTCAGGGTGATATTCTATAAAATACATATAAAAATCAGCCATACAAATTAAAGTTAAGAAACTCTTATTTTTAATTACTTTTCTCACCTGGTACCTGCCCAGGAGTCACAGAGCGAACTCCACAAGCACGCTGGTATTAAAAGTACATGAGACACCACTCAGAACCTAAGTCTTCATCTTTTCAAAAATAAGTTATGTCTGAAGGCCCTGCGATTTTACTTATAAGGAAATCTTGACAAAATCTTTCATTTACCAAAATTCTGTTTTCTTTTAAATTTCTTTTTGAACAAAAATCCTCCCAGAGTCGAAGCCGTTTCCAACCAAGATGCGTCTGCTGGGTTAAAAAAAAATTGTTATGATGAGATTTGATCTCAGAGCTCCGGGGTGGTAGCTAGTTGCTCTGTCCACTAACCCACCATGGGATACAGAAATAAATCTGTAGACTAGCAATTCAACTAAATGAGAGGTGTTTTTACGTACCTTGATTCCCTAATATCTGAATAATTGTCATCTGGTCAAGCTAGCAGGTAGGCATGCGAACATAGTACATACTAACACTACTCAATCATACAAATTTCGTTCATTTAATAGTTATTTATGCAACAAGTGCAAAAAGTGAATGTTTATTGCACTCGACGTGAAATTGTCCGACGAGGCCGTTACCGAGTTGGACAACACGTCGAGTGCAATAAACAATTTTTGCACGAGTTGCATACAACATTTTTTCTACGTTCATGCAAAAAGCAAAAAATGATTTATTGAGGTGCGGCACTAGGTGTAGAAAAATGAAAAGCGCAACTTGAATACTTTATTATTAATATCGATTTGCATTGAAACAGGAACTAATACGTTACGAACAATTTAACTCAATGTTGAAAGTGAATGAACAATTGGTGCAATTTTCAATATGAATATTTCGTAGTGAAGTACCTATTGCCAATCTCACAGAATATCTGCTAAATATGTAGTAGGTTTAAACGTTTATGTTTGTCATGATGACAGCACGTTGAAGTAGAATGACAGATGAGTGCAATAAAAACTTTATTGCACTAGTGCATGAATGTAGAAAAAAATAAGTAACGTCTGACGGCCCTGGGATCTTGCTCTATAAAGGCAGACCTAAGTACTGCTATTTTCAGCATGTGAGAGAAACATTCGTTAATTAATGCAGCTAAGGGTTGAGCAATATAATAGCTATAAATCTCATGATCGCACTGTTCATTTCGTGCAAGTCCGGACACCTCCAATCCCTCAATGATTCAATGGTATCCATAACCTCTTCGGGGGTGGTAGGAAAAAGCGAAAAAGAACTTACCGGTGAATTGATATTCTTCAAGTATTCCGTAGGTTCGTGATTATGACTCAGGTAAAGAAGATATTAGAGTGTTCGCTATGTTGATGAAATATTCATTGAACTCAGTCTCTGATATGAGTGTTTCTATTTTCTTTACTAGATTTCTGGAGATTAGCAGATTTTTCTAATCACTACGTATTACCATTGTTTATATAGAAGATAGTCAACCTTATGGGATTATAATTGGATCAAAATGGATGCGACATGTAGATGGCGATAGTGAGCTCGCATCCAAGTCATGTCGTAACTTCAGTGATCTGGCCTCCAAGTCGTGTCGTAACTTGATTGAAACAATGGGACAGCATTAAAATCAGAGTATTTTGAAGGAACCTGTATTAAAATGACGTCAAATATTCATGTTTGTAACTAATCACGCTAGATGACACTCGCGTTTGCGTCCAACACCAATTACACAGGCATTGACTAACTATCTTACTTCTATATAAACAATGGTATTACGGTTTTTGAAATAATTGGATGGATAATAAATTGAAAATCGACGAGAGCAGTTATTTGGTGGACATAATTAACGCCTTCGCCATAAATTGAAGCTGACGCTTTCACCGTTTATTTTCATTTTCGTTGCAGCTTTATATAGCTCTGTTGATTTCGCGACTTGATCAATCAGTTCATCCCGAATTATACCGGGATTCTCAGGTTCTCTGACTTCAAAGATCCAACACGAGTAAATGGTTTGATATTTGAATACAGTGTGTCCCACTTACCATGCTCACCATGGGTATCTTTTTAATGGTGAGTGATACGAGGTCGGTTAAATGACACCAAATGTGGAGTTTATCAAGGCCAACTATAATCTGAAAAAATATTTCAATTAAATCTATTCGTTTTTGTTTTATGTACAAAAAACAGATTTTGATCATTTTCATATCTCCTCCGTAACTTCTTTAATTATGAAAATATTCGAATAGGAATTTCACATTCTCATGGCAGTTTTTCAACGAGATTTCGAAAAAAATATAAAATTTATACCAACTCTTCTAGAATTTGAGATATCAGCACCAACTTTCATTTTTCAAATGTAGATCATAGCTCACTATGACTGAGTTATGAATAACTTTTTTTTCTCCTACAGATGATATGTCACAATAATAGTTTTTTGTTGATAACAATGGAGTTATCGTCATTTATACAAAAACAAAAACTATTTTGAAGTCACCATCTTGAATTTATAAATTTTAACAAAAAAATCATGATCTCCGACCTCAAAGACCCCCACATACCAATTTTGAAAGGAATCGGACCATAATCACAAATCTCGACCGCCATATTGGAGCCGCCATTTTATATTTCAACAAAAATTCCATAATGCATTGTCACCGGACTTATGAACATCTACCTAATTTCAAGTTAGTTATTAGGACGGCCAGAAGTGGGTCAAAATTCACTTGCAAAATTTGATTACAGACAGACAGACACCGGGAAAGGTGAAACTAAATAAATGCTGTTATAAGAATTATTCAAAAAGTTCAAAAAATACAGCAATACATACTCCCTTTATTCTGATACTAGAAACAATAAAAAATCTATAAAAAGTACTCAAAAAACACCTTCACATTCTACGCATTTGATACATCTTCGTACACTTGCTCTTAGAACGTTTCTTAAAGTATTATGGTCAATTGCTCTAATTGCTCTAATTCCTCAACGTTGTTATAAGTTCTCTAATATATATAGTTATTCTTTATATTCCCCCAGAGAAAAAATCCATTGGGGAGAGATCAGGGGATCTGGCAGGCCTTGAACAATGACCTCTATTAGCAATCCATCAAATCTTGCAAGTGAATTTTGACCCACTTCTGGAAGTCATTGTAGCATTCATTTGACCCCATTCCCCCTCTCTAAAAAAAAATTTAAAAAATGTTTCTGCCTTTCAAAATCATCTTGTTGGGATTTTTTTCGTGAAGAATGTTGAGAAATAAAGTGTTGAATACGTTGAATGTGAAATTTGATTTTGTAGCATTTATTTGACCCACTTCCCCGTCTCTAGAAAAAATGTTTCTCCACGATCATCACAGAATTTGCCAATTCTGAAATCAAATTTGATTCTTGGCGGTAGTGACAGAAGACGAAAAAGAATTTCGCGTCAAAACGATTACACCTCTGTACTAATTCGATGGCGTAGAATACGGGAAAAATATCGAAAAAATGCTAGAACGTTCTGAAGTATTTTTCTTTGGCGGTGTTATGTTCTAGGATGCCGGATCCTAGCGCACCTTTTGCATTTTTCGCTTTTTCCGACCATAAGGAGACACATTCGTTAAATACATAGGTATATAGAAAGAAAGCTGAGAAAATTTCCTACAAGATGATGTAATACAGAATGCTGGAATTCTCTCTCTTGAGATTGAAGAAATATTCTGCAACACCTCTGCCCCCATGCAATTTAAATGTATTTACATTCTATATCTTGTGAGAATAATATTCTCACACTGGTTAGCAATAATAACATTAGCCTCGACGCAGTTGATTGTCATCGTAGTTGAAAAATTTGAGTAAGTGTCCAAATTATTGCTGTCACGTTTCCTATCTTTGATCGTGGAGAAAGTATAGTCTGCTACTCGGTTAGAATGAAAATTCGTGATGCTCGTATCGAATTTTCATTCTAACCTTGTTACAGAATATACTATTCTGTCTTTCAGAATCATCTTGTTGGGATTTTTTTCTTGAAGAATGTTGAGAAATGAAGTGTTGAATACGTTGACTGTGAAATTTGATTTTATAGCATTCCTTTGACGCCCTTCCCCCCCCCTAGAAAAAAAATTTAAAAAATGTTTTTGCCTTTCAATATAGGCAGAAACATTTTTTAAATTTTTTATAGAGAGGGGGAAGCGGTTCAAATGAATGCTACAAGATCAAATTTCACATTCAACGTATTCAACACTTCATTTCTCAACATTCTTCACGAAAAAAATCCCAACAAGATGATTTTGAAAGGCAGAAACATTTTTTTAATTTTTTTTTAGAGTAGGGCTAGGGGGTCAAATGAATGCTACAAAATCAAATTTCACATTCAACGTATTCAACACTTCCTTTCTCAATATTCTTCACGAAATGAATGCCAACTAGATTATTTTGAAAGGCAGAAACATTTTTTAAATTTTTTCTAGAGTGTGGGAATGGTGGATTTATAAACTCAACTAAACTAAGAACTTAAAATTATCAATTAAGAATTAACAATGAGCAATTGAGATGTATATAAACGTCAACTAAGAAATTAAGAATTATGTCATGTGGGGAAGATGGTTACAACAATAAGAAAAGCCATCATGGTCAAAAAATTTCCACGATCCATCGTATTGTTATTGCAAGAAAATATGTAAACAAATCACTGCAAAATATAAACAAATTTATATTCAAACATTCATTCGCCGATTTTGCGCATGCCCGCTTCCATTTTCAACTAAGACAATTAATTCTTAGTTGAAAAGATAAAAGATAACCATCTTAGTTGCTAATTCTTAATTTAATTGACAGCTGAAAGTATATAAAACACTGATGGGGTTTCCTTGTATTTATCTTTCTTAATTCTTAGTTGGTAATTTAATTCTTAGTTTAGTTGAGTTTATAAATCCACCAGAAGTGGGTCAAAGGAATGCTAGAAAATCAAATTTCACATTCAATGTATTCATCACTTCATTTATCACTTCGATAAAATTTAGTTCATTGGTCGGTACAAGATATTAAAAAAAAATTTTTTGGTACTTACGAAGTTTGGTCTCTTGCACAAAGAAACCAAATGAAATGTTTGGCGTCCTCAGGTTTCTTCCGTGAAAAACACTCAAAATGCCTCCGTATTTTCACCAGCACAATATACACTCATTAATTCACCAGTTTCACACTGTTTTTTGATTGAAAACGGTAATTCTACCGAAAATTGGTCCTTCTTTCAACAATCACAAAAACAATTTCATGCTGGTGGGTAACTTGGAAATCAGTCACCGCCAACTTTTCAAAATCTCAAGAAAAGGCAGCTTCTTCGTAACGCAGAAGCTAATTTTGCGACGTTGCCAATGTGATTCCAGATATATCTAATTCACGTATTTGAATGAGTAACGGAGTTTTCCTAATTTTGAAATATGAAGTGACACTTTTCAAAACTGACGTGAATGTCATAACGTCCATCTTTTCATCACCAGTTAGGACATATTTTACTTTTCCTGACTGATTAGGATTATTGCCAAATTGTAACAATTATATCATTAATTTGAATGTTTAATGATATTGAATTGTCGTATTATCAAATAAAGTCTTCCGAGTTATATTTTACGGAAAATACTGTATTTTTCAAAAATGCATAAAGGTATGAACAGTGTGTAAAAAATTACTTTTCCTACGAGCGTGCAGAAAAGTAACTTTTCCGCACGATTTTTCGTTTTGAAAGTTCTACTTTTCCGCACGATTTTTACTTTTCCGCACGATTTTTACTTTTACGCAAGATTTTCTCTTTAAAGCACAATATTTTAATTCAAGATTAGTATATTGTACAATGAGCATGAAATGACATACATTTCCCACGAGTAGGTAGGTATATGAAATTTTGTAGTACGAGCGAATTATTTTTTTCGTAACAGATTCTATCAAAAACACTCATGTCGTCATTGAATATACAAATATTGAAAAATATAAAGAAAATTGAACAGTAAGTACTCTCATCGATTTCAAAACAATAACAAAAAAAAGTAACTTCCTAGGATTCAAACCACCTACTCCATTAACCAGCGTACAAAGGCTGATCCCTTACTTTGCCAACTGAGCTATTTCAGATATTAATTTAATTGCTATAATACCATATCAAATCCTATCAAATTTTAAATATCACTATTTATTTTGATAATGTCTTAATTACTTTATATTTTGAAATTAATTTTATGAAAATTACTGAATATCGGAAAGTTATTATCAAACAGTCGTTAATAGACTACGAGGGCTGACAATAAAGTAAGGTCTCCAATTTTTTTTTTCATAGAAAATGACATTTATTTACAAAAAGCGATACACCGTTGGAAAGGCCAAGGTCTTGGCTACTTTTCTACATGATCGCCATTTTTTTCCAACACCTTGCGCATCCGCACGATGAACTTGTCTATGCCGGCAGAATACCACTCTCCGTCCGCCTCGCGCAGCCAGGTGTTGACCTCTTTCTGAACCTCCGCGTCACTATCAAACTTCTTCCCTCCGAGATGTTTTTTCAGGGCGGGGAACATGTGGTAGTCACTGGGGGCCACGTCGGGACTATAGGGAGGGTGATCGATGATTTCCCAGCCAAATGTCTTGAGCAGGTCAAGGGTAACGTTGGCTGTGTGCGGGCGCGCGTTGTCGTGGTGAAATTTCACTCCTTTGCTCAGCAATCCCGGGCGTTTGTTTTTTATGGCACGACGAAGCTTTTCCAGGGTCTCACAGTACCTTGCTGCATTGATAGTGGTTCCCCTTGGCATGAAATCCACCAACAATACCCCGTGGCGATCCCAAAACACCGTAGCCATCACCTTGCCGGCTGACAGTGTCGCCTTAAACTTTTTGGGTTTCGGAGAATCGCTATGGCGCCATTGTTTGGACGACTCCTTTGTTTCGGGTGTGTAGTGATGAGCCCACGTTTCATCCCCCGTAACAAACCCTTCCAAAAAATCATCGCCTTCCTCTTCAAAACGGGCCACAACTTTGGTCGCACATTCCACGCGCCGCTTCATGTGGTCTTCGGTCAGCTGTTTCGGCACCCATCGGGCAGAAACTTTGTGGTACTGCAACTTGTTCACAAGGATATGACGGATTGTTTCGCTGCTACACACTCCTCCAAGCTTCTCTTCCAAGTCCCTAATTGTCGCACGGCGGTTTTTGAGCATTTCTGCCTCCACTGCTTGAACAATCGCATCCGAGACCGACGGTCGGCCACTTCTCTCCTCGTCGTGAACATTAGTGCGCCCGGAATTGAACTCGCGGCTCCACTTACGCACGTTTTTTATGTCCATACACTTTTCCCCGTAAACTTCAACTAGTTGACGATGGATTTCAATAGGTGTCACCTTTTTCGCACTCAAAAAACGTATTACAGAACGCAATTCGCACTTGGACGCTGACGCGAGTGGTACCTCCATCGTTGACGGCTGCTCAGCCAATACTGAGCGGTCGGGGAAGCCTCACCCAGCAGCAAAGTGGTAGTGGGGGAACCAAGGAACACGGCGGTGTTGCCAGATTTCGCCTAGCGCGTGATCCGGCGAAGTTGCAGCGTTGGAGACCTTACTTTATTGTCAGCCCTCGTAGATTCGATCTCATATTATTTATAATCATACAATTGTTTATCATTATTTCTCAGTGCATTATTTTTCAGTGCATTATTTTTCAGTGCATAAAAAAATCTCGCGGAAAAGTTACTTTTCCGCACTAGTGCTGAAAAGTAACTTTTCCGCACGATTTTTATATTGTTGAATATGAGGATATTTAGGACTAACTAAATGATCTATGTAACTATTCTGTCTTATGTGTCATTTTGTAGCATTATTATAAAATCTTGTTTAATAAAAACCTTTTTTTTTCATAAATAAGATGGACAAAAAACACTCGTAGGAAAAACATTGTACCTAACTCTTGCGGAAAACGTCTTTTCCGCCCTTGACGGCTTGCCCGAACTCCGCTCCGCGTCGTTCGTGCAACTGCCGTCGCGTACGGAAAAGTACTACTTTCCGCACTTGTTAGGTAAATAACTATTACGCACAGATGACTTTTTTACGCACTTGTGCGCAAAAGTATTACTTTACGCACTGTCAGCAGTGCGTGGAAGCTTAGTTTCCGCACTGTCGTAGAAAAAGATTTTTTTGATGAAAATTATCGTTTTCAATAATAAAAGCGTGAAACTGGTGAATTAAGGTGTGTATATTATAATAAGGATAAAATGGAAACTCTGCAAAAAAAAATTCTTAAAGTCCTTTTTGACTATAACTATAGAACACCGACAGATATGCTATTTGAAAAACTGAAAATACAACCAATCAGTAAAATCTTACAATTAGAACAATGTAAATTAGTACATAAGGTTCTGGAAAAACAACATAAATGCAACACACCGGTAATATACATGAATGAAATCCACTCGCACAATGTTAGGTCACACAATAATATTTACTTAAACAATGTCAGATTAAATGTAGCACTTCAGAACCCCCTTAGTAAAAGTATAGAAACTTACAATAGTCTTCCCACAGTATTGAAAAGTCAGGCGAATCTTGGAAAATTCAATAAATCATTGAAAGAATACTTATTTCAGTAGTTAGGTATACTTATTTCTTTATTTGTAGTATTTGAGTCTTGCTTTGCTGAATTTGTGAAAAATGTGAAATGAAAAAAAATCTCCAATACCAATGTTTTTACATTGCTTAGGAGATCTTTGTTCAAGTTCCAAGTATATTATGTATATATAGATATAAGCTAGGTATTAAGTATTGTATTGTATTAATCTATGTTCATATAAATTTATTACTTTTATTTATGTAATATATCTGAATTGTAATTGTTTGTACAATCTTGAATAAAACAATTAAAAAAAAAAAAAAAATGCCCAGTTTTTTCAGTAATGAAGACGAAAATATGTGAAATTTTCGTAATTTGAAACTGAAAAAGTGATTCTAATTTTCCATTATGATTCTAACTTCATCCTCCCCAATTTCACTTTACACCGCCGCCACTGGAGCTTAGAACATTATTAGTAATCATCGATTGCAAACTTCTGGTGTACAGCGTTATTTTTATAATCCATTAGTCTAGAAATTTATGCTAATCAGAAGTAACATGCGTTTTTCCTTCAAAAAGGACCCCAAAAAACGAAAACATTTTAAATTTGAAATAAGTTGTAACAGTGGCAACACTGCAGCGTACTGTTGTCAGTTGTCACCAATGTTTGACGTATGACGTCGCAACAAGTGTTTTGGTATGTTTATTGTCAACAAATAACAAAATTAGTAAATATCAAAACTATCAACTTACGAATTGTACGTTTTTCGCGTTGAAGTCGTTGCCGGAGACTCGGCAATGTCTCCGGTTACAAGGCGAAGCGAAAGATCCAAAACTTCTGTCAAAACAACTAAGAAAACAACAGCAAAGAAACCAGCACGAAGAAGAGGTACGAAAAACGAATCTTATCCTACGAAAACTCCTAATTCAGCCTCTGTACGTATAAAACTCGAACATGAAGAGCCACCTGTTCAACTAGGATCTTCCAAAAACGAAGCTGAGTTGAAGTTTCCGATAAAAATCGAATTGGGAGAAGTGACAGTTCAACATGAGAAATTACAGATGAAAATCGAATTGGAAGAACCGTCTGTGCAAGGGTCTCAAAAAAACGAATCCGAATCGGAATTACCAATGAAAATCAAGTTGAAAAAGCCGCGTGTTCAACGGAAGTCTTCTAAACACAAATCTAAAATGAAGTTCAAAACGGTTACTGTGACAAGTACTGATGGAAACTTTGATCTTATAAGAATACCAGAGTTTCCGAATATTAAAATTAAAGTTGTTAAACCTGGTGAGTATTAACCTTCTTATATTACACCATTCTTAACCTCACTCTTCATTGGCGTCCGTTCTCGAGATGTGGGAAGGGTCATGTATACTTTATAAGAAGGTTGATTTTTTGTATAAAACGTTTGGTTTTAGTGCTTGTAATTGTGAAATATGAGTTGATTAGGGCCTCAAAAAAGTGTCAACAAAAAGGAGGCATTTTCTTCGATTTTTTACCGAAAAAATCGTGTTTGAAAATGAACGATTTTCAAGATTCAAAAGGTCATAACTCGAAAAGTATAAGAGACCCCCTCGAAATTCTTTCGGATTTGTGTTCAGGAGATACAATTACGTAAGTAACACCACTTTTCTTTTTTTTTTTTTTTCGAGAATGATCCTGATAAGCTTACCTTTACCAAGGGTTTAACCTTTAACCAAAGGGTATTCCTTCGTTAATAATCTGAAGGAACTGTTGGTGAAGGGTCCGTATGCCGCCCTTGGGGACCGATCTAGACGCATGCAAATCAGCTAGAGCCCGGTTAATTTAGCTGGACCCAACTATTCCAATACATTTGTACAGCTGCTTCTATAATAAAATTGTCAACATTGCTTTTAAGAGTGTGTCTAATTTTTGTTATATTTTTCGTTTCAACCATTATTGAAAATTTTAATCTTGAATTGCATCTATGCTAAACTGTTCTGTTCTACTTCAGAAATAACGGAGGTGTTTTCCATGAGAAGTGAGACACATTGTTTGTTCTAACAATAAATTATACCGGATTGATTGATGTTCATCTGACAATAAATTATATCCTATTTAATTCATAAATAGATGTTGTGACAATAAAATATACCTTGATTGAATGATAGATGTTCTTCTGGCAATAAAGTTCTATTGACAATGAACCACCTACTCCTTAGTTGATCGATATATTTATGTTAATGTGACTGATTTATTAAAAATATTCTGACAATAAAACTTATTTGATTGATATGCTCTCTTCTGACAATAAATCATAAATTATATCATGATTGACAAAAAGATGTTCTGATAAAGTAAAATATACCTTTATTGATTGATGAATGTTCTTCTGGCAATAAAGTATCTTCATTGATTAATAAATATATTCTCAGGCAATGAAGTAGGTATATCTGATTGATTGATGTTCTTTTGACATGGAACTACCTACTCCTTAGTTGATTGATAAATATATGTTACATTAAAGTATATGTTGATTGCTTTATTGAAAATTTTCTGACAGTAAAGCATATTTGATTGATATATGTTTTTTGATAATAAAGCATATCTGATTGATATATGTTAATTTGACAATAAATTATGTCCTGATTAATTGATAGGTAGATGTTCTGGCAATAAAATATACCGATTTATTGATTAATGAATGTCCTGGCAATGACGTATCTTGATTGATTGATAAATGTTGTTTTGGAATATAATACACGTCGGTGATAAATAGATGTTCAGACAATACAGTATAACAGATTGATATTCTTTGACAATGAACAACCTACTCATCAGTTAAATGGTAAATATACATTCTGACATTAAAGCCTATTTGATTGATATGCATGCTTCTGGCAATACAACATATTTGATTATTTGATCTTGATTTGACGTTTCATTATATCCTGATTAATTGATGAATATATGTTCTGACAATAAAATATACCTTGATTGAGTGATGGATTTCTGGCAATAACCTGTCTTGATTGATTGATTAATGTTCTTTTGACATTGAATACCTAGTCCTCAGTTGATTGTCAAATATATGTTATGACATTAAAGTACATGTTGATTGATTTATTGAAGATGTTCTGACAATAAAGCATAACTGATTGATTGATGTTAATAAATTATATTCTGATTGACTGATAAATATATGTTCTGGCAATTATATATACCTAAATTAATTGATGAATGTAATTCTGGCAATGAAGCATCTTGTTGGATTGATAAAGTTTTTTTGGCAATAAAACACACGTCATTGATAAATAGATAATAGATTTGATGTTATTTGGACAATGAACTACCTAATCCTTAGTTGATTGGTAAATATTCGTTCTGACATTAAAGTACACGTTGATTGATTTATTGAAAATGACCTGACAATAAAGCATATCTGATTGATTGATCATAATTTGACAATAAATTATATTCTGATTGACTGATAAATATAATATGTTCTGGCAATTATATATACCTAAATTTATTGATAAATGTCTTTCTGGCAATGAAGCATCATGCTTGATAGAAAAAAGTTCTTTTGGCAATAAAATACACGTCATTGATAAATAGATAATAGATTGATCTTGTTTTGACAATGAACTACCTACTCCTTAGTTGATTGGTAAATATACGTTCTGACATTAAAGTACATGTTGATTGATTTATTGAAAATGATCTGACAATAAAGCATATCTGATTGATTGATGTTAATTTGATAATAAATTATATTCTGATTGATAAATATATGTTCTGGCAATTATATATATATATATATATATATATATATATATATATATATATATATATATATATATATATATATATACCTACATTGATTGATGAATCTCTTTCTGGCAATGAAGCATCTGGCTTGATTGATAAAGTTCTTTTGGAAATAAAATACAAGTCATTGATAAAATAACAATGAACTACGTACTCTTTAGTTGATTGATAAATATACGTTCTAACATTGAAGTACATTTTGATTGATTTATTGAAAATGTTCTGACAATAACGCATATTTGATTGATAGGCGTTCTTTTGACATTAAAGCATATCTGGTTAAATGATTTTCATTTGACAATAAATTGATTGTATGATGTTCTGGCAATAACATGTATATTAGTTGATTGGTGGATGTTCTGACAATAACGTTTCTTGATTGATTGATAAATGTATTGACAAAACGTTTCTTGAAATATTGATAAACGTTTTGGCAAAACGTTTCTTGATTAATTGATAAATGTTACTTTGACAATGAAATACTCCTTAAATCATTGATAAATAAATGTTCCGGCATTGAAGTATAACTTATTGATTAATATATGTTCTGACAATAAAGTATCTCTTGAGGTTGATTGATATTCACCTGACTATAAAATATTTCTCGACCGAAAGATTGAAGTATAACTCGCACATTGAACGACTGCTTCGTTTCCAGGCAAATTCCCGTACACGTGCGGTAAATGCAACGCCGGCTTCTGGACGAAGAAGACGTTCGACGCGCACGCGCCCATCCACGTGCTGCGCAAGCTGAAGCCGCCCGTCAAGAAGTTCCGCTGCGACGTGTGCGCCAAAGAGTTCAGCAAGCTGTGCGACATCGACCGTCACATGCGCGTCCACACGGGCGAGAAGCCGTGCGTCTGCAACATCTGCAACAAGGGCTTCCAGCAGTCGCACAACCTGAGCAAGCACCTGCTCACGCACCTGCACATCAGGCCGTTCCACTGCGAGATTTGCGACAAGCAGTTCGGCAGGGGAGACGTGCTCGCGCGGCACGTGCTCACGCACTCGATCGACAAGCCGATCAAGTGCTGGGTGTGCTACAAGGGCTTCATCAGGCAGACGCAGCTCGTGCAGCACCACCAGAAGTACCACCGGGACAAGCCGCTGGTCAAGCCGGAACCGGACGAGGACGCTGGCGAAGAAGACGCGTAATTGTAGCGCAGACGCGTAATTGTAGCGCTGACATGCAACTGTAGCGCAGACGCGTAATTGTAGCGCAGGCGCGTAATGGTTGCGAGCGATTTTTGTAGAATGAAGTTTGGATCTCTGATAGTTTAAGGTGGGTCCTTGATGGTCCTAGGGGTGCGGAGATGAGGTCGGTGTGGTTGAGGGTGTGCGAGACTGTCTGGTAATCGGTATGTCACGTTCTACTGAGATTGTCCTTTATTATCAGATATCGACTTGTTCTCCCGAGATTTCGATGTTTTCTCCCGAGATATCGACTTTCTCTATAGAGATAACGAGTTTTCTTCCGAGGTATCGACTTTTCCTCACGGGATACCGACTGTCTTTCCCGAGTTATCGACTTTCTCTCCCGAGTTATCGACTTTCTCTCCCGAGATATCGACTTTCTCTCCCGAGGTATCGAGTTTTCTCCCGAGATATCGACTATTTCCCACGAGATATCGTCTTCCCCCACGAGATATCGACTTTTCTCCACGAGATATCGTCTTTTCTCACGAGATATCGATATCTCACGAGATATCGATTTCCCACGAGATATCGACTTTTTCTCCCGAGATATCGACTTACTTTTTTATTATTGACCTACTGTGGGTCATCAAAGTGGAAATACCAGAATTAGAAAATACTCTCTTGAAAGTACTGATACTGGATACTTTAATTTTTCTGAACTGATAAAACGGGTTGATTTGCAGACTTTTACCTCTTATAGGTTTTGATGGTGCTACTTTGTTGACGAAACTCACGTCAAGTGAAATTGACGTAGTTTTGATGTTTGGAGACTTTTCTATGTTGAGAATTGTTTTTCAGTTCTGTCTTAGTCTGGGTATAATATTGAAATACCAAATCTATTGGTACGTTTGATAAAATCTTGTAAAAGTACGATATATTTCCGTATTTTTAGAATTATAGTGAAATAAAATAATTCTTGATAACTCTTTTTAAATATTGTTCTTTATTTTGAGATATCAGCCTTTTTTGTATATAACTTTTTTTGAAATAGTGATGTTTATTTTCAGATATCGGTCTCTTCAATATCTAGTCCTTTTTAAAGTTTCTTGGGATAGACTTCATCGAGGTATCTTAATTTTTCCTGAAATGAAACCTTTATTTTTTGATATTGACTTTTGTTTCGGAGATATCGACTTTTTCTCCCGATATATATATATATCGACATTTTCTCCCAAAATATCTACTTTTGCTCCCGAGATATCTACTTTTTCTTCCGAGATTGCGACTTTTTCTCTCGGGATATTGACTCCCCCCCCCAAATACCGACTTTTCTCCTGAGATATCGACTTTCTCCTGATATATCGACTTTTCTCCTGATATATCGACTTTTCTCCTGATATATCGACTTTTCTTCTGATATATCGACTTTTCTTCTGATATATCGACTTTTCTCCTGATACATCGACTTTTCTCTTCAGAGGTATCGACTTTTCTTCCGAGATATCAACTATTCTTCCGAGATATCGACTATTCTTCCGAGATATCATCGACTTTTCTCCTGAAATATCGACTTTCTCCTGATATATCGACTTTTCTCCTGATATATCGACTTTTCTCCTGATATATCGACTTTTCTCCTGATATATCGACTTTTCTCCTGATATATCGACTTTTCTCCTGATATATCGACTTTTCTCCTGATATATCGACTTTTCTCCTGATATATCGACTTCTCTTCAGAGGTATCAACTTTTCTTCCGAGATATCAACTATTTTTCCGATATATCATCGGCTTTTTCTCCGGAGATATCTACCTTTTCTTCCAAAATATCGACTTTTTCTCCCGAAATATCGACTTTTCCTCCAGAAATATCGACTTTTCCTCCAGAAATATCGACTTTTCCTCCAGAAATATCGACTTTTCCTCCAGAAATATCGACTTTTCCTCCAGAAATATCGACTTTTTCTCACGAGATATCGACTTTCTCCCGAGATATCGACTTTCTCCCGAGATATCGACTTTCTCCCGAGATATCGACTTTCTCCCGAGATATCGACTTTTCTCCTGAAATATCGACTTTCTCCTGATATATCGACTTTTCTCCTGATATATCGACTTTTCTCCTGATATATCGACTTTTCTCCTGATATATCGACTTTTCTCCTGATATATCGACTTTTCTCCTGATATATCGACTTTTCTCCTGATATATCGACTTTTCTCCTGATATATCGACTTCTCTTCAGAGGTATCAACTTTTCTTCCGAGATATCAACTATTTTTCCGATATATCATCGGCTTTTTCTCCGGAGATATCTACCTTTTCTTCCAAAATATCGACTTTTTCTCCCGAAATATCGACTTTTCCTCCAGAAATATCGACTTTTCCTCCAGAAATATCGACTTTTCCTCCAGAAATATCGACTTTTCCTCCAGAAATATCGACTTTTCCTCCAGAAATATCGACTTTTTCTCACGAGATATCGACTTTCTCCCGAGATATCGACTTTCTCCCGAGATATCGACTTTCTCCCGAGATATCGACTTTCTCCCGAGACATCGAGTTTCATCCAAGATATCGATTTTCTTCCGAGAAATCTACTTTCTCACGAGCTATCAATTTTCTCCCGAAATATCTGCATTCTCCCGAGATATCTGCTTTCTCCCGAGATATCTGCTTTCTCCCGAGATATCTGCTTTCTCCCGAGATATCTGCTTTCTCCCGAGATATCGATTTTATCTTGAGATATCGGGTATTTTTTTGCCGAAATACGAGATATCGACCTTTTTTCTTCCGATATATGGCTTCAAGATTTATTTTCTACTTTTTTGTATGAAATATCGACTGTTTTCCACGAGAGATCAGCTTATTCCGTTTAGGTGATTTTTATTTTGAAATATAACACTTTTTTGAGAAATCGGTATGGATCGATATTTTCTGAGACGTCGACTTAACATGGTCAGAAATTCAATTACTTGCAGTACATAAATAGTTACTTTCAAGGACTTTTTCTGATTTAAATTCCTGTTACTTTCATCAGCTCTAAAAAAGAGTCATATTTCAATAGTAATTTTTCTCAAGAGATATTCCATCTGACTCTTGATGAAATTGACCTCATCTCCTGTAGAATTGCGGTATCATTACCATAGCAGAGTTTTTAAGGCATCTGAAGTGGAATGGAACTAATTAATCGTTTTTTGTTATTCAGAGTGTTGAATCAACATTATTTGGCTCAAAAACTTATCCATCAACATTTCTGTTTTCAAATAAACAACAGAAAAGCAAATTTAATGTTTTTTTTACTGCCATCCAGTTGTGAAAAATGTTGAAACCACACTCTGCATGAAGAAAATGAACAATTTTTCTATTGTGTCCTGTTGGTGCCAATGACTTTGTGTAAAATAAGCCAAATGTAATTAATTTATACACTTGTTGATATTATGAATATTACAAAGCTAATCTGATAAAACAGCTAGCTTCGACGGTAAATCTGTAAATTCAATATCGTTGGAGAGAGAGTTTATTTATTGTGTAAAGTAGATTGATCAAAAGATTATTAATCGTTTGCTCAACATTATATGCGATTGTTTTATCACTGTTGAACAGTTGAATATTGTCAATTGGGCTCTGTTTTGATTCCTCAAGAGTTACGACATGTTGGTAACATGTTGGTAACAAAATTTTCGAGCGACGCAAATCTGTATATGTTGAAACAAAAATATGTGCCTTTTCATCGGTTGGAACTCGAGGATTGTGAACCATGTTCATCGATTTTATTCGCAATTCACGTTTTTTTGTAGTATATTGTTGACAGTCCCAAAGCTTGGTTCTAGTCAAGTCAAGAATGTGATATTACTGCATAAAACGCAAAATTTTCACCTTACAGTGACGTTATGCAAGACTTTAAATTTCTAAAATCGATGAATGTGGTACTCATTGCGATTGTGAGTTGTAACATTCGATGGCACTGAGATAACCTGTTTTGTTGACTTTTTATTACTGTTGAAATTCTGTTTTTGAGGATTGTTCGGAAATTCCTTCCTCCCGAGTTAACTTTTTAAACCAATAATTTTCAGACATTGTTTTTTGGAATGACTGAATTAAAATGTCGTTTTTGCCAAGAAATTAAATTTTTCCCAAGATGTCAACTTTCATGAAATAATCACTTCCTTACCAATATCAACTTTTTCATGAAATGTTCATTTTTTCCCCAATTTTGTATCAAATTCCTGCTTTGATATCAAGTTTCTCCCAAGATAACGTCTCCCTCCACCAAGATAATGTTTTTTCCCCCAAGAAAATTCGCCAAAATTCGACTTTCCTTCAAAATATCTAATTTCCAAAATTTTCACAAGTTAAATTTTTTCCGAGATATCGGCTTTTCCATAGATGTCTGTTTTTTTCTATGATTTCAGTTTTTTCCCATAAGAGTTCGGCTTTTTTCCTAAGAGTTCGGCTTTTTTCCTAAGAGTTCGGCTTTTTTCCTAAGAGTATGGCTTTTTTGCTAACAGTTCAGCTTTTTTCCCCAAAAGGTCGGATTTTTTCCTAAGATTTCGGCTGTTTTCCTAAGATTTCGGCTTTTTTCGTAAGGTTTCTGTTTTTTTTTCTAAAATTTTGATTTTTTCCAAAGATATTTTCCTAAGATTTTCCCAAGTTAAATTAATAAATAAATACATTTTTTCCCCGAGATATCGGCTTTTTTTTCAAAGTTTTCGTTTTTTTCCTATGATTTCGTTTTTTTTTCTATGATTTCGTTTTTTTTTCCCTAAGAGTACGGCTTTTTTGCTAACAGTTCGGCTATTTTCCTCAAAAAGTTCTGATTTTTTCCTAAAATTTCGGCTTTTTTCCTAACATTTCGGCTTTCTTCCTAAGATTTCGGCTTTTTTCCTAAGGTTTCTGTTTTTTTTTTCGGCTTTTTTCCTAAGGTTTCTGTTTTTTTCTCCCAAGATATCTACTTTTCTCTCCCAAGATATCTACTTTTCTCTCCCGAGATATCAACTTTTTTCTTTCAAAATGCCGACTTTTTCTTCCAAAGTATCGACTTTTTCTTCCAAAGTATCGACTTTTTCTTCCAAAGTATCGACTTTTTCTTCCAAAGTATCGACTTTTTTTCCAAGATATCGACTTTTTTTCCAAGATATCGACTTTTTTTCCAAGATATCGACTTTTCTTCTGAGATATCCGATAACCTTTTCTTTCAAGATATCGACTTTTTTCTTTCAAGGTAACGTCATTTTTCTTCCAAGATATCGACTTTTTTCTTTCAAGATACCGCCATCTTCTTCAACTATAACGACTTTTTTTCCAAGATATTGACTTTTCTTCTAGATATTGACTTTTCTTCTAAGATATCGACCTTTTCTTTCAAGGTATCGGGTTTTTTTTCTCTCAATGTCATTTTTCTTCTAAGATATCTACTTTTTTCTTCTAGATGTAGATTTTTTCCCAAGATGTAGACTTTTTCTGAAGATAAAGATTTTTTCCCAAGATATCCGATATTCTTTCTTTCACCATTACGAGTATTTCTCACATATCAACTTTTTTTTTCGAAGTTTCAAGTCTTTGCTCCAGACACCTCTTTTTAAAGATCTCACATGATCTCTCAAAAGTGAGATGAGGGAGGGGGATATTTGAACGCATTGTATTATATTAGATTCATAATCAGTAACCCTGGTGTCATGAACCTACCCCAGTAAATTCCATTTTATATGGAATATCTACTTGGTGGAAGCATTTTTTTTAAGAAGCTACTTATTATTTTTAGATCCACATAGTGTTTTATGTATTTATTTTTTCGCTAGTATGCATGATTTGTTTTTTTTATTATATTATAATGTCAAATAGGTTGTACTAGTAATCTTTGTTCTGTCATGATGGCGTACTTTTTTTAATATTCGACTTTATTATGAAAATCTAACCTTAGGACTTTAATGTATATTAGTTATTATAGTTTACCCCATATCATGTACAAATACATTTATATCGAAGTTGTTTATTATGAAAGTTGGATAATTCATATTTGATGATTCTGGTTCTTCTTGAATATATTTTTGCCAAAACTCTTGCTTTTAATTCAACACATGGTGTATATATAGCAGTATCCTTACCAAAGTGAGCTTTTTGCTTTTTCAGCTTTTCCTAGATGCGGTGGAAGATCGTCCGGCTTTAAAGGCTCATTTATAACCTTGCGAATATTCGGATTTTTGTTCAACTCATTCATCGAAAAATTGCAGTGAATGATGAATCATAACATGTAATTTTTCAGTATTTAGAGTAAGATATTACTACATTACCGAAAAATTACATTCACTGCAATTTTTTTAACGTTGAGCCGAATCGCAAAAAATTCGAATATTCGCAAGGGTATGAATGAGCCTTAACGCTAGAGGTTTTATCAACACCATTCTTTGGTTTTACCACAGAACACCTAAACCACATGGGGGGTTCTGTATAAAGAGTACCAGTACTCTTTGGTTCTGTACAAGACGAGCTCCTAAATGACGAGGGAAAATCTAATTCATGCGCATGCGCCTAATTTTGAGGTTTTTATTTTTTTAATGATCAAAACAACAAATTTACTTTGATTCAGGAACATGTTATTTTTGTGATCGTTAAAAAAAGGACGAATTTATAACCTCACTACTGAGCGCATGCGCAGTAGATGGATTCGCTCTTTTTATTCAGATTTTAGCTGATCGTCATTTGAAGTCGATAAGTTAGTCTTATGCGAGAAATTCTCTCCCTCTAGATGGCGCAAAAAAGTACAGTAATGATCTGCTATGATAAGAAATTTCACAAGAGATATAAGATCGGAAAACGTGCTGATTAATCAGGGAAATTGAATTTTATGATTGCAAATGTGTATATTTCCGAGGCCATAAAAAATATACAGATGTGTTCTCTTTATGCATTACACCATTGTTTATAGAGTTTCTCTATAAACACTGATTACACCCATTGTGAAAGCTACATAACAACATATAAGGCTATCCTTCTTAAGAGATTTTTGTGAGGAGTAGTAGTTATTACTATGATGATATCCTGGAAGCAGTGGCGCACTCATCGGTGTAAAATGAGTGAAAGGATCGTCTCTCTGTTTCTTAGTCGTTGCTCCCCAATGGTGCATTTGACCAGCTCGACAACAGGGGCTATAGGTTTGGCTGATTACATAATCATGTTACAGCCCACATGAGTAAAAGGATTTATAAGTTTGGAGTAGATAATGAAAACTCCAACTTTTTCACGAGTGAAAACGAAAATATTCTATAATGCATTTTCTTAGCATGATCCAGACTACGTATAAACAAAGTCAGGTATGCTGAATTCAAGAAAAACCATAGAAATCATAATATATATTTACTTATTAATATATCATTTAGAAAGTATATATAATATATAACTATGAGAAAAACAGAGAAAAGGTAATCCTACTTCTTTTATTGTTCTGTGATTCTACACAGATTCGCAGAACAACGGAACTTGTCAGAGAACTCGCCACCATGTTTGTTGTTGAATTTTTTGACATTTGATCTATCTGATCATTCTGATCATAGTATTTATTTATTTATGTGATGGAGTATTTAACAAGTGTTATGAATGATCCATTTTATTAGTTATTTTATTACCAAGTTAACAATTAGCGAGTCGATCATTATCCTATTGAATTTTTGACGGGAGACTTGCGATGTTGGTTACAAGGAGAAGCAAAAGAATCAAACCCCCTGGTGAAACAGGAACAAGCAATGAAAGAACTAAGAAACCAGCACTAAGAAAAGCAACGATAAACACGACTCTTTCATTGAACACCAGAACTCGGAAATCAGTACATAAATCGAAAGAAATTAAATTAGAAGAATCACCTCCTCATCAAGAGCCTTTTAAAAATGGATCTGAATTGAGGTTTGAATCAGTAACTGTGAAGAATGAAGGCAACTATAACATCATTTCCTTACCAGAAAATACCATTAGAATCAAAGTTGATAAGGGTAAGTATTTCTGCTTCATTTAGACTAAGGTTTTACGCACTGTTTACATCAATAAATTGTTTGTAATGTTTTCGCACTGTTTATTCATATATATTTCGACAATTTATCGACGTTTTCGCAATAATCAACTTTATCGCAATATAGGTATCATCTTTTTCACAATATTTCGACTTTTTTACAATATTTCGACTTTCTCACAATATATTGACTCTTTCACAATATATCAACTTTTTCACAATATATCTACTTTTTCGCAATAATTATTTGTCCCCAAATAATGACTTTTTGCCCAATCCCCAAAAAATGACTTTTTCCCAATCCCCAAATAATTATACTTTTCCTCAAATAATGACTTTTCCCCAAATAATGACTTTTCCCCAAATAATGACTTTTCCCCAAATAATGACTTTTCCCCAAACAATGACTTTTTCCCCATAATCCACACAATCGACTTTTTCACAATATCATATCCTTCAATATGTCAAGTTTTTGCCAATGATATCACCTTTTTGCCAATGATATCACCTTTTTGCCAATGATATCAAGTTTTTCCAATGATCTCAACCTCTTGCCAATGATTTCAACTTTTTGCGAATTATATCAACCTTTTGCGAATGATATCAAGTTTTTGCCAATGATTTCAACTTTTTGCTAATGATATCAACCTTTTGCGAATGATATCAAGTTTTTGCCAATGATCTCACCTTCTTGCCAATGATATCAACTTTTTGCGAATATCAGCTTTTTGCGAAAGATATCAATTTTTGCCAATGATCTCAACTTCTTGCCAATTATATCATCTTTTTGCGAATGATATCAGCTTTCTACGAATGATATCAGCTTTTTGCGGATGATATCAAGTTTTTTCCAATGATCTCAGCTTCTTGCCAATGATATCAACCTTTTGCGAATTATATCAATTTTTTTGCCAATGATCTCAACTTCTTGCCAATGATATCAACTTTTTGCGAATGATATCAGCTTTTTGCGAATGATATCAAGTTTTTTCCAAAGATCTCAACTTCTTGCCAACCTTTTGCGAATTATATCAAGTTTTTTCCAATGATCTCAACTTCTTGCCAATGACAACTTTTGGCGAATGATAACAAGTTTTTGTCAATGATCTTAACTTCTTGCCAATGATATCAACTTATTGCGAATGATATCATCTTTTTGCGAATGATATCAAGTTTTTTCCTATGATCTTAACTTTTTGCCAATGATATCAACTTTTTGCGAGTGATATCGACATTTTGCAAATTATATCAAGTTTTTGTCAATGATATCAACTTCTTGCCAACAATATCAACTTTTTGCGAATAATATCAGCTTTTTGCCAATGATATCAAGTTTTTTCCAATGATCTGGACTTCTTGCCATTGATATCAACTTTTTGCGAATGATTTCAACCTTTTGCAAATGATTTCAACCTTTTGCGAATGATATCCAGTTTTTGCCAATGATCTCAACTTCTTGCCAATGATATTAACTTTTTACGAATGTTATCATGTTTTTGCGAACGATAACAAGTTTTTTCCAATGATCTTAACTTCTTGCCAATGATATCAACCTTTTGCGAATGATATCAACATTTTGCGAATGATATCAACATTTTGCGGATGATATCAAATTTTTGCAAATGATATTAACTTTTTGCCAGCGACATTAACTTTTTGTCAATGAAATCAACTTTTTCTTCTAGGTACCACAGGTCCTGTGGATGAATAAATATTCATTCTGAATCTGGCTATACAACATACAAATAATATGTCACAATGGTCCCTGGTTTGAATCCGCATTGGAGCATATTTCATTTTAAAATCTGATTTGTAACTAGTTTTTGTTATATCATATTTTCGTAGAGACGCCTATTTACTTTATTTTGTAAGGATAAATGCCGGGTTCATTTTCAGACAACCATCCCTATACGTGCACCAAATGCGACTCCGGCTTCCGGTCGAAAAAGGCGTACGACGCGCACGCGCCCACCCACGAGATCGAGCCGCCCGTCAAGAAGAGGCCTCGCTGCGACTTGTGCGCCAAAGAGTTCACCAGGTCGACCGCCGTGAAGCGCCACATGCGCGTCCACACCGGCGAGAAACCTTTCGCGTGCAGCGTCTGCGACAAGCGGATACAAAACTCGTCCAACCTGCGCAAACACATGCTGACGCACCTCCGGGTCAAGCCGTTCCGGTGCGACGTGTGCCGCAGGCGGTTCAACAGGAAGGACATCCTCGCTAGGCACCTGCTCACGCACTCTATCGAGAAGCCGTTCGACTGTTGGGCGTGCCCGAAGAGGTTCAACAGGCGGGTGCAGCTGTCGCACCATCAGCGAAAATACCATCCGGAGCAACCTGTCAAGCCGGACGAACCGGAGGAAAATTGTAGCGAAGAGGGAGCTCAGCGTTTGTACGGTAATGTCTATTTTTAGATGATAATAAGCAAAACAGATCCGTGTTCACAAAACAACCACAATCGTAGCGAAACGATTGGTCACGATTTTCACACCAACATCGGCTTTTTTTTTCACACAAAAATCGACTTTTTTTCACACAAAAATCGACTTGTTTCCCGAGTTATCGACTTTTCCTCCGAACTATCAACTTTTCCTCCGAACTATCGACTTTTCCTCCGAAATATCGACTTCCACCACCGAACTATCGAAGTTTCCCTTGAACCATCGAATATCCCCTCGAACCATTGAATTTCTCTCCGAACTATTGACTTTAATTTAGAAATATCGACTTTTTGCAGCGAAATATATTTTTTTTGCCCGAACTATCGTTTTATACCGAAATTTTTTTTGTCAAATTTATATATTTTTTTTCTAAAATATCGTGTTTATCTCGAATTATCGATTTTTTTCCGAAACTATCCACTTTTTCCACTATTTTTTCCCCAAATAATGACTTTTTTTTCCAAATAATGACTTTTTTCCCCAAATGACTTTTTTCCCCAAATAATGACTGTTTTCCCCAAATAATGACTTTTTTCCCCAAATAATGACTTTTTTCCCCAAATAATGACTTTTTTCCCCAAATAATGACTTTTTTTCCCAAATAATGACTTTTTTTCCCAAATAATGACTTTTTTCCCCAAATAATGACTTTTTTCCCCAAATAATGACTTTTTTCCCCAAATAATGACTTTTTTCCCCAAATAATGACTTTTTTCCCCAAATAATGACTTTTTTCCCCAAATAATGACTTTTTTCCCCAAATAATGACTTTTTTCCCCAATTAATGACTTTTTTTCGCAAATAATGACTTTCTTCCCCAAATAATGACTTTTTTCTCCAAATAATGCTTTTTTCCCCAAAATAATGACTTTTTTCTCCAAATAATAACTTTTTTCTCCAAATAATAACTTTTTTCCCCAAATAATAACTTTTTTCCACAAATAATGACTTTTTTCCCCAAATAATAACTTTTTCCCCAAATATTGACTTTTTTTCTCAAATAATGACTTTTTTCCCCAAATAATGACTTTTTTCCCCAAATAATGACTTTTTCCCCAAATAATGAATTTTTCCTCCAAATAATGAATTTTTTCCCCAAATAATGACTTTTTTCCCCAAATAATGACTTTTTTTCCAAATAATGACCCCCCCCAAATTATGACTTTTTTCCCCAAATAATGACTTTTTTCCCCAAATAATGACTTTTTTCCCCAAATAATGACTTTTTTCCCCAAATAATGACTTTTTTCCCCAAATAATGACTTTTTTCCCCAAATAATGACTTCCCCCCCCCCCAAATAATGACTTTTTTCCCAAAACGATGCCTTTTTTCCCCAAACGATGACTTTTTTCCCCAAACAATGACTTTTTTCCCCAAATAATAACTTTTTTCCCCAAATAATAACTTTTTTCCCCAAATAATAACTTTTTTCCCCAAATAATAACTTTTTTCCCCAAATAATGACTTTTTTCCCCAAATAATGACTTTTTTCCCCAAATAATCGAATTTTTTCATCAAATTTCACACACACTTCTTTCACACAATCGATTTTTTTCCGAGTTATCCACTTTCCCTCCTAACTATCGACTTTCTTCTCCGAACTATCGAGTTTTTCTCCGATCTGCCGACATTTTTCTCCGAACTATCGACTTTTTTCACGAAATATCTCTTTTTTCTACGAAATATCTACTCTTTCCCATGAAATATCGACTTTTTTTCACGTAATACGTAATATCAACTGTTCACAGTAACATAGATTATTTTTCCGGTTTATTGACTCTTTTCCCTGAAATATCGACTCTTCTCCCCGAAATATCGACTCTTTTCCCTGAAATATCGACTCTTTTCCCCGAAATATCTACTCTTTTCCCCGAAATATCGACTCTTTTCCCCGAAATATCGACTCTTTTCCCCGAAATATCGACTCTTTTCTTCGAAATATCGACTCTTTTCCCCGAAATATCGAGTCTTTTCCCCAAAATATCGACTCTTCTGATATATCGAACAGCTCAAAAAACGTCAAACCTTGCATTTCAAATCGTTGCTTCATTTGCAGGTAAACATCCGTATAAGTGCAGCAAATGCAACATCGACTTTTCTTCGAAAAAGGACTACGATGCGCACGCTCCCATTCACAAAGTTGAGATCCGCTGCGACGTGTGCGCCAAGAAGGTTAAATTAACGAGGTCCAACAAAGAGCTTGCTGAAGGTTGGTATTGTAGCCTGGAACTTGAACTTGAACTATTTTCGTATATTTCTCTGTGTGATTTGGATGGCCTCAATGAATTTGCAAAATTTCAGAATTCTGTGAGAAGTTAGCTGGTTGGCATAGTTTGTATCCTGTTTATTTAACTTGTAACTTCTCGAATGCTCCTTGAATCTCTGACTCAAACTGCGGCATGTCTGGCCTAAATATATAGAATGTATAGAACGATTTAACTTTTTCGTATATCAGAATGTTTCCTGCTGATGAATAAAGCATTTAATTTTCAGGCAATCAGCCATACACGTGCAGAAAATGCACCCCGCGCAAGATAATCAGCTGCGACGTATGCCTCAAACAGTTCAGGAAGCAGACTTTGCTCGACCGACACATGCTCGTCCACACCGGCGAAAAGCCTCACGTCTGCAACGAGTGCCACAAAGGCTTCCAGCAGGCGCACAACTTGAGAAAGCACATGTTCACGCACCTCAACACCAGGTCGTTCCGCTGCGAGGTTTGCGACAAAAAGTTCCACAGGGAGGACTCGTTTGCCAGGCACCAGCTCACGCACTCCACTGAGAAGCCGTTCAAGTGCTGGGATTGCCTCAAGGGGTTCATCAGGCCGCATCAACTCGAGCAGCATTTTCGGAGGAAGCACCCAGAGCAGCCTCTCATACAGCCAGACTTGGAGGAGGGTGATGTCGACCCTTTTTCCGACATACCGACCCCTTTTTTCGAGATCTCGTGAGAGATATCGACCCTTTTTTAAAGATAAATCGACTTTTTTTGAGATATTGTAATGGTTTAGAGACTGATCCTTTTTCCGAGATATCGACCATTTTTGTGAGATCAAAATAGTTCTGAAACTGATATATATATATATATATATATATATATATATATATTTGATATCGACCCTTTTTTAAAGAGATATTGAGTTTTTTTGAGATATTGTAATGACCCTTTTTCCGAAAAATCGACCATTTTTGAGAAATAGAAATAGTTCTGAAACTGACCATTTTTTCGAGATATCGACCCCTTTTTCCGATATATCGACCCCTTTTTTCGAGATATCTACCCTTTTTTGAAATGATGTCGACTTTTTTTTGACATATTGTAATTGTTTCGAGATTAATCTTCTTTCCAAGATATCGTCCCTTTTTTTTCGAAATATCGACCCTTTTTTAAAGAGATATCAACTTTTTTTGAGATATTGTTATGGTTTAGATACTGGTATTTTTTCCCGAGATATCATCTAGCATTTTTTGAGACATCGGAATAGTTGAAACTGACCATTTTTTCTAAATATCGGTCCCCTTTTTTCGGGAAGTTGACCCTTTTTATAGAGATATCGACCTTTTTTGAGATATTGTAATGAGTGAGATATCGACCATTTTTCAGATATCAAAATAGTTCTGAAACTGACCATTTTTTCGAGATATTGCTTATTTTTCGAGATATTCTAATATTTCTAATGGTTTAGAGATTGATTCTTTTCCGAGGTATCGTTCGTTTTTTCGATATATCGACCCTTTTTTAAAGAGATATCGACTTTTTTTGAGATATTGTAATTGTTTAGAGACGGATACTTTTCCCGAGATATCTACCATTTTTTGAGACATTGAAATAGTTCTGAAACTGACCATTTTTTCTAAATATCGGTCTCTTTTTCGAGATATCGACCCTTTTTTCAAAGAGATATTGTATTGGTTTAGAGACTGTTCCTTTTCCCGAAATATCTACTATTTTTTTAAACATCGAAATAGTTCTGAAATTGACAATTTCTTCTAGATATCAGCCCCTTTTTTCGAGATATCGACCCTTTTTTAAAAGACCCTCGACCCTCTTCAACCTTCAACATTTTTCAAGTGATTTAGAACGATTTTCTCAGAGATATCAAACTTTGTTTCCTTATAAAACTAACTTTGTTTCCCGAATATCGATTTATTTTATAAATATTATATTTTATAATATAAATGAGGAGAGGAGACATTTGAACAATCCTGGTAGAATCAGGGATGGCAAAAGTGAATATGATTTTACAAATTCGTCCCAAATTTTCTGAAAATTTCGTGTAACCATTGTTTTGTAACGAAGGAGATATATATATATATATATATATATATATATATATATATATATATATATATATATATATATATATATATATATAACGAGAAAACGACTTTAATGAATATTAGTAAATACACTATACAACTATATCTTGTACAAATACGTTTTTATACATTTTATAAATGTTTAATAAATATGAAGTTTATATGAATTAGTTTGATTACTTCTGGATCTTGAATATACCTATCTCATTTGTTTCCTTCCCATACGCGGTTCAGAAAAGTTCCAGATAAAAAAACTGAAATTCTTGGATGACGTGAAGATTGAAAATTACAAAAGGATATTCATTGTCAGAAGATGACTCAGAAATCAGAAAGATTCTAATAAGAAAAAGGTCGTGATTTAAACTCGCACAGAATTAATTTTTCTTTCATGGTTTATGAGTTTTAGTATCACACAAAATATTTTAAAGTACTGCTCTGTCATCTCCGAAGTGTTATACTTTTAGAGCAACATTGAAATTTCGCCAAATTCATTTGGAAATTTTCTGGCTGAAAATGAGAAAATTAATTGGCTTCAAAATGCACACAGGGGATGATCTTGACGAGCTGATTCCAGAAAGGTAATCGGTTTCCTTTTATCTCTCATAGTTTTCGTGGTATTTCAATTTTTGCATGTCGAAAATAAATTTTTTACAATAAGAACTGATGCTATTCCGCGGTAGCTAATGGCCTTAGAAGCCTCCACACCGAATTTGGCAGCTCTAGGAAGACTTTCATTTTTTGGTCGATTCAAAAATGAAAAATTGTATTCGCTCTTAAATAGCCAAAGGGGAGGATCTTTGCGAGCTGAATCCAAAAATATAATCGGTTTTCTTTTATCTCTCTTAGTTTTCGAGATATTTCAATTTTTGTATGGCGAAAATTAATTTTTCACAGTGAGAACTGATGCTATTCCGCGGTAGCTAATGGCCTCAGAAGCCTCCACACCGAATTTGGCAGCTCTAGGAAGACTTTCATTTTTTGGTCGATTCAAAAAAGAAGGTTAACTAACCCCTTTGGATATTTTCTGGTTCAAAATGAAAAATTTTATTCGCTCTTAAATAGCCAAAGGGGAGGATCTTGGCGAGCTGAATCCAAAATTGTAATCGGTTTTCTTTTATCTCTCTTAGTTTTCGAGATATTTCAATTTTTGTATGGCGAAAATTAATTTTTCACAGTGAGAACTGATGCTATTCCGCGGTAGCTAATGGCCTCAGAAGCCTCCACACCGAATTTGGCAGCTCTAGGAAGACTTTCATTTTTTGGTCGATTCAAAAAAGAAGGTTAACCCCTTTGGATATTTTCTGGTTCAAAATGAAAAATTTTATTCGCTCTTAAATAGCCAAAGGGGAGGATCTTGGCGAGCTGAATCCAAAATTGTAATCGGTTTTCTTTTATCTCTCTTAGTTTTCGAGATATTTCAATTTTTGTATGGCGAAAATTAATTTTTCACAGTGAGAACTGATGCTATTCCGCGGTAGCTAATGGCCTCAGAAGCCTCCACACCGAATTTGGCAGCTCTAGGAAGACTTTCATTTTTTGGTCGATTCAAAAAAGAAGGTTAACTAACCCCTTTGGATATTTTCTGGTTCAAAATGAAAAATTTTATTCGCTCTTAAATAGCCAAAGGGGAGGATCTTGGCGAGCTGAATCCAAAATTGTAATCGGTTTTCTTTTATCTCTCTTAGTTTTCGAGATATTTCAATTTTTGTATGGCGAAAATTAATTTTTCACAGTGAGAACTGATGCTATTCCGCGGTAGCTAATGGCCTCAGAAGCCTCCACACCGAATTTGGCAGCTCTAGGAAGACTTTCATTTTTTGGTCGATTCAAAAAAGAAGGTTAACCCCTTTGGATATTTTCTGGTTCAAAATGAAAAATTTTATTCGCTCTTAAATAGCCAAAGGGGAGGATCTTGGCGAGCTGAATCCAAAATTGTAATCGGTTTTCTTTTATCTCTCTTAGTTTTCGAGATATTTCAATTTTTGTATGGCGAAAATTAATTTTTCACAGTGAGAACTGATGCTATTCCGCGGTAGCTAATGGCCTCAGAAGCCTCCACACCGAATTTGGCAGCTCTAGGAAGACTTTCATTTTTTGGTCGATTCAAAAAAGAAGGTTAACAACCCCTTTGGATATTTTCTGGTTCAAAATGAAAAATTTTATTCGCTCTTAAATAGCCAAAGGGGAGGATCTTGGCGAGCTGAATCCAAAATTGTAATCGGTTTTCTTTTATCTCTCTTAGTTTTCGAGATATTTCAATTTTTGTATGGCGAAAATTAATTTTTCACAGTGAGAACTGATGCTATTCCGCGGTAGCTAATGGCCTCAGAAGCCTCCACACCGAATTTGGCAGCTCTAGGAAGACTTTCATTTTTTGCTCGATTCAAAAAAGAAGGTTAACTAACCCCTTTGGATATTTTCTGGTTCAAAATGAAAAATTTTATTCGCTCTTAAATAGCCAAAGGGGAGGATCTTGGCGAGCTGAATCCAAAAATATAATCGGTTTTCTTTTATCTCTCTTAGTTTTCGAGATATTTCAATTTTTGTATGGCGAAAATTAATTTTTCACAGTGAGAACTGATGCTATTCCGCGGAAGCTAATGGCCTTGGAAGCCTCCACACCGAATTTGGCAGCTCTGAAAGACTTTCATTTTTTGGTCGATTCAAAAAAGAAGGTTGAAAATGAGAAATTTTATTCGCTCTTAAATAGCGAAATGGGAGGATCTTGGCGAGCTGATTCCAAAAATGTAATCGGTTTTCTTTTATCTCTCTTAGTTGTCGAGATATTTCAATTTTTGTATGGCGAAAATTAATTTTTCACAGTGAGAACTGATGCCATTCCGCGGTAGCTAATGGCCTTAGAAGCCTCCACACCGAATTTGGCAGCTCTAGGAAGACTTTCATTTTTTGGTCGATTCAAAAATGAAAAATTGTATTCGCTCTTAAATAGCCAAAGGGGAGGATCTTTGCGAGCTGAATCCAAAAATATAATCGGTTTTCTTTTATCTCTCTTAGTTTTCGAGATATTTCAATTTTTGTATGGCGAAAATTAATTTTTCACAGTGAGAACTGATGCTATTCCGCGGTAGCTAATGGCCTCAGAAGCCTCCACACCGAATTTGGCAGCTCTAGGAAGACTTTCATTTTTTGGTCGATTCAAAAAAGAAGGTTAACTAACCCCTTTGGATATTTTCTGGTTCAAAATGAAAAATTTTATTCGCTCTTAAATAGCCAAAGGGGAGGATCTTGGCGAGCTGAATCCAAAATTGTAATCGGTTTTCTTTTATCTCTCTTAGTTTTCGAGATATTTCAATTTTTGTATGGCGAAAATTAATTTTTCACAGTGAGAACTGATGCTATTCCGCGGTAGCTAATGGCCTCAGAAGCCTCCACACCGAATTTGGCAGCTCTAGGAAGACTTTCATTTTTTGGTCGATTCAAAAAAGAAGGTTAACCCCTTTGGATATTTTCTGGTTCAAAATGAAAAATTTTATTCGCTCTTAAATAGCCAAAGGGGAGGATCTTGGCGAGCTGAATCCAAAATTGTAATCGGTTTTCTTTTATCTCTCTTAGTTTTCGAGATATTTCAATTTTTGTATGGCGAAAATTAATTTTTCACAGTGAGAACTGATGCTATTCCGCGGTAGCTAATGGCCTCAGAAGCCTCCACACCGAATTTGGCAGCTCTAGGAAGACTTTCATTTTTTGGTCGATTCAAAAAAGAAGGTTAACTAACCCCTTTGGATATTTTCTGGTTCAAAATGAAAAATTTTATTCGCTCTTAAATAGCCAAAGGGGAGGATCTTGGCGAGCTGAATCCAAAAATATAATCGGTTTTCTTTTATCTCTCTTAGTTTTCGAGATATTTCAATTTTTGTATGGCGAAAATTAATTTTTCACAGTGAGAACTGATGCTATTCCGCGGAAGCTAATGGCCTTGGAAGCCTCCACACCGAATTTGGCAGCTCTGAAAGACTTTCATTTTTTGGTCGATTCAAAAAAGAAGGTTGAAAATGAGAAATTTTATTCGCTCTTAAATAGCGAAATGGGAGGATCTTGGCGAGCTGATTCCAAAAATGTAATCGGTTTTCTTTTATCTCTCTTAGTTGTCGAGATATTTCAATTTTTGTATGGCGAAAATTAATTTTTCACAGTGAGAACTGATGCCATTCCGCGGTAGCTAATGGCCTTAGAAGCCTCCACACCGAATTTGGCAGCTCTAGGAAGACTTTCATTTTTTGACCGATTCAAAAAAGAAGGTTAACCCCTTTGGAAATTTTCTGGTTGAAAATGAAAGAATTCATTCGCCTGAAATGCAATCCGAGAAGGATCTTGACCAGCTGATTCCAAAAACGGAATCAGTTTTTTTTATCTCTGATAGTTTCCGAGGTATTTCAATTTTTGAATAGCGGATTTTTTAAGCACTGCTCTGCCACCTCTTGGACAGTAGCCAAAGTTCACTACCTCGGAGTGTTGATACTTCAGGAGAAACTTTGAAATTACGCCAAATTCATTTGAAAAAAAAATGAAAATAATGAGAACTGATGCTATTTCCTGTTAGATAATGGCCTCAAAAGCCTCTACATCGAATTTGACAGCTCTGAAAGACTTATTTTTTGATCTATTCAAGAAAGAAGGTTGATCTCTTTGGAAATTTTCTGGCTGAAAATGAAACATTAATTCGCTTGAAATGCAATCCGGGGAAGATGTTGACCAGCTGATTCCAAAAATGGAATCGGTTTTCCTTTATCTCTGATAGTTTTCGAGATATTTGAATTTTTGTATGACGGATTTTTCAAGCACTGCTCTGCCATCTCTTGGACAGTAGCCAAAGTTCACTTCCTCGGCGTGTTGGTACTTCAGGAGCAACTTCGAAATTTCGCCAAATTCATTTGAAAAAATTGAAATTTTCATAATTAGAACCATTGTTCATATAGAAGATAGTCAACCTTATGGGATTATAATTTGATCAAAATGGATGCGACATGTAGATGGCGATAGTGAGCTCGCATCCAAGTCATGTCGTAACTTCACTGATCTGGCGTACAAGTCATGTCGTAACTTGATTGAAACAATGGAACAGCATTAAAATCAGGGTTTTTTGAAGAAACCTGCATCAAAATGACGTGAAATATTCATGTTTGTAACTAATCACGCTAGATGACACTCGCGTTTGTGTCCAATAACTTTTCCACAGGCATTGACTATGTTCTATTTAAACAATGTTAGAACTGACTTGGCGTCAAGAAAAAAGGTTAACTCATTTGAACATTTTCTGGTTGAAAAAGAAACGCTTGAAGATGTGAGGAAATGGGAAGATCTTGATAAGGAGATTCCAAAAACGTAATAATTTTTTTTATCTCTCATAGTTTTCGAGATATATCGAAGTTTGTATAGCAAAATCATTAGGCAATGGCAAAATTATTTTTAAGTACTGCTCAGCCATCTCTTGGACAGTAGCCGAAGTTCATACTTTTAGAGGAACTGAATTTTCGCCGAATTCTTTTTAAAAAATTCGAATTTTCATAATTAGAACCATTTAATTTGAATAACATTTATGAATATATGGAAACATTCGAGGAATTACAATACAAAGCTTAGTCAAAATAGTCAACCTGTGTCAGTAACTTACAGGGTAGTTCTCCATTTTTTTTAATGACTCGTCCACAATTCGTCATAAATAAAAAAGGCGATTAAAAAAAAAGATTTAATGTGGAATATTCGCTCTTCCGTAACAGTCAGAGAAAATATGAAGATATATACATCGTTCTTAACAATAAATAAAATAAAGGTGAACACTCGACGACGCCGCGTCCTCGAGTGAATCCAAATTTGGAGCTCGCACGCATTTCAAATTCATTTCCTAAACATCCATCCCCGTCTAATACTAAATGAGTCCGCGCTTCTTCTTGTAGTCCTGCAGATTGAGACTGCGTTTCGGCGCCAGGTCCTTCGTCACCGACTTGGGCACGACGTTGACGGGCGTCGCCGACAGAGGGACCTCCAGGTCGATCTTGATGTCGAAGTCGTGCGCAGAAAAGAGGTCGTCTTGCGTCACCTGCGTCGGCCGCGCAGCCTTTTTGCTCGCCTCCGGCAGGGGCGGCGCGTCCGGCCTTTTCGGCGCCAGCGGCGTCGTCGACTGCGACGCGGCGTCGCGGTCTTCCTTTTCGCTGGCCCTGAAGTTCATGCGGGGCTTCGTCGATCTGCGCGTGAAGGGATCCTCGATCTGGAAAAGAGAAATTGTTCTAGCGACGAATAAACTCGATGAAAATATCTATTTGTATCAATTATTTCGCATCAGGAAAATTTTGAAACATTTTACGAGGTTGACAAAAGTTTTCAGTGTCACAATTTTCACTCGGGTTTGTTGCCGTCGTTTTTTGGAATTTCTTCCTAACGATGTACTAATCATAAGATGTGGCGCAAAACTGACACACAAAGTATTCTGAAAACCTACGCACACGGATAGGTATCTGCATGCTCTAAACCACCACACTCGTCAGAAGCGAGGAATTATCTCCACACTAGCAGAACGAGCTCGGAGAATATGTGAACCTCAGCATCTACAGCATGAACAAGTGAGTGTGGAAATCCGCCTTTCGCTTGGAAATTCGGATGTCTATAATACGTCACGTGTGAATCCACCTCTACCGGGAATCCACCTCTAACGGCAATGCACCTCTAACGGGAATCCTTCTAGATCGTAGAAATTTGAAGTGCCTATTAAAACTAAAAGCTCGGAAGTTGATGTTGATACCCATTTTTTAAACTATAATTATTTTACAATAATAATCTGATAATACGACCCGCGTGGATCCACCTATGGCTCGGAAAACTTCAACGATACCCATTTTTTAAACTATAATTATCTTACAATAAGATAATTATTCTAAGAATTATTGAAGAAAACTCTTCAGAAACTTTTTGTTATTCTGTTTTAGTACAATAAAACTGTCCGTATACGTTTTTTCGATATCTTGTTTCGTTTTTGATTTTTTGGTGTTTGAAAACCCAAAAAAGGCGAAATTTCTTCTAAGTCCATACCTAAATTTTAATTTTCAAGATATGAAAAAACTCTTCAGACACTTTTTATTAGTCTGTTTGAGTACAATAAAACTGTTCATATACATTTTTTCGATATCTTGTTTCGTTCTCGATTTTTTGGTGTTTGAAAACCCAAAAAATTTCTTCTAAGTCCACATCTAAAATTTTTTTTTTCAAGATATCAAAAAATTTCATGAAAACTTTTTGTTAATCCGGTCGAGTACAATGAAGTTTCCGGATCCATTTTTTGATATCTTTCAATTTTTTATTTTTGTTCAAAAAGTCCAGTCAAAAAATGCCCACTTTTTAAAGTTTAGTCGATTTTTCCGAAGTTATTTATCATGATATGAAAAAAATTCATTTGACTTTTTTGTAGACCCATTCAAGGACAATAAAACTGTAGGTATGCATTCTGCTAATCCAGTTCCGTTTTGGAGTTTTTGGCGATTTTAAACACAAAATACACACTTTGTAAATTTTTTTCAGTTTTTCCATCATTTTTCCACTTTCTAATGATGTCGGAGAAATACGGTTTGGAGGGTAAGTGGAGTTTGTAAAGACGTATTCGAGGCGATTTTAAGAATTTCAATTTTATCATTAGTACGGTCAATATATCGATTTTTCCGTTTTTTTGGAATATTTCCTGGGCCATTAATTTTTCCGAAAAAATTTGCAGACATTTTTTATAGATTTTTCCCTGGCGGTCAATAAAGGTCTCTTGGTAAATTGTGATTGTATCAACCGTTCGTTAGATATTTGGTTTTATCGAAAATTCAAATTTTCATTTTCAGATTTAAGAGATTTTCACCATTTTCCGATTTTTTTTGGAAAATCTGTTTCATCAAAATTTGTACGTTGGTTAAATCTCTATCTAATGCAATTCTGAACTTTCCGGTTCGTCTATCGGTTTGGTCGCATTTAGACTCTGAAAATTTCCCGTTTTTTCGGAAAATCGTCCGGGAAAAATACTAAATATTTTCCGATCTCTCCCAGAATCTAATCAGTTCGTCGGAGCTTATAGAGACACATTTTGACAGATTTTGAATGCGATCCATCCACCGGCCTTGAGTGAACCCTGTAACATACGAAAAAACGCAAAAAATGCCCTAAAATTTTTCCGAATTTTCCAATCGAATTGAAATCTGGGAAACAGTTTTCCCCCGTGGAAATGATGATAAAGTCAAAATATCAAATTTTTATCCCGAGCAGTTCCGGTGATATGACGTTTTATGTTGCGGACTTTACACGCCATTTTGAAAACTTGTTTTTTTCCGAATTTTTTTCTGAACATACTTTTTTTCCGCCGTTGAACATTTTCTTTCAAATAACTTTTTCTGTATCTCTCCAAATAAAAAAGTTATGGCGATTTTTTAGTTTATTTTGTCATTTTGACAGGGAAATATTATTATTATTATCTTTTTTTTCCGGCTTCCATCCTGATTTTCGATAAGGATCATTTTGGTTTTTGTTTCGTGATCCTACGACTTCAAATAAAGATTTTAGGCCCCCTGTGTGGTACGGCTGAGCGGCCGTAGTATAATACTCCTAAAGGTCGTATTATAACTAGAACATCTCCAAACAACCTTGAGATCAAACGGATATAGGCCATGACCTTCTGAACAAAAAGATGTTGAGAAAATTGGATGAACGAGTACACAGATACATTATAAAAATATACAAACACTGCTTAAAATACCACCATATCCCTAGGGAATGGAAAACAGGAATCATTGTTACAATCCCCAAAAATGGTAAAGACCATAGCAAACCCCAAAACTTCAGACCTATCACAATGTTGCCAGTGTTAGCTAAAAACCTGGAAAAAATCATAAAAAATCGGTTGGATTCCATCATGGGAAGCAAAATACCTGGCTATCAATTTGGATTCAAAGCTCAGCGCTCTGACTATACTAACCAACAACATAGAAACCACCAAATTGAATAGGAAGAAGACAGGAGCGTTATTCCTGGATATTAATAAAGCTTTTTTTTGACAGTGTTTGGCACAGGGGTTTGTTGTACAAGCTATTCCAGATGGATTGTCCTTCGTATTTGATCTTTATCCTCAGAGACCTCTTGAGAAACAGACTTCTGAAAGTCAAAATTTCCAATGCCACATCCAATGAATTTGTTCCCCAGCAAGGACTTCCTCAAGGATTACCCCTCTCCCCAACATTATACAACCTATACGGTGCTGATATCAATTGGCGAAAGAAAATAAGATCGCAGCGCCACCTATAGCAAGACTTTGAACTGCGAATCACGGACAAAGGTTTTTGACTTTACACGTGTTTATATGGCGTTTTGACGATCTGTTCTCCTATTTTCAAACAATTTGTGAAAATTTGTGTTTTCTATAATTAAAATGTGATTGTGTTTCTATTGAAAGACTCTAAAGAACGTTTCAGTAAGGTGATTCAAAGGCATTTCATCTCCGATTAGTTTTGAATGCTTCTGCAATTCAAGGTTGTATGGCGTTTTGATGATCTGTTCTACTATTTTCAAACAATTTGTGAAAATTTGTGATTTCTTTAACTGAAAAGTTATTTTGTTTCTATTAAAAGACTTGAACGATAGTTTCAGTGTAGTTTACAAATATTTTACTTGTTTTTGGAGGTCATGATTTGCGATCAATTATTGAGCTGATTCATTCATCAGTCTGTTTGTCAAACAACCATATACTTCGATATTATTTAGCTTGCCAATTTTCAGTTTCAAAATCCATGCTTTCCTTTGGTCAATTTCTTCAATCTGGTCGAACCAATTGGTGATTTTTTAACCTTGCTTTTATTTTTGGGGAAAATTTGTGATATCCCACATTTTCCTTCTTGCCATATGTCCTGCATCCTGGGACTGAACAACTAGGATTGTATTTTCCCATATTTGGCAGTCTATCAACAGTATAAACCAAAAAAATACGAACAGAAACAGAAATCGAGTATGGAAATATCCTTAATCAACAGAATGAATCAGATCAATAACTCACAAATCATGACTTCAAAAAACACGTAAAATATTTGTAAACTACACTGAAACTATCGTTCAAGTCTTTTAATAGAAACACAATAACTTTTCAGTTGAAGAAATCACAAATTTTCACAAATTGTTTGAAAATAGGAGAACAGATCATCAAAACGCCATGCAACCTTGAATTGCAGAAGCATTCAAAACTAATCGGAGATGAAATTCCTTTGAATCACCTGACTGAAACGTTCTTTAGAGTCTTTCAATAGAAACACAATCACTTTTTAGTTAGAGAAATCACAAATTTTCACAAATTGTTTGAAAATGGTCAAAACGCCATATAAACACGTGTAAAGTCAAAAACTTTGTCCGTGATTCATAGTTCAAAGTCTTGCTATAGGTGGCGCTGCGATCTTATTTTCTTTCGCCAATAGTCACCAGCACCAGGACCCAGAACATTTCAATAGCTCCTCATACCTACTACAATATGCAGACGACACCGCATTGATAATAATTTTTTTTTATTGGTCCTTTTGATCATTTACATGATATTGGATACGTCACAGTATTGTATACATAAATAATAACAGATAACAACTACAAAACAAAGAACGCACAAAAAATGTATATGAGGACAAGTGCACAATATAATTACCTAATAGGTACATTCATTTTTTTTTCAATAAATCATACATATTCATTTATATGGATAGTCAAACAAAGCGGAATATCGGACAGAATGGAGCAGAACAATACTAACTAGCACTGTACATAATGAAAGTTCTGGGTATATATTAATTATATCACATTTTAAGATATGCATCCAACGAATAAAAACAATTTTTGATAAGGAATTTTTTAAGTGTTGTGGTGAACTTCCTGCTTTCATTAGTATTTTTGATTTCTTTTGGCAATTTGTTATAGATCATCAATTTGTTATAGATCATCAAACCCATATCTCCGTTCTACATGTAATTCTGACGTTTCCAAAAATGTATCATTTAAAGGATGAATAAATAATCTAATCTAATCTATGCAGGTGAGTTTTGTGATACCCTGTATTTATAATGTGGAATATACAAATTTTCTTTTTGTCGTGTATTTGCGTTATAAAAGTTTTTGTTCTGAGGGAATTTAGTTTTGTTCTTAAAAATATAGTTGCATAATTCATAAATATACAAAGAAAAAATTGTCAGAACATTATATTTGACGAACAATCCTCTACAAGAGTAGGTTGAAGGAACGCCTGAAACTACTCTCAATATCCTTTTTTGCAAAATGAAAACGTCTTGAATAGCAGTTGAGTTGCCCCACAAACATATACCATTATCTAATTCGAGACGCTACCTGAGAGTGGTACAAGGATATTAGCTGAGAATCTTCTAAGACTTGTTTGAGATTCCTGAACAAATAACACAAAGAGTTCAGTCTCTTGATATTTTCATCAATGACCAGACCCAGGAATTTTGTTTCATTTGTATTATCTATTAATACATCGTTGACGCAGACAGTTAATGGCGAACATGTTTTTTGCCAGTGTGAATGGCCGGACTTCGTGACCACGCGGGACACACGCTTTCACTCAGCTTGGTTTTCAACCAAGAGTTCGTCTTCAAACCTAGGAAGGAACCCTAGCGTTCTAGACTAATCTCAGTCGCCATTAACACGTTCCTCGGTTCTTCCTCACTCGCTCGAAGGTCCGAGAGCAAGGACCCGAGCCACAAGGATGGACGAGTGGATCGAAACGTCGGGACGTGACATATAATTAAGGTTCATTCGTCGAGCGGCTGTCGAATGTAACCCCATGTGGATTTTTCTCACTATCCTATTACTAACGCAGTTGTTCTAAGACGGCTATCAGCGAAATCATGAACAAAAAGGCACGAGTCATTTCAAACATCTATTTTAAATATAAAGCAAATAAGCACTTCCACACGAACATCGGATCTGCCTGTTGTCGGCAGATATCATATTCTTAGAAAGGAAAACAAACATTGTAAAAGAGACAAAATTCCTTAAATATTTATCATCATGCTTGCCAGCGAATCTACTACGAATTGTGCGGAGAAATTACTTTACATTACTCGAAACTTAACTTGCAACGCAGGATTACGTATCGCTAACAGGTTTTTCAAAACAAATCAATAATAAACACAAGTAATACAGTTATTGAAGTACGCAGGAACATAAGATACATCGGGACATTTCCTATGTCGAAATCATTAATATACTGTTACAAATTCATAAACATTTGGTGCATACTGTGCCATACATATCGGGATATCTAAATAAATCAGATTGACACATAATTAATCTTGGATAATATAGCAAGTCAGTACCTCACAGCTTGAAATCCCATAATCTAATACTACATGCACAATAATAACTAATAACCACCAAAAACAAACATTCTTTTCATACCGATACGACTAAACTTCTAGTTCAAAGGTTCTCGGGTAAATCATAGCGAAATTAATAGTTATATCTTCAATTCGATGAATTATTTGATCACTTACGAATTAAAACTGCATAACCTTTCCACATTTTATAATTAACTGAACACTGGCCGGTCTAGACTGTAATTGACTCTTTTCCAAATGACTTTAATTTCCGAAGAACGAATTCATTTTGAATCGGTTTAAATCACTTCATACTGATTGTCGAATTGATTCGAATGAATAATCATGATTAAAAACACTTCTCCGAGTTTACATTTGAATAAACAACTGACGGAATGGAATTCTGAAGTCTGAAGTATATATTATTCGAATTACGAATTACCAATTGCGAATTGCCGAACAGCGAATTTCCGAACTAACTCCGAATTTCGAATTGCCTGCATTGAACGCGAACCGCGGCTTTTATAGTAACGTCCAAACGGGGGTAACTTGCACGTGGTCATTTGATGGTCGTTAATCAGTCGCGCATGACAAATTTATGATGTCGGCTTCTTTGAGCGGCGGCCTTTGTAACCGTGAGTTACAGTTTGCGCGAGACGGGAAATTTCCTTATTTGGTCACTCGCGGCTCTTAATTCATTCGATCTGACAGATTTATGTTACACGGCTTGCAGCGGTACTTCTTTGAGATATGATTTACGATTTCGGCGGCTTTGTACGCGGGGTTATGAATTCTTATCGAACACGTGCACTTCTAGTGATTCGCGCTAACGGGTTGTCAACACGGGGCCAGATGTTTTTTTACGCACGAAATGAACTCGGTTACGGTTCATACAGGGAGGAGTAGCTGACGATAATTATTCAACTAGCCTCGCAATCTGAACTCTTTTCTTTTTAACAACTTGAACTACGATATCTGCTCGCGCAATACAGGGTGAGTGTGGGCTCACCACACCAGTTGTGAAATTTCACGATTTGTGTTTTAGAGGCATTCAAATATAAACAATTCAAGCTGCACCATTCATATATAGAGTTCAAAACTTGTTCACTTTGTTGTTGTATTTTGATTTCGTCCTTATCCGATAGTATCAAAGAGGTGTCATCAGCATACATCGTTAGATAGGACTCTGTTAGGTTAGAAGGAAGAAATCCAACCAAGAGCTGTACCTCTAACTCCATAGTTATACAGTTTTGATAATAAAATCTGATGGTTAACACAGTCGAATGCCTTGCTGAGATCACAAAAGATCCCCGCAGGACATTCTCCTTCTTCAAAATATTCTGCAACTCTTTCGAAAAATGAAATTGCAGCTGTATTTGTTGAATGATCACTTCTAAATCCGTGTTGGTTTTTGCTGAGAATATCAAACTTTTTTAAAAATTTCAGGAGGCGATCTAAAAATGAATACTCAAAGATATTCGAGAAGCTGGACGTAATTGTTATCGGCCTATAGTTATCCATACAGTTAACAGAGCCCTTTTTATGAATGGGAATGATTTTTCCTGTTTTCAGGCTATCAGGAAATTTACCAGAGGAAAAAGATAAATGTTTGCAATTTTACTTTGGTCGATTTTCTTAATGACTTCTTTTGGAGCATTTATGAAATGGTTGTTGAGCAAATTTGATACTTCAAGGCCGTTTACATACATTATTCCATCTTTATTAATTTGAATATTATGGTGTGATTTAGTCTTTTTGTTACTCAATTCTGAAATAACATTCCAGGCTGTTTTATTTACGTTTGTTGAATTAGCTATTTCATTTTGATAGTACAATTTTTTGGAGTTTTTTACTAACATTTCGTGTCTTTTTTTATGTATTACGTAAATCAGGGTATTCTAATTGTAAGAGATGCAAATTGATAGCTCATGAAGAAACAACAGAGAAAGTCGCCGAGAACCTGCAAGAATTAATAGACTCCACTTCTTCTTGGTTTAACAGATGGAGACTCAAACCCAATCCTGAAAAATCCCATTTCATCCTATTCAATCACCACCCAAACCCATCATCACCCAGTCTCATGATGTATCAACACAACATTCATGCAGAGGCAAATATTGACTATTTGGGCATAAGGTTCGATAACAAATTGAATTTTAATGCACACACTCTACTTAAGAAGAAAAATACAATTGCAAGAGCTAGCCACTTTCGAAATCTCACCTACAGAGGAAACGGTATCAACATCAATACCGCAAGCCACATTTACAAGATGATATGTCGGCCAATGATTGAGTATGGGCACATGATGTTCCTCGACTGTAAGAACAGAGCTCTAAATAATCTCAGAGTAGCTGAAACAACTTCACTACGGAGGATTACTAAAATGCGCCATCCCAATAACCCTCTCCACAACCCATCCAACACAACACTATACCAGAGGACAAAAGTTATGCCAATTAATGAACGTTTACGACAACTGACCTTCGAATTCTTCAGTACAACAGAAAACCTGCAAACTCTGAAAAAATACGCCATAAGAAGAAAACCAGACAGCACCCCCCGTCATAGACATCTTCAACAAACAACTCTTGAGCACATCTATGAAATCCTCAATTAAGTTCTCTTTTTTTTTAATCTTTACACCGATTTTTTATTTTTTTTGTAAAAACGTATTTGTTTATAACATGTATTTATATTTTATGTTATGTAATCACAATGGGCTGAAGGATCTAGGTCACTGGCCTATTGGATCAGTGTAATTGGTTCAATAAAGTTCATTTATTATTATTATTATTAGTCACCTATAATGCGGAGTCACCAATGCGGAGTACTAGAAATCTGCATAAAAATCAAAATTTCCTAACCAAAAGCTAGTAACTCACCTTTTTTCCTTTGTTAGCCCGAACTTCCGCCATAATAGCCTTCTCGGCCTCCTCGACGTTTTTCTTCCTGTTCCGATTGTTTATGTACGATATGCTCGATATCGTCGAAGTACGTAACTTGTCCAGTTCCGTAGCCCTCTCTTCCAAATCCGTCAATTTCTGACCGAGCTCCCTGGCCGTGTCCTCGTCCCCCCTGCTGATCGCCGAATCTCGCTCCTTCATCAGCTGCGTTTTCTTCATGGCGTAGTTGAACGGATTCGATTTGAACCGCTGTTTTTCTTGAATCTATAACAGAAGCAGCGCGATTGAACGAGCTGGAATGAATGGACAAACTGTGGGAATAAAAGTGATGTTGGACATACGTAACGAGCTACGAAAACGCGATTCAAAGAACACCCCCAAACGAGAAAGATGCTAAATGAAATTTTCCCTCAACCACGATTGAAACAGTTGCAGAAAACCTGAACGAAAAGGCAAATTCCTGAGCTCTGAGTGAGTTTCGAGAACCTGAAATTGAAAATAATTTGAAGTTTTAAATCAGTCACAGGAAACTAAGAGAACCTGAAAGTGAAGATAAATTCTTCCCTTTTCTTCTGAGTCAGTTATAGAAAACCTAGAAGTGAAGATACATTAATATTAAAGAATGTACTTACGATCCTCTCAACGTCTTGTTCGTTGAATTCGTAGCTGATGGCTTCTTTGATATCAGCCGTTTTCTGGTCAATTTTGGTTTTTGGCGGCAAATCATTACCCGCGGCTGCGCTGGCCTCGATCCACTTGTGATATTCTGGGTCAGAGAATTCCTGGTTCGATACAAACTCTAATCTGAACACTCTTTCTTGGTTGCCGTGCCTGACTTTCAAACCCTGAAAAAAAATTATTGAAGTAAGATAATCGAATTTATCTAACAAGAAATCACAAACTTTGATCAGATACTCATCTGAAACAGCTACAGAGAACCTAGAGATGGAGACGCTCTTCAAAACCAGTTACGGAGAACCCAGAGGTGAAGATGCTGTTCCAAAACAGTTACAGGGAACCTGGAGGTGAAGATACTGCTCGGGAAAAGTTACAGAGAACCTACAACTGAAGATGCGCTTCAGAAACAGTTACCGACAACCTAGAGGTCAAGATATTTTTCAGAAACTGTTACAGAGAACCAAGAAGTGAAATTTTTGTTCAGAAAAATAAATATCTTGTAGTGAAGATGTGCTTCAGAAACATTTACTGTGATCCTAACAGTCAAGATACTCTACAGAACCTGTTACAGATAACCAAAAGGTGAAATTACTGTTCAGAAAAATTGTTACAGAAAACCTTGTGGTAAATATGAGCTTCAGAAACAGTAATTGAGAACCTAGCGGTCAAGTTACTTTTCAGAAACTGCTACAGAGAACCAAGAGGTGAAATTACTGTCCAGAAACAGTTACCAAGAACCTAGGGAAGAAACAGTTACACAGTACCTGCAGATGTGGAATCATCTGAAAAAAATACATGCCACTTGAAGGTGAGAAAAGAAAATACAAGAAGTTGAAGCTTTTGGAAACAATTACACTGAGAACGTAAACGCAAGAGAGTCCTGAAAAAAAAAAAGATTATCAAAGATAATCAAATTTCTTCAACGCAAAACTACGAACTTTGGTCAGAGAAAGTCAAATCACTGTTCTTCAGCTCTTCAGAACCAGCGACCTAGACGTGAAGATACCCTTCATTCAGAAACAGGTACAAAGAACCCAGAGGTGGAGATGCTGTTCAAAAACAGTTACAGGGAACCTACAGATGAAAATACTAATTGGGAACAGTTACAGAAAACCTACAAGTGAAGATACGGTTCAGAAACAGTTACTGATATCCTAGAGGTTAAGATACTCTTCAGAAACCGAGAGGTGAAATTCCTGTTCATGGAATCAGTTACAGAAAACCTTGTGAAGATGTGCTTCAGGAACAGTAGCCAAAAACATTCTGAAAAAGTACAGGTAACTTGTAGGGGAAAAAACAAAAGAAAGAAATTAAAAGCAGTTGATGCAAGTGCTCTAGGAAACATTTACATTGAGAACCTGAACGTAGGAGAACCCTAAAAAAATTATTTAACAAAAACAATCAAATTTCTTTAACGCAAAACTACAAACTTTGATCAGAAAAATTAAATATACTGTTCTGAAACAATTAAAGCAAACCTGAAAGTGAAGGAGACCTAGAAATGAAGATGCTCTTCACAAACAGTTACACATAACCTAGAGATGAAGATGTGCCTCAGAAATAGTTAGAGAGAACTTAGAGGTGAAGATGCTATGCTGAAACAGTTACACATAATCTAGAGGTGAAGATGAGCCTCAGAAATAGTTACAGAGAACCTAGAGATGAAGATGCACTTCACAAACAGTTACACATAACCTAGAGGTGAAGATGTGCTTCAGAAATAGTTACAGAGAACCTACAGATTAAGAGGATCTTCAGAAATAGTTACACACATAGCCTAGATGTGAAGATGTGCTTCAAAAATAGTTATAGAGAACCAGGAGGTGAAGATGTTCTTCAGTAACTGTTACAGATAATCTAGAGGTGAAGATGAGCTTCAGAAATAGTGACAGAACCTAGAGATTAAGAGGATCTTCAGAAATAGTTACACACATAACCTAGATGTGAAGATGCGCTTCAGAAATAGTTATAGAGAACCTAAAGGTGAAGATGCACTTCACAAACAGTTACACATAACCTAGAGGTGAAGATGTGCTTCAGAAATAGTTATAGAGAACCTAGAGGTGAAGATGTTCTTTAAAAACAGTTACACATAATCTAGAGGTAAAGATGAGCTTCAGAAATAGTTACACACATAGCCCAGATGTGAAGATGTGCTTCAGAAATAGTTATAGAGAACCTAGAGGTGAAGATACGGTTCAGTAACAGTTACAGATAATCTAGAGGTGAAGATGAGCTTCAGAAATAAATACAGAGAACCTCGTGATTAAGAGGATCTTCAGAAATAGTTACACATACCTAGAGGTGAATATGCTGTTGAGAAACAGTTACAGGGAACCTAGAGGTGAAGATACCGCTCGGAAACAGTTACAGAGAACCTACAAGTGAAGATACTCTTCAGAAACTGTTACAGAGAATGAAGAGGTGAAATTCCTGTTCAGAGAAACAGTTACTTTAAAAACCTTGTGAAATAGTAACAGAGAAGCTAGAGATGAAGATAATCTTCAGAAACAGTTACACAGAACCTGTAGTATGAGGATAAAGTTGAATACACTTCTGAAAATAATACAGGCAACCTGAAGGTGAAACTAGAAGAAGTTGATGCAATTATACAATCAAGTGCTATTCAGAAACAGTTACACAGAGAACCTAGACATGAGATGAATCTAGGAACAATTACAGAACCTGAAAATGAGAATAAATATACTTCTGCGTTATTCATAAAGATATTAAACATGAAATAAAAGTCCTAGAGGAGATGACGATTGAAAAAGTTACTGACGAGTTGCAGATGAAGATACAGTGAAACCAAAATGAATTTCACAACATCTATTTTACTTTCAATAACTCTTATTTTTTTTATAAAACACTTACCTTATTGGTCTTCGTCTTGCCCAAACTGTAGATCTTCGCCGTCTCGTACACCCCTATCACCTCGGCCACCCTGTAAACGGGCGCGTTGTTGTGCTGCCCGATGCCGACCTTGACGTAGCACCCTTTGGCGATGCGGTCGAAGAACGGCATGTGCACGAACCGCTCCAGCTTGTGCCTCGACAGCCGGATGAGGTTGAGGTCTTGCCTGGTGGGGATGTACGAGGAAACCTTCGACGCGGCCGTCTTGTCCTCTTCGTCGTTGTCGCTGGAACTCGAGCTGGATGAGGAGCGCGATCGGGAGCGGGAACGGACCGATGATGCGGGGGCCGCTTGGCGTTGCGGGGACGGCGAGCTCTTTTCGACTGAAAACAAAAGCATGATTAAATTCAAGAGAGAGAGAGAGAGAGAGAAAGTGAACGAGACAGAGGGAGAAATAAAGAGAATGAATGAAAGAAATAAAGGGTACTTGTTCGAATTTTCGTATTGTAATCATGGACTTAATTATTTCCCAATAAGAACTTTTGAAAGTAATTTGGTAGCAATCCTTTTAAATATAAAGCTCTTAGTCATAAATAATATGTTCTTCAACTGAAAAACAGTTGAAAAATCTTTCAACATCATATAAATAAGTAAATAAATAATTGTTTTTTCAGTAAAAAAGCAAACTGTGAAAATGATGTTAAAACTCACCATCTTCTTCTTCTTCCTCACTATCATCAGAGTAAATATCAGATGCCTTTAGTTTCAACTCATTCTTCTTTGACAGAATTTGCTCCTCCTCGTCTTTCTTTTTTTGCTCTTCCTTTTTCTTCCGCTCTTCCTCAGCTTCCTCTCTTTTAATTTTCCCCTCTCGCCGTGCTTTCAACTCTGCCATGGCATTGACTCGTTTATCGACTCTTCCGCGGTTTTCTTCGATGTTCTTTTTGCGTTCTTTGCTCCTTTCTTTGTGGTCAATAGAGTTGAAGTCATTCTGTAGCTTATTCGCAAAATCCTTGTCGTTGTCTTTGTCCTTCGGCCTGGAAGGCTTGTCTTTGGCACGTTCAGCTTTTTTGGCTTGTCTAAGTTTCTTTTCAATTTCAAACCTAAAATTTACAGTAGCGAGTGACAACCTCTTTACCGAGTTTTTATCAAAACTTACCTAGTTTTCATGAGTTCCCTTTGTTCAATGCGCTTAAAAATTTCAGTTTCCCTTTCTTTCTCAGTCAATGAGGCTAGTCTAGCCCTGTCTTCCTCATCCCCCATCAACTGATCATCGTAACCATCATTGAATTCTCCTCCTGAACTGGAGGAGTCGGATACCTCCCCTTCCTCAGGTTCTGAGTTATTTTCTTCGACATCCTTGACATTCTTCTCAGTTTCTGATTCTGATGATGCTGAATCCTTTTCCGGCTTCTTTTTGGCATGCTTGGCAGAATCATCACTTTCTGAATCTGATCCAGATGATGACTTCGCTTTTGGCGACCGCTTCCTTTTATTTTTATTCTTGGCTAGGTTCAAAAACTCCTGAAATGTAAAAACTTGCATTAAGAATTGTGCGGACAAAAAGATTACACACAGTTTTCAATTCTTCGGCGTTATATTTCCAAATTGACATTGTAACTATTTCGATTCATGAAATGCAAAGCCAGTGCGATGAATTTCGAAAATGTTTTGTTTCAGGGATAGTGCAGTGAAGGTTAGGTTTCGACTTACGGAATCTAGGTCGCTTTCAGAATCGTTACTTGAATCACTCTCTATCAGAGCTGTATTCTTCCGTTTAACCATTATAAAATTTGACTAACTATATTTATAAATGTTTAATTTTGTTTTCTGCCTTACAACTTTCAATGCCAAACACCAACCAAACCAAAACCAAAACAACACTGGAAAAAATCTTCAAGGTCCTCAAGTGACAAGAGACGGGCAATGTTGCCGATGCGGCAAAAATGTGCAATTTAAAAACAGTTATGGTGGATTTATGCAGCAATCATAAGTCATAAGTCTTAAGTCATAAGGAAGAATATTCGTCAATGATTGGTTGGTCCGTATATTCCAACCAATCATTGACGAATATTCTTCCTTATGACTTAAGACTTATGATTGCTGCATAAATCCACCATTAGATTTGAAAACGTTTTTGTAGATTTTTAGGGCCTGCATCGGACAAAAATTTCGCTAAGCACATCATCCTAGCTACACATCAGCAAGTTAATAGTTCATAAATGTCACCAGAATATTTTCTTGAGCGGAAGCAAAGATTTAGTTTCATCATTGTTTATATAGAACATAGTCAACCTTATGGGATTATAACACCGACTTAACCTTTAAAGGAAACTAACCTTGAAGGTTAAGTCGGTGGATTATAATTGGATCAAAATGGATGCGACATGTAGATGGCGATAGTGAGCTCGCATCCAAGTCATGTCGTAACTTCAGTGATCTGGCCTCCAAGTCATGTCGTAACTTGATTGAAACAATGGGACAGCATTAAAATCAGGGTTTTTTGAAGAAACCTGTATTAAAATGACGTCAAATATTCATGTTTGTAACTAATCACGCTAGATGACACTCGCGTTTGCGTCCAACACCAATTACACATGCATTGACTATCTTACTTCTATATAAACAATGGTTTCATGAATACAACAATACATCACTGGGGTAAATTTTGAAAGAGTCAAGTCTCGTTCATACCCTTGCGAATAATCGCTATTTTTTGCGATTCGACCAAAGAACTATATTCCAGAGATATCAATGATATTTTCGCGGTTTCCACAAATATTCTTCTCAGAATCGGGTAAATACCAGATAAAATGAAAACAAGCAATAGAACGAACAAACAAATTCAAGCTGAATCCTCTGCTCTGTCATATGTCAAATAATACCATCAAAGTGCCATGCTTCCCACTCACTGAAATGGTCATAAATATGATTTCATTTCAGTGTTCCCACTACGCCAAGTTGCATAAACGTTTTTCTAATGATTTGAGATCTTAATGCAATTCTCTCTCGGAGATATATATATATATATATATATATATATATATATATATATATATATATATATATATATATAGTTCTCTCATACGAAAAATTTGCGATGAATGATGAATCATAAAATGTTATTTTTCAGTATTTGGGGTTAGATATTATTACATTACCAAAAAATTACATGTTGATTCATTATTCACTGCAATTTTTTCGCCATATAAGTCGAATCGCAAAAAAGTGGGAATATTCGAAAGGGCATGATCGAGAGCCTTCATATGAAAAAATCATGGTATTTTTTGGTTATGTAGTAATATCTAACCCCGAATACTGGAAGATTACAAGTTGTGATTCATCATTCATCGCAATTTTTTCGCAGTGTGAGTTAAATCGCAAAAAAAATGCGAATATTCGCAAGGGTATGAATGAGCCTTAACTGTTGTGACTCTCGCACTCTCGTCAAATAAGTTCTGCTTCGGCTCTGGAGCTAAATGGAAACACATCTATAGTCCAGGAAACTAAGAAAAAGAAACTTGTCAATATGTCAGATTCGTAAAAACTTGAGGTGTGGTAAATGGGAAATGAGTAAACGTATCATACGATAAATGAATCAACCACAAAATCTTTCTTCACTACTACAGCACACAATTTGCTAGCTCTCACAATGGACAGCCAAGGTAGAAAAGTAATAGTCTGTGATAATGGCACCGGTGTAAGTATTTATTCAAGAGAATACGAAATATTTAAATCTTCAGTATCTGTTTTTTAGTTTGTTAAATGCGGATATGCTGGTAGCAACTTCCCTGCTTATATATTTCCTTCAATGGTTGGAAGGCCCATCATAAGAGCAGTAAATAAAATAGGTGACATCGAAGTGAAGGTATGAAAACTAACAGTATGATCCTATTCTTCAATTATGAACGTTATCACTGTGTTCCCTTATTGATGTCATGTTTTGTCTTTCTAGGGTTTACATGTAGAAGTAAGTTGTACGTCCACGAATGATTTGTTTGTTCTAATCCTTCCCCTTGCACCCAAACCCAGTTTTCCACCAATTACCAACAATACCACTAATTCTAGACTAACTTTTGGCGATGCCGATCCTTCGTGGTGATTTTGTGTGGATTAATCTTATTGATCATTTTTCATGCTTCAGGGAGTAAGCACTCTTCCTGTAAGTAATAGGAGGCAACGCTTCATGTAACGCATGATCTTCATGAAGTCGTTGGCTAAAAGAGAACACCTATTTTCATTAGGAATAGTACCAGTGAAAAGTGCAACACTGAATAGAAATTCAACATGGTAAAGCTGACTGAGGTTTTGCTGTAGACAAGGGCTTATTGTGGTGCTCCCAAGCAAGCTGTGTATCAGGGGGCAGACACCAAAATGACAAAATTTAAATGGTATTGACATATATCTGACAGAATTTCTGTGTGAAACCTTTTGACAAACCCGGGATACTTTCCATCGCCTATCAAACTAAGAGTGTTGCAAGTTTCATGAACTTTTTTCCAAGTATAGTCAGTTATCCCCGCCATTCAGTATTTATAGAAAAAATTTTCTCCAAAACGCACAAATTTATTTTTTGTTCAGGATTTGATGGTGGGCGATGAAGCTTCTGCCCTGAGATCTCTGTTGGAGGTCAACTACCCCATGGAGAATGGTGTAGTACGCAACTGGGAGGATATGTGCCATGTCTGGGATTACACTTTTGGCCCCAAAAAAATGAATTTGGACCCAAAAGAGGCCAAGGTCAGTGCATTGGTAGCCCTGTTGGGACGACAAATGATGACTTTGTTTTTATTCCAATACTATTTTTATTGAAAAATACTTTTGGTATTCAAAGATATTTCATGTGTTGTACCTTAAAAATTCACCGAAAATACTTCAAAGTGTTGTAAAACTCTGTAAAAACAGTGTAGAAATTGGATTCATTTAAGATGTGTTAATATAGAAATGTACTCGAGGTACAAATTGTACTTCAAAATTGTATTCAAAAAGATGCTTGAGCGCGAACTTGTCGAATATACAACAAACAAATACCAGAAAGTTCGTCAAAAAATATATCCAACTCATGAGAGTGGTCCAATGAATTTAAAAGTACCATGCAAGAATAATTTTACAACTATTGAGAATAACTTTGTATTGTATTGAAAAGTACTTCTGGAGAAGTATTTCAAGTAATGTAAAGTACTTTCTAATGTAGAGAGTAACTAAAGCATTGTAATTTATTTCTAGTACTAAAAGGTGGTCTTGTATTGAGAAGCATTGATATTGAAATGTACTTGATTTATATCAATTATTTTGATTATTGAAAATGTAAACCTAAAAGGTTATTCAAATATTTAAACTACTTCCGAGTATCAGTAGAAAATACTAGTAATGGAAAGTATTTAGTATTTATGGGTGCCGCATGTATTGAAAAATATCACAATTGTAGAATTTCATACGTATTGATAAATTCAAATACTGTAAAGTACTTTTAGTGATATAAAATATTCTAGTATTTAGAACTAGTAAAAAGTACTTCAAATATTAAAAAGTTGTTTCAAATTGAAAATAAATGAACTAGTAACTATGATTACCAGTTTAGAAACTGCTAGAAGTATGTGAATCATCAAGTAATTTGAAAGTATTTCTGCTGCGAAAAATATTTCCTAGAATGAAATGGTGATTATTGTGTTTAGTGAGTATTTCAAAATATCAATAATATCGCGTTGAATAGTACTAGTATTATAAATACTTTTAAGTATAATATTCAAGAATTAAGAATTGCTTCTAGTTTCAAGATGTGTTTGTGTATTGAATATACAAACCTTGAAGGTAATTCAAGCATTAAGATGTACTTCCAAGTATTAAACGTACTTCTAGCATTGAGAAGTGCGGCTTTAAATGTATTCTAGTAAGTGTTAATGGGTATTCAATGTGTTTTAAATTACCTACTATTTTTGATAACTTTTCATGTATTGGTGAGAACTTCAAGTATTGTAGAGTACTTTTAGTATATCACCAATGAACCATTCTTGTTTTTAAATTTCACTCAGTACCTTGTACATTAAAAATTCAAAAGTGCATGAAGTATTTCGAACTTATATGATCATTAAAAAAGTATTTTAGGTGCTAAAAAGATCTTCTAGTTTGTGAAAGTTAGCACTTTAAATGTTTGGGGATACTAGAAGGACTATAAAATGTTTTATATTGAAATATTTTCCAATAATATTATTAAATACAATGAAATGCTTTTCAATACTCAATGTATTAATAATAATAATGTCTAATAGCAGATGACTTGCCCGGTTGGTAGCTAGAAATCTATATTGATTTTCAAATTATTTATTCAGATCCTTCTAACGGAACCACCTATGAACCCTACGAAGAATCGAGAGAAGATGATTGAGGTTATGTTCGAAAAATACGGCTTTGCTGGCGCTTACGTTGCCATCCAGGCTGTGTTAACGCTTTATGCTCAGGTAATTGATTATTAGTTTTCTTATAACAAACACCCAAATTGTTTTATGTAGCTTTTGAGCATCAGCAGTTTTTATATACCCCCAAGGCACAGTTTTGGGGCCTGTTATTTTCATGGTCTATATTTAACACGTTGTCATGTCTAGGGACTGTTATCGGGCGTAGTTGTCGACTCAGGGGACGGCGTAACTCACATCTGCCCTGTTTACGAGGAGTACGCTCTGCCCCATCTCACCAGGAGGTTAGACATAGCTGGCCGTGACATCACGCGGTATCTCATCAAATTGTTGCTGCTCAGAGGATACGCTTTCAACCATTCGGCGGACTTTGAAACTGTAAGTATGAGAAATCGACACAGTACAGACTGTGGTAGATTTCCAGCCAACCCCCTGTAGAATCATTCAATCATTTAATTATATGCAAGATAACGTCGAAACGTAGGGGAAATGATTAAAACAATAAAAACCCCATCGTAGGACAAACTACAGAAGGAGAAAATCGTACGTAAATACTTGTATTCCAGATGCACAACAGATTTCAATTGATTAGTCACCAGATCGCAGCTGGCACCAGATGGAAATTATAATTTCTTAGGAATTTATAGACTATAAAAGTCATAAGGAAATATTTTTATAGGTGTGATAAATATAATTACAATACGCGTTTCTTGACACTTCCTGTTGATAAAACTCGATTTTAACGCGTTAAGAATGACGTGGAACCGATTAACATCATCAATTATTTTATATATATATATATATATATATATATATATATATATATATATATATATATATATATATATATATATATATATATATACAGTGCGACGCTAAATTATGGAACAAATTCATTATTTCTGTATATAAAGATATATCGGAAAAATCCTCGGACAGGTCGATTTTCTTTTCCGATGGGCCAATTTTTGAACCTCACCCAAAATATATAGGGTTATCCGCATTTGAGGAAAAGCGACTTTGGTGATTTTTTAAATGGGACACCCAGTATATTTGTCCATATTTGGTTAGGGATCGTCATTACAAATCCAGTGATACCAAGTTTGATGGGATTATGTTAAACGGCTGCGGAGATATGGCCAAAAAACTTCTCCATATACCCAATGAGTGCGACAGAGACTTTTAACCTTCTGAATCGTATGGAGTCTCGCAGTCATACTCATTAGACATACGAGGAAGTTTTTTGGCCAAATCTCCGCAGCCGTTTGACATAATCCCATCAAACTTGGTATCACTGGATTCGTAATGACGATCTCTAACCAAATATGGAAAAATATACCGAGTGTCCAATTTAAAAATATCACCAATATATTTTGGGTGGGGTTCAAAAATTGTCCCATCGGAAAAGAAAATCGACCTGTCCGAGGATTTTTCCGAAATATCTTTATATTCAGAAATAATGAATTTGTTCCATAATTTTGACGCGCACTGTATACTGTATATAATTTCAATTCAAAATGAATAATAATAATAATGATGACCATCGAATGAGTTCTAATTATTTCAGGTGAGAATGATGAAGGAGAAGCTGTGCTACATCGGGTACGACATCGAGACAGAACAACGTCTCGCGCTCGAGACGACCATCCTCGTGGAACCTTATACCTTACCCGACGGGAGGGTAATAAAGGTGGGGGGCGAACGATTCGAAGCTCCAGAAGCTCTGTTCCAACCGCATCTCATCAACGTTGAGGGTCAAGGAATTGCGGAGTTGGTGTTCAATACGATTCAGGTATGTGATGCCGGATGGATTCTCAACTCATTGGACATTTTTGTAACGTTTATTTTATCCCAAAATATACAGTGTTACAAAGGGACACCTCTCTTACTAAGAGTAACATGTTTGCCCTTCATGGGCGGGTCAATAAATAATCAATATATGTACAACAGATAAACATATAAGAAATGTACAAAATTAAATTTTAATTACAGAAATTCACTACAGTTAATGACTCGACATTATAAAATAGTTATAGTTATTTATGTATCAAGGGCGTAAAGTAGGCGTTTATGGCCGAAGGCCTTAAACGCATTTTACGCACGTGATACATACAAAATTTTATGCACTAGCTGTTTTATAGCGCGAATCACAAATACTGACTTGAATTGCATGGTTTCATACGTTATGCATACAATAATTAAGGGTAACATAATATGAGGAATGTGAAACTATAGTAGCTGAGTGCTATATTGGAGAATCAATTTCAAATAAATAGATCATCACCGAAAAAATTGCCAACGATTATGAACAAATGTTAGAAAGAGTATTGCTCTATTGAACTGAAATGATTCTAATTCGTGTTAGGAATTGCATGAAATGATGTGTGAGTATAGACAATTTGAGAATTTTGTCTACTTTACGGCCCGCCGGTCCATAATGCGCCCGCGGGCGGTAAAGTGCCACTTTACGCTTGCTGAACCGGGCGGTAAAGTGTACTTTACCGCCCGCTAGTGCATAAAATATATTATGTATCACAGTTAAATAGTTAAATGTATCACAGTATAATATTTAGTTAGATATATCACAGTAGTAGCAATCCGTTATTTGGTTTCAGTTGATGACTATTTATTTAATATAACGATCTACTATATTTTTAAAGTAAATAATGTAAGGTTACGTGTTTCTTCATAGTGATTTTGAATTTGTCTGTCATTCAATCTTTCAATTTGTCAGTTCTTGTGAACACGAAAATTGTTATACTTACACTGCACACACTTTATTTATTGATCTCAAGAAACATTCCTGTTTATAGAGGGTTTACATTTTTTACATAAATACACATGGAATACTAATTGATGAAATCAAACAATCAAAAGAAAAGGAGTGATAAGAATAATCTGTGAAATACGAGTAGATATGTTTGTTTGAAAGTGGTTGACAAGACAATGTTTCACTTTGAGTAAGGTTATTCTGGACTTTCATTGTCCAAAAAAGAACAAAGAAGGGGTAATTTGACGGTGTTCAGGTAAGCTTGTTAATTACTGTGCCAGGCCCCTCCGGTACTGCATTGTTAATTCTTATCGCAATTTCAATTGATCCATGCCACTAATTGAGGGTTTCCACACATTACGGATTTCTATGCTAGCTTGACTGAAGACTTTGTAGATATGTTATCAAAGCAAAAAGAAACAAAAGCAGGAACATTCAAAGGTGGAACATTGTTATATTATTGGAATTGATGTCATGAATTTAGTTTTAGTCCTAATTTCTTTTATTGCCTGTGGTATTTTATTATATCTCAATGCCCTCGTAAAAAATAGAAGTTTGATTTGAAACGAAATGCATTTATTTTATTTACATTCCTTGTTTTATGGTAATGGATATTCGAAATATGATCAGAAGTAAGATCCAATTGTTTTTTTCCTGTATCAACATAGTGGATGAAAATTGAAATTTTAAATTCAAATAATAAACGAAGATTTAGTAAGTTAGGTTCATATAGTTTTGTTGAGGGTTAAAAAGGGCAATTTGTAAATGCATTTGCAAAGTTTGTAGTGGTTTCATAATAGAAATTTTGGCTGTGCCCCAAACAGAAATGAGATATTGCAATTTTGAATAAATTAAACTGAAATATATGGTTTATAAATATCTTAGTGGGTTATACTATCTCATTCTAAATAGTATTCCAATCAAAGGTGAGAGTTGTTTCCTCAGATTGTTGATATGATTGGACCAACAGAGTGTTGTGTCGATATGTAAACCCAAAAATTTTGTATTGTTGGTTTACTGAATTGGTGATTTTTTAAATTTTATTGGTTTTGGAGAATCAGTTGCAATACTTCGTTTATAAATAAACATAATTGATGATTACGAAAAAATTTAAAATTGTTTATGAGTGAAGTAGCCAATGAGATGAGAATTGACGATCCTGTTCAATATTAGATAGAATTTCGAATTCATTCTCTGCAAAATATACAATTGTTGTTCATCAACAAAAAGTTTAATTTGACCTTTCATTTTGAGTTGTGATATCGAGTTTAGATATATTAAAATGTGTGAAATAAATTTTAATGTTTTGAAAGCTATATTACAGACCATTTTCCAATTTCTTGTCACATCACTCGATTTTAAAGGCTATGAAGAAAACTCTACTAATACAAAATTAATGAATTTTGATGATTTAGAAAATTTTTTAGAAAATGAAAATTGGTATGATATTTTAAAGGAATCTGATAGTTTTATATACAGGATAAATAATCAAATCAAAGAATGTTACGAAATAAAAGATTCACCCAAGAAATATAAAAAAAATCAAACCATGTATCACAAATGGTTTATATAAATAAATAAATGAATTGTTGTTGTTAAAATTGTCATTTCCGTCAACCGATTGCACCCCTACGCGCAACCCTCGGAAGTCTTCGAAAGACTTGTGTGAGCTAGGGAAGACGCAGCCCTTACCTTTTAACGTGTGATGCCAGGCACGAATGAATGAATAAATGAATAATGAATAATGAATAAAGAATGATATGATATGAATGATATGAATTAATGATATGAATTAATGATATGAATGATATGAATGATATGAATGATATGAATGATATGAATGATATGAATGATATGAATGATATGAATGATATGAATGATATGAATGATATGAATGATATGAATGATATGAATGATATGAATGATATGAATGATATGAATGATATGAATGATATGAATGATATGAATGATATGAATGATATGAATGATATGAATGATATGAATGATATGAATGATATGAATGATATGAATGATATGAATGATATGAATGATATGAATGATATGAATGATATGAATGATATGAATGATATGAATGATATGAATGATATGAATGATATGAATGATATGAATGATATGAATGATATGAATGATATGAATGATATGAATGATATGAATGATATGAATGATATGAAAGATTTGATATGAACGATGAATACTGAATAATGAATAAATAAATAAATTCTTGACAGTTGACGGAATTTTTATCCCGCAGGCCGCCGACATAGACATGCGGCCCGAGCTCTACAAACACATCGTCCTCTCCGGGGGTTCCACCATGTACCCCGGCCTTCCGTCTAGACTGGAGCGCGAAATCAAACAGCTCTACATCGAAAGAGTGCTCAAAAACGAGGTGGAGAAGCTCAACAAGTTCAAAATCAGGATAGAGGACCCCCCGAGACGCAAGGACATGGTTTTCATCGGGGGAGCGGTCCTGGCTGAGGTCATGAAGGACAGAGACGCCTTCTGGCTGTCAAAGCAGGAGTACGAAGAAGGGGGCGTCAGGGCTCTGCTGAAGCTGGGGAATCGGGCGGTGTAGGGGCTCGCGCGTCGGTGAATGCATTGTTTTACTGTATGATTTTTATGCAATTTTATCCAGAGGTACTTTGACGTAGGAGAGCGGTGAAGTTTTTATGGAGACAGTATCGAGTCATTGGATGTTTATCATCGTTACTGTTGTTCCATGTTCTTTTACGAAAAGTGCAAAGACTAATGTTTACTACTTATTTACAAATGTTCAGCAATTATTAAGCATTTTATTATTATTATTGTAAGGTTAGGTAACGTATTTTTTGTATTATATGGAAAACTTTCACGTCAACCTGTAACATTTACTTGATACCCATTGAGCATTCCGACCATTCTGTCTTGTATCAATAAATTGTTGAAAGTTTGAGAGACTTTTAATCGACGATGGTGCTTATTCAGGATCATTATGACTCTGGAGGCACTGCAGCCAGGAAGCTTATTGTGCTCAAGTTTGGATTATACCGATGAAGTCACATGAAGTTGAACAAACACAACTTGAGAAAACTGGGAAATTTATGAACATAGTAGGAATATAGCGGTGAAAATTATGAGAGAGGGAAAGCGTAACTATTTTGAAAATAAAATATCAGAAAATGAAGGCACACCTGCAGAAATGTGGAAAAGAAAGTTATAGATAATACCTTAGGAGAAATCGAAGTTGGTGATGATGGAATAACAAAAAACAAATGAAATGCCTAATGCTTTGAGTAAGTACTATTAGACCGTCTCAGATAATGACAGATTTTGCTGATTTTCTCTTTTCTGGAATTTCAATCACTGAAAATTATATCAGTGTTGAGTTCAAAAAGATTCATTTTTCGTTTGTAGAAGAAGAATGTTTTTTTAATCTCTGGTTTATGGCATTTTAACACAATAACATACAGAACGATCTAAAACCAAAGCCATAATAGATCGGGGGATAGTGACAGATTTTGGGACACGATTTTACTCATGATAATAATGCATGAATCAAAGAGTCGTCGTAGGTTCTTCAAATTAAAAAACGTATACGGTAATTCTACAATTATTACGACTTTTATCTCGTAATTACGCCTAAATGAGTCGGAATTAAGTGTTAGTAAGTCGGAATTAAGTGTTAGTAAGTCGTAATTCTACAATTATTACCACTTTTATCTCGTAATTACGCCTAAGTAAGTCGGAATTACGAGTTAGTAAGTCGTAAATCGACAATTACGACTTTTATCTCATAATTTCGTCTTAGTAAGTCGTAATTCGACAATTACGAGTCTTATCTCGTTATTACGTCTTAGTAAGTCCGAATTACGAATTAGTAGGTCGTAATTTTACAATTATAACTACATAGTTTTATCTCGTAATTATGTCTTAGAAAGTCGGAATTACTAGTTAGTAAGTCGTAATTCTACAATTATTAGGACTTTTATCTCGTAATTACGCATAAGTAAGTCGGAATTACGGGTTAGTGAGTCGTAATTCGACAATCACAACTTTTGTCTCGTAATTACGCCTTGATAAGTCGAAAGTACTGGCTAGAACGCGGGAATTCTACAACTATTACGACTTTTATCTTGTAATTACGCCTAAGTAAGTCGGAATTACTAGATAGTAAGTCGTAATTCTACAATAATTACGAGTCTTATCTCGTAATTACGCCTTAGTAAGTCCGAATTACGAGTAAGCAGGTCGTAATTTTACAATTATAACTACATAGTTTTATCTCGTAATTATGTCTTAGAAAGTCGGAATTACTAGTTAGTAAGTCGCAATTCTACAATTATTAGGACTTTTATCTCGTAATTACGCATAAGTAAGTCGGAATTACGGGTTAGTGAGTCGTAATTCGACAATCACGACTTTTGTCTCGTAATTACGCCTTGATAAGTCGAAAGTACTGGCTAGAACGCGGTAATTCTACAACTATTACGACTTTTATCTTGTAATTACGCCTAAGTAAGTCGGAATTACTAGATAGTAAGTCGTAATTCTACAATAATTACGAGTCTTATCTCGTAATTACGCCTTAGTAAGTCCGAATTACGAGTAAGCAGGTCGTAATCTTACAATTATAACTACATAGTTTTATCTCGTAATTATGTCTTAGAAAGTCGGAATTACTAGTTAGTAAGTTGTAATTCTACAATTATTAGGACTTTTATCTCGTAATTACGCCTAAGTAAGTCGGAATTTCGAGTGAGTAAGTCGTAATTATACGATTATTACGTTTTTTATCTCGTAATTAAGCCTAAATGAATCGGAATTTCGAAATATTTAGTCGTAATTTGACAATTATCACGACTTTTATTCAGAATATACTTCTTAATAAGTCGAAATTACGAGTTAGTAGATCGTAATTCTACAATTATTACGACTTTTATTTCGTAATTACGCCTAAGTAAGTCGGAATTTCGAGATAGAATAATTACGTAATTATATCTTAGTATGTCCGAATTACGAGTAAGTAGGTCGTAATTTTACAATCATTACGATTTTTATCTCGTAATTATGTCTTAGTAAGTCGAAATTACTAGTTAGAAAGTCGTAATTCTAGAACTACGACTTTTACCTCGTAATTACGTCTTAGTAAGTCGGAATTATTGGTAAAATACAATAAAAAATGCTAGTCAATTAAAAACTGATGAATCGCAAGTGAGTCGCAAGCAAGCGAATCATCCCTCACAAATATTTCAGAATCTACACCACCGAGGCCCACTTGACATTCTGCGCTAACTCGCAGCCCGTCGCTCATCGTTTCCGCCAAAAAATTCGATGTCCCAATACCCGGCGCACTCACCACAACGTCGACAACCCCCAAAACACACCTGGCCCGCCAATTAACATGCAAAGCGAACAATCAGCGCGCGAGGGAGTAAAAATCGCCGCCGGTAGCCGCCGCCACGTGTGCGCACGCGCCCGCTGCGGAATGAGGAAGCGACGTCTGCCGGTTGGACAGTGTTGCCAGATGTAGCGATAATTCCTCACTTGTGGGGAATTCTTGCCTTATGTGGGGAATTCTTGCCTTATGTGGGGAATTCTTGCCTTATGTGGGGAATTAGCGAAAGTGAGGAATTTGTGGGGATTCTTGACGTTACTTAGATTTCTTATCTGCCAGAAGTCATTTGTCTATCTAATATTTGTAAAATTTGTTTTTACGAAACTCCCAGGTTTTCGGAGAAAACCCCTCAAAAGCAGAGCTTGTGCGAGCAAGGGAGATCCGGGACCTACAGTTTAAATGAAAGTGGAATCCGAACCACTTCAGCTCAGTGATACACGACCGGGGATCGAACCCGGACCGTCTGGGTGTAAGCCAAACGATCTAACACCTCGACCACTTCGCTGCAAATTTCTCAAATCTCAACTCGAAACGATTATAAAAACGGAGAAAGAAGAAGAAAGATGAACTGACATTCGAAATTTGAAATATTGAAAAAAAAAGAAGCAGAAGCATCGACAACAGCCAAAAACTTGTTGCTAGACTGCACATTAATAATAATAATATCACTTTTATTGGATACAGGTTATATAGACAGACAAATTTGCACAAAAGAAATAAAAACAATAATACCTCTAATCTGTAGACTTGTTGTCAAGTTGCTAAGTATCCAAAAAATGAGTGATAGAGGCGAATATAGTAAATCCCACTTTTGAAAAAATGTATACGACCTAGCAAAAAGGGAAAAATATATTTATACTGCAAAGCATGAAGTGTTTACTAAAACTGTGGCAAGTTATTTATTTTTGTTTTGTTTTAGGATCAATTTTTATTCAATTTTTTGTTATTTAGGGACTCGCCCCCCTCCTTTTCTCGATAAAAGTTGGAAAACTCGCGAAATTGAAATCGGAAAAATACCTAAAAATACTGAAAAATATCTGACCATCGAATATTATGGTGTCCCACCTCAAAAGCTAGGTAGAGAACGCAAAGGAATTTGGAAAATGTTTGAACAGTTTTGGACATAAAAATAATGATAAAAAAATCGATCGGAAGTCTCGCCCCCCTTTCCTTTCACGAAAAAAATTAGGAAAACTCGCGAAATAGAAAAAATCCGTAAAAATGGTGAAAATTATCGGACCATTGAACAATACGGTTTCAAAAAAATTTACCCCTCTTCCCCCATGGAAAACTAAATTGAAATGAACAGACTAAGAAACATATCTAAAGAAAACTAAAAAAGAAATAAATTAATGAACTTCAAAAAAAACATTTTAGAGAAAAGCTTTCATTTAGATGCCCTAAAAAGAAGAAAATAAATTTTTAACCCATCATCTTGTTACATTATAAAATTTTAAATGGTATAAAAGCTTGTCGCGAGAATAAACCTTGAGGTGTTTGTTTGAAAGTGGTTGAAAATATATAAGTGTTTGTTACTTGAATTCTTCTGGACTTCCATTGTCTAGAAACAAAAAAAAAATCTTTGCATGTGTTTTGAGTCACGACGTTTCAACAGTTAACATCTACTGTCTTTATCAAGTGTGTGAATGCGACAAGATATCTCGGATACCTATTAAACCTATAGTCTGTTAGCATGCAACTAATGTACCTGCTATAAAGGTAATTATGATCTTCGTGGGGTCTCTCAGGTCATCAATGTTAATTAATGTGATAGCGTGCTCGTTCCGAACTAATGAAAATTAATTTCGGAATTTTTTCATGCACACCGACTTTTATAGGGATAAAGGTCGATTCCAGATTTCAACCTGGCAACACTGCGGTCGGGGCCTCGCGAGAATCGCGGCGGCCGCGGACCACAGTCGCGAAATAAACAGCCGAACGCCGGCCTCATTCGCACGGAGCGCCATCGATATCATCGCGCCGTGAGTGTTTTGTTTTCCGTGATTGTGGCAGAAATCGGATCGAGCCGGCCGTGCAAAGGTATGCGTCGACGTCTGGCGAAAGGTTCGTTTGTTTCCTGGCCTGCCGCGATGCGGAAGGCACGGAGGGTGGCTACGTTTACGTTTGGGGGTTATCCCGATCGCTCCGGCTGGATTTCGAGGGGTGTTTTTACTGTTGTCACGACGACAGATAGGTCGGTGGGTTGTGTGTACAGCGGAAAATGTTACTTCCAGTAAGCTGTGCAAATTCAACTTTTGCCAGTTTCAGGATTGGGCCACACAAAGCAGATAATCAGTCTTGGATTATTTTGCTAACTCTTTCTGGGATTTACAGAAATTTATCCGAAGCAACAAAAAAAAAATTTGAAAAAAAATTACGAGTATTCTAGAACATCAAGTATTACAAGTGTTACATTTCTCTGAATTTTTCAATAAGTAGTACAGTTTTTGGATAACATCCAATACAGTAACAAATCCAACACTAAAATACACAAAATCGAGTATGTTTCTTATTGACAGTTCGTAAAACAACAACAAACTGACGTTTGTACTTCATCCTAACCTCCAAAACAAAAAATTAATCTTAAAAAACAAAAGCCACAAATGGCATAAAAATCTCCAAAAACATAAGGTCTCTTCAATATATTAGAAAATTCACAACTAATAGGGAATATGCAAGTGATTTAAATTTACTTGATTTTTTACCTCCGATACTTTATTGTCTTGACATTACACCTAAACCATCAGTTTATCATTTAGTTTGTATTTAACTCCATAAAACTTTAATTCAAAAGTGCATAATAAGCGCGCGGAATTCAAATTTGCTAAACGCATCACCATTGGTCGAAACGAATAATGACGTCACATGGCACGTTATGAAATGTATCTGTGTTGATATTCATACTGTGCTAGTCATCTTTCATAGATTATAGACAATTGTAAATTTTCACAATCCGACAATACCTGAACTGATAAATTGAATGATATTTAATTTTAATCTGTATTTTAAATATTTTGGTCCACCAATGTATTTTAAGTAATCCATCAATGTTTATATTTATGTACTTGTCACTACCTGTACGTCTAAAACCACGTCACTTTATTATATTGCCCCAAAAATACTCAATATCATACCCTCTCAATTTAGAATTCGATCTTATAAGAATGATAAAATAATCAGTTGAGGTGAACACGAACTATAACTCCAAAGATGTCATTTTTTAGGGAAAAATTATTCTCACAGTTCTCAAGTAAGAATCTCAAAATATTTGACTTTATAGAATCAGCGGTTGCAGCGTTAGTCACCAATTTATTTACTAATACTAACGATGTTTTAAAACATGCTGATAAGTACGCGCCCAAACAATGATAACCCAAAAAATATCCATCAAAATAATATCTAATCGCATTTTTATTTTCGAAGCTCATTATGCAGGCACCGTTCTAAAAGTACTGATATGCAATGCATAGCCTACTTGAAACACACACAGGTTGTAATCAGCTGTTAGTGAAAGTTTGTCCACTTGTAACATTTAATTTATGCGCGTGTAGATATACAGGGTGGTAAAATATAGTGATATGTTTGAGTACTCAATCTGACTTGCTACATATGTTTTATAGTATATCGCTGTTGAATAAAGATTATACAGTGTCCACCAATGAGTTGGCTACAAATATTTTATAATATATAGCAGTTGAATAAATATATACAGTGACCTCCATAAAGTCTACATAACGGGAATTTAAAAAAGTTGTTTGAGGTGCCGAAAAATGGATCAAATTGACAAGAAGTCGTAAACATGTATTGCGAGAATGTGTTTGGAATCCAACGTGGACCCAATGTACCAATTAGGAACCAGAAAAAAAATTAAAAATACCTACTTATCGCCCTCTTCCCTAAGAAACATTACACATTCTTGTTTTATCTGGAAACAGCTTTAACGACCTAAATCACATGAGTTTGGGTCAAATTTAATCAAATATATACAGTGACCGCCAAAAAGTATGTACCATATGGGAAAAAAATTTATTATTGGAGTATTGGAAAAAATATTCTGGGGAAAAGTTTGTGCATGTCCGATAACCTAAAAATCGATTTTGACACATGTCACGTGATCGCTAGAATGGCGGCAAAATGAAAAAAATTGCAATGCAAAGGCAAAAAAGGGGTAAGATGGCACGATATCAAAAAAAGTTATTTGAAAAAGTCACTTAGAATTCAATTTTATACACATAAACGAAGTTTCAAGAGATAATTCAAAAAAATTGAAAATAGCAATTTTTTAAAAATATTTTCCCATCTATTTAAAAATATTATTTTTTTTCTTATGAATAGCTTGACTATACTGAAACATTTGCATTTTAATGATAATGACAAAACTTTCTCATTTTCTCCACACCAGAGGGCACTAAATTGAAAAAATTGGAATTTGTCAGAACCCTTGCTGTTACATCGGTTCGTATCTAACAATTATATCCGAATTCCACGACCATTGTGATGACATGACACTCCAAAAACATGGTAATTTCCAGATTATAATCAAGTTCCGATGATAATCGTGCATGAGCGTTTCACTTCGCACATAAACTTGAAAATAGTGCGTCAAATTAAAGATTCTTAAAGTTTATGTGCAAAGTAAAACGCTCATACAGCATTATTATTGAAACTTGATTAAAATCAGGAAACATGGTGTTTCTAGATTGCCATATCAACACAATAGTCTTGGAATTCTGATATAACTGTTAGATAAGAACCAATGTAACAGCGAGGGTTCTAGCAAAAACCAATTTTTTTTATTTAGTGCCCTCTGGTGTGGAGAAAATGAGAAAGTTTTGTCATTATCATTAAAATGCAAATGTTTCAGTATAGTCAAGCTATTCATAAGAAAAAAAAAATTTTTAAATAGATGGGAAAATATTTTTAAAAAATTGCTCTTTTCAATTTTTTTTGAATTATCTCTTGAAACTTCGTTTATATGTATAAAATTGAATTCTAAGTGACTTTTTCAAATAACTTTTTTTGATATCTTGCCATCTTACCCCTTTTTTTGCCTTTGCATTGCAATTTTTTTCATTTTGCCGCCATACTAGCGATCACGTGACATGTGTCAAAATCGATTTTTAGATTATCGGACATGCACAAACTTTTCCCCAGAATATTTTTTCCAATACTCCAATAATAAAAATTTTCCCCATATGGTACATACTTTTTGGCGGTCACTGTATATGGAATAGACATTTTGCGAATTTAATCTTGGCATTAGGTTTAGTCTTGTCACCCTGTATATTGATACACAAAAGCTTATTCAATATTCTCAACCCGTAAATGAAATTTAAATATAAATTTAAAAATAAATATTTGTGATTAAAACTTAATGATCCTTTATTTATCCGAAATGAATTTAGTATCGTTTAGGTTAGGACAATTAATAATGTATTATTAAGTTATAATGAAAGATTTTAGTTGGTTTAAATTTTATTTATGGGTAGAGAATAATGAATAAGCTCATGTCCATCAATATACAGGGCGTAACTACACCTAGCGACAAGACTAAATCGTGTTTTCATAATTAATCTTCCCCAAAATGTCAATTTCACAAATACTTGGTCAGTTTTGACCCAAATTTATATGTGAATTATGTCAGGTTTCCAGATAAAACAAGAATGTATAAAATTTCTTAGTAAGGGTAGAAGAATAAAATGGTATTTTTGATTTTCTCGTAGATAAGTCTATACTCTTCCAGTTATATGAATGTAACAAAGTTACATTTCCTTCCCATTCATGCATATCTATAAATATCTCGGCAGAGACAGTTATGACGAGTCGATTAGAGTCGGGTAAGAAATAAACAATTTCTTCGATCGATATTACGTAAATGTGAGGCTTGGTTATTAACGTAATTAGCGTATAGCCGTAAATTCAAACATCAAATGAGTTACTTTCAATGTTAAAGTTCATAAGACGCAGCTAGGAATATTTATTCTGTGTTATTTACAATCATAATTATTCATTTCAGGACAGGATAGGATTCAGTCTTTTAGATTATTTCTTCCTCCTAATACGACCCTGATTCTTATTATATTTGTCGGAACGATCTGCTGTGGTGTGCCTCAAGCATCAATACTTGGGCCTTTATTCTCAACAATCTACACTTCATCAATCGATTGCAATCATAATTTCCACGCTAATAATGCACGAATACATTTCGCATTCAGAAAAAAATGTCTGTCGCTGTATTAGTTACAGAAGAAGTAATTTCTGTCTGATATTTGCCTGATTTGAATATTCTCACTACGGTCTCCATTTTAGAAACCATACCTTAAGATTTACCAAAATTCATTAACTGCCCTACAATCTTTAAATAAATCAAAATCAAAGTCGGATTGAGAAAATTGTAATTGACGTATCAACGCATTAAGGGGAAATTCATGAAGAAAATGTCTACCATAGTATAGGAAACTCTGGTATTTCATGCATAATTGAACGTTGAAACGGATAATGGAAAAGGGTCGCGAAGTAAATCGATTAGAGGTACGAACGAGAATCCCCACTTTACAAGAAACGTACTGGAAAGGCAAAGGAGGAAATTTGAGGAAGTGTTTACTGGCTTGAAAACGAGTGGATCGATGAGGATAACATTATTTTTCAGCTTGAGTGTGATCACTTTTATGTCGAGAAAGAAGCTCAGAGGAATAATTGCTGACTATATGAATCACCTGTTAAGGTTGTAGCTTATTTTACATAGTAGTCTTCTTTTTACTTCGTGCATGGAATCACAAGTTAAATGTTAAGGTCTACGTCTTACCTAGCTCGCACAAGTCCCTCGAGGACTTCTGAGGGTTGCGCGTAGGGATGCAGCTGGTTGACGAAAATTAGAATTTTAACAATTTTACCAATGTAAACAATTTTAACAATTCCAACAACTTTAACAATTTTATCTCAAATATTCAGCATATAATTTCTTTCTTTATTTCACTAAAAAGTCCATGTGTATCCGTATACCAAGTGGTTCAACGAAAACTAAAAAAAACAGGCGACTTTTCGAAAGGCAACAAACAAATCGTAATTCTATCGATATCAAGAAATGTAAGATTAGGTTGGAAACTTACCGTATCTCGAATACGAAAAGTATAATAGGAAATATGAATACACGTAAAGTTCAAAAAAGTATTCAAATACTGTTGACCACATAACATATTCATAACATAACACTACACGATTAACGATATTAACGATACATGATAATATAATAGCTTGCAAAGGGTCAAAATGAATATCACAAAAAATATTGTTGAAGCTACTACACGTGAAATTCACAGATGATCGTATCACACAAAGTTTGTTCGCGATGCAAGAATTTTGTACCAAGCATAATTCTTCTTTTTTCCAAAGATATCATTTCAAATCTCAACAAAATATTATGAACGATACCTCTTACAGGATATTGTCCATCGACTTTTAGGCATAAATATTTCAGGAAGTTGGGAATGGGATCCATATCAAAGAGCTATATATTCTAAATTGGATCTGACATAAGCAAAATACATCAATTTTAATTTAATATGGCAACATTGGAGGAAATCAACAGCTTATTCCATTTATAACTCAAGAAAGAGTCCAATTTATAACGCCCCATTCAACAAACTTCATAGTCATACAAAAAAGTCCTACTTTACGAACTTGTATCATATAAAGCTATTTTCAGTTTAGTTTCCTTGTAACTGAAATAGTTCCTGATATGGCATAAGGAACAGAGAAAACACTAAAGTCCTTGTCACAGGAGACAGTATATTTATTTTATATTCAAAAGATGGTGCTACCAATCAATCTTGCAATCAAAATTATACAGGCCGTTTCTTTTATCATGTGGTAACATTGCTATATTCTAAACCGTAACAGATACGAAGACGATTAAATGGGAGAAAAGGTAACTATTGTGGAGAACAGTACAATGGTCAAAGAAAATTTACAGGGAGTCTCGCCCTTCCCGAGTTATACAGGGAAAACTAAAAATGCTGTTATTTGTTTTTTACGAATAGAATTGTTATTTCTGAAAATATAAAAAAATGGAAAAGGAAAGTTTTAATGTATTCTAAATGTACTATAAAAATGTAACAATGAATCTTTGATTAAACGTTTCGTGTCAACACGGCCACCATCAACATTTCTTTTCAAATACGGACCTGTCTGTTTTAGTACAAATATTGATAAAGCGATAAAATCACAATTCAGTGGTACATCACACTTGATATTTTTATAACGTTTCATTTAAAATAACTAACATCATCAGTGACAACAATTTTTAATTACGGTCCTGTCGTTAGGTCGTTTATGGATTCCACAAAACCTAACTCTCCGATATAAAAATTATCAGTGACGCTTTGAATAAATGTATCTATTAAAATTATGTTTACACTATAATAAAAGATATCTGTAGTTTCAGAGACGAACGATGGCAATTTACCTCGGAAATAAACTTACTTAAGAGTAGAAGTAATCAAACAAACAGAAAACAATTTATTTCATATTGAATTTTTGAGTGAAAATAAATAAATAATATATAATAATAATAAATCCAATACAGAAAATGAATTCTTCATGATAACCTACATTAAATGCTCGAATTGCCGACCTCTTTGTTGAATGCACATAAGTTGTCTGTCCATACAATTTCTGTGGCAATTTTCTAGCATGATGGGTGTAATGCTATTACATGCATCTCTTATTTTTTGTTTGAGATGGTCGATATCTGTACTAGTTGTCGAAAAAACTTTATCCTTTATGTATCCCCAGACAAAAAATCTAAAGGAGTCAGGTCTGGGGATCGAGCTGGCCAGGCAATTGGTCCATTGTTTCCAATCCATTTTCTTGGGAATATTGCATCTAAATGTTCCCTTACTATTGCTGCATTATGGGGAGGGGCACCGTCTTGTTGAAAATATTGTATTTCACGGCGGATGTTAAGTGGCAATTCATCTAAGTAGCCATCAAACTCATTGGATAAAAAATGTAAATACATTCCACCATTCAAATGCTCGTCGTAAAAGAAAGGACCTAGTATGTTTGTTCCCAAAATTCTCAACCAAACATTTACAGAAATCCCTAGTTCGTGGGCGATTTCTCGTAAAGAACAATCTTGATTAGAAATATTTTTGTAACTGACCAATCCCAAATTGAAAAAAAATATTTTCGTCACTCTGGTAATCTTTATGAAGTAATATTTGCTTACCTAAAACATTTATTTGGTTCCGCATACTTCCAGTAACAACACATTTTCTAGTTTTATTTCTATCAAATGCACCACAGTCTCTCAGATTTCTTTCTAATCGCCTAAACATTTGAATGTTTGGAATACGACGATTTGGGTATAGCTCACCATACATATTTTTTGCCAAAAGAGGATTTCTATTTGATTTTGCATAAGCAAATAGCATATCAGTCCTTTCGTCATTTGAATACATCTTTGATATGACTGAGTGTATAAACGACTGACAGTTCTTAACACGTATCAACAACTCATTTATTTGTCCTGCCTTAGAAACCAAGCAAAGCCTACTTGTTTAAAAATGGTAAATGAAGTGAGATGCTATTTAATTGTACCATATCACACAATAGTCGTATTTTGACCAAAAACTAATATTTTCGTTACTTCCAGGATTGAGAATTATAGAAATATTCAGTATGATAATTGATTCAGAAGAAATCAGCCTTGAAACAAGGATTTCTGTAATACAAAAATGCCCAAGAAGGAAAAATACGAATGTTCGTTGTGTTGGGGTATCTTCTTATCGAAATTATTGGGTGAAGTCTGCAGTATGCCAATAGTTGAATAGGTTTTGAAGAAATCAAAATAATTTACAAAAGAACTAACGACAGGACCGTAATTAAAAATTGTTGTCACTGAGGATGCTAGTTATTTTAAATGAAACGTTATAAAAATATCAAGTGTGATATATCACTGAATTGTGATTTTATCGCTTTATCAATATTTGTACTAAAATAGACAGGTCCGTATTTGAAAAAAAAATTTGGATGGTGGCCGTGTTGACACGAAACGTTTAATCAAAGATTCATTGTTACATTCTTATAGTACATTTTAAATACATTAAAACTTTCCTTATAAATTTTTTTATATTTTCAGAAATAACAGTTCTATTCGTAAAAAACAAATAACAGCATTTTTGGTTTTCCCTGTATAACTCGGGAAGGGCGAGACTCCCTGTAAATTTTCTTTGACCATTGTACTGTTCTCCACAATAGTTACCTTTTCTCCCATTTAATCGTCTTCGTATCTGTTACGGTTTAGAATATAGCAATGTTACCACATGATAAAAGAAACGGCCTGTATAGTTGCTCTATAAATGGAAAAGTATTGGGCAAAAACGCCATTATTATTATCCTATTAACATTTTTCTTGGCTTAAATGAAACGTTTAGATAAAACCCATTTACAGGTTTAATTTTTTTTGTATTAGGTGCTAATATGAGGTTTTCGATGCTATCATTAATTTTGTCTGCAGAAACTTGTTCTTTTTTTATATAAACAAGATTTTTACAATCCAAATAAAGACTATCTTATATCGTTGCTCTGAAGCATTCAGATTGAAAAGACGCGGTATCAAGATGAAAGATCTTCACTAGCTGCCGTTTTCAGAATTATTTATTTATGAAGTCGAACTGTTGATTCTTTGTTTCGATTGTAGAACTGTGCTACGCCGAATGTTATCTCAGTCAATCTCTGAGCATGCTCGTTGAATTTCACGGTTGAAACTTTCAATGTTTCGTCATTCGAGTATTTTATGTACGAGGCTAGCACTGAAAGTTTTTGGAGTTGCAGTGTGCCATGCAAGTAACGAATTGTCAATATCTTTACTGTACCCACGTCAACAATAGTAATAACGTAACAAGTCCAGAAAATACTGTTTTTGGACGAGTAGACCAAATTCTAGGACGAGCGTCAGCGAGTCCTGGAAGTCTGCGAGTCCAAAAATACTGCTTTTGGACGTGTTGTGTACACTATTTTTTCGGCAACCATGTAGAATAACAAATCAAAGAAACGAATTTAGTCTAAGAGACGAAGAGACTTAAAATTACCTAAAATTTGAAAATTCAAAAAGTATACGAAACAGAGAACGTCCTGGAATGAAGTACAAAGAAGAAGAAGTGGACAGAGTATAACTTTAAAGAAGACTGACCTGACAGAAGTGAAGGAAATAATAAAAGATATGAAAAACCACTCTGCACCAGGAATGGATGAAATAACAAAGAAAGACATAGAAACACTCATAGATATTATAGGTCTAAAACTATTTCAACTAATAAATAATGTGATAGAAAATGGCTGTTTCCCAGAAGAACTTAAATTTCCAAAATAATACCTGTATTTAATAAAGGTGAACATGACAACGTAAATAACTATAGACCAATATCACTGTTAAGCATATTCAGCAAACTACTAGAAAAAATAATAAATAAAAGACTCGTAAATTTTATAGACACAACATTCAAATTTGATAAAAGTCAGTATGGATTTCAAAAACGGAGTAGCACACTTGGAGCTACGGTAGATTCACTGGAATACATCACAAGCGAGCTAAATGAGAACAGATGTGTGGTTACAGTGTTTATTGACTTACAAAAAGCATTTGACACTGTGGATATTGCTTTACTGCTAAAAAATTTACAGAACAAGGGATTTCGTGGAAAATGTCATGAACTACCAAACTATATTCCACGGGAAGAAGGCAACAAACCTGTGTCAATGGGGAAATGAGTGATGAAGAAAGCGTCGAAGTAGGAATAGCTCAAGGGTCAGTCGTGGGCCCACTTCGATACCTATTACACGTCTAAGATATGTAGGGTTAAGAGTAAAGTACTACAAATACTGCGATGATACAGTTCTTATTTTCTCAGGAGTAAATAAAATCGAACTTGAACAAAACCTAAACAGTGATCTTGAAAGATACTATCAGTGGCTGTGCTACAATAAATTAACTATAAATGTGGAAAAAACTGTTTACATGATGCTACATCAAGTGTACTGAAAAAAGTTAAACAGTATGCAATAGACCTTATAGTGACTGAAAATTTAACATGGAATGTCCATATAGACAGTATCCTAAAAAAAGTAGCCCCCAATGCTGTGTGCAATACGACGATGCAACCATATGCTAAGCAAAAATGCTAGATATCTCTTAAATAATAGCTTTATTGAACCCCATATAAGATATCTTATACCATGCTATGGAAATGCTAGTGTTGAAGTGTTGAAGTGAAACTGCAGAGGCTACAAAATAAAGCAATAAAAACCATATTTGCAAAAAACTATAATACATCAAGTGACACTTTATATAAAGAATACCCATTTCTCAAACTAAAAAACTTTGAACAAACTGAACTTATTTATAAAATATAGAATAACCTAATTAAAACCAATGTGCAACTAAATCAAAATAAAGACTATCATAGTTATAACCTACGAACCAAAGAAAGACTCAGAAATAACTTTGCAAGGACAAGAAAAGGACAGGATTCTCCTATTCATCGAAGTGTATGCACATATAATGCTGTACCTGAGGCAGTTTTTGAAGGATGTAAGAAAGTTGTGTACCATAACCTCAAGAAATTTTTCAAGGAACAGACTCAATAATTGATTGATCAGTATTGTAGAAACCTAAATCAAATTTATTATTATTGAATCTCTGTTACTATACACTAAAAACTAAGGCCTCGGTGCCAGATTTATTGTAATCTGATTAGAGGTCAGAAATAAATGCTTTTTCAAAAAAAGGAAAGCAATTTGTTTATTGCTAAAATGTTATGAGTTGGAGATTCCTGGTTTGTTTTTATGAGTTGGAATTTTCCCACAAAAGTTTATTTATCTATCTATCGATTGTATCCTGCAACCCCTCAAATTTTTTTTTTCTTCCAGATTCTGATGACCCCGCGATCCTCTAACCCCACCACCTAGTGCAGCATCGCCATGTCAGTCTCTTAAACCCCAGTGCGCGCTCTCGCGTTCACCCTCGAAAATGCTGTCGTATATGCTGCCGGTCGACGAAAAACCGCCTCCGGGTCCCCCCAAGGCCCACCTCCAGTTGGCTCTCGGCTCGGAGCACGTCGCGAACGGCAGGGCCTCCTCGACTCCCATCAGCAAAGAGACGAGCGTCAGCAGTTTCGCCAGTGACGTCACCACTGCGACCGCCAGTCACAGTTCCATGACGCCCACCAGTACCAGCGAAAAAGGAAAGCCCAAGCTGATGATCAATGGGAAGCACCCGCCTCTGAAAAGGTGAGAAAAGTCTCGAATTTTTTTGCAGAAAATAGGTGTGCCGCAGGGTAGGGCTCCTGGCCCCATGTTTGTTTCGATTTATGTGGGCTATTATCGTGAATGTCTCATACTGTTGCTATTATTATTCCTTTGACGTGAGACTGTATAATATTCACCAGATTGCATCAACCAGCGGTTTTGAACAGAAATGAATACTCTTATGTGCAATTGAAAAACACTCATTTCAAGAACAATTCATAGAACATGCCAACTATGTTACAAAGACAATATCATTTAAAATAAATTATTTATCTTGCCGTATGTGACAAGGTGGTCCAAATTTTTAGTTTACAATTCATTAGTGCTTCCCTATTTTACATAAACTGACCGAAAAAAGTTAAGGATATTGTGTCTTTGCGATGCCGAAATTTTTTTTAGAAAACATCTGGTACAGCTATGAATACCTGTCTTTTACTTTGAAAAAAAAAGTTGTTGTAGACATATACAATTTTACCCGAACAGATAAAAAGCATTATAACCAAATCAGTAGATTTTGTTTGTGAAGTTTAGTTTTGTTTTTGTGTTGCCAAGCGCAGTTTGCGATATTGGGGTTATTCTGTCATCAACAATATGAATAGACGTCATTTAAATGTAGAGGAAGCCAATCAAGCCATTGGGTTGCTTCTTGGAGGTGCGCGACAGATCGATGTGGCTGATCGGTTTAATGTCTCTCAAAGTGTAATTTCCCGACTTAATAACCGATTTAATGAGACTGGATCTGTCATGGACAGGCATAGGGAGGGTAGACCAAGATCGACAAATGCTAGGGAGGACCGAAGACTAGTGAGAGGAGCTAGGATGGATCCTACAGCAAACTGTACGGTGCTCAGCCAGGACCTTTTCGCTGCCACCAGAATTCGTATTACCCCTCGGACGGTTTTAAATCGATTGAATGACGCAGGTTTACATTGCTATAGGCCTATAAGACGCCCTCCATTGACCGCAGTCCATAGAACTCAACGTTTGCTTTGGTGTAATGAAAGAGCCAATTGGAATGATGAGTGGCGTACAGTGATGTTCAGCGATGAAAGCCGCTTTTGTCTTCGTGCTGACAGACGTACAGTTCGTGTTTGGCGACCAAGAAATTCCAGAGTTAATGACCGATATGTTCAGGAAGTACATCCATTTCAAGGTGGAGGTATAATGGTTTGGGGTGGAATTTTCTACGGAGGTCGAACGGAGTTGTATGTTTGTGAAGGTACAATGACAGGTGAAATTTATGCCAACGACAACATTGATAACATGGTGTATGATTACTGTTGGAATTTGGAGCCCAATTTCAGATTTCTGGATGATAACGCTCGCCCGCACAGAGCCAGGTTAGTACAAGAACGGCTAGCAATCAATGAAATTGATCATGTGCCAATACCCCCGCACTCTCCAGATTTAAACTGCATCGAACATGCCTGGGACATGCTCGGAAGGGCACTAATTGCCCATCAACAACCTGTTCGGGACGTAAGGTCACTGAGGCAAGTTGTTCCACAATTATGGGATAACCTTGATCAAAATGATTTGGATCATTTAATTTCAAGTTTGCTTCGCCGAGTTGAAGCAGTAATAGCCAATAGAGGTGGAATCACACGCTATTAATATATTTTTCCTTTTTGATAATAATCTGTAAGTTACATTATTATAGAAAAGTTGCCTGTAAATTCTTTTTTTCAGTAAAACAAATATGTTTCATTTCTGAAAGAGATGGGAGTAAACGTATGTTGTACAATGTTTCTCTAAAACTATTTTGTTCTCAGAGAATTTCCAATATCCTTAACTTTTTTCGATCAGTTTATTTATCTACAATTCTGTATCTACAGAAACGAAATTACTACAGAAACTCAAAAATAGAGCCGTGCGCATAATTTTAAATTGCAGAAGACTAACACCAATAAAAGACTTGTTGAAGCAGCTGGAATGGCTACCAATAGGTAATATGCATAATTTTTTTCATTTGTTCAATCAATTTATCACTTCGTTACAACATAGTAAAAAATATAAATACTGTTGAAAGTCTTGGAATAAATTTTTAAAATAATACATAAAATACCGATTGAATTTGACCTATTTGAACGCCTCAATTTTCGCGCGTTGTGGATGACGTCACATGGCGCGATCAGTGTTGTTCTTCTTCAGTGTCGTTCGTTGAGACGTACTCTGATTGCTCTACTTGCTTGAAGTTGATATTTTATAAAAGAGTAAGACAAATGCAGTACAAGTGTTAGAGAGAGATGAACATATGTGAAAGTGATCTCGATCAGCCAGAGCAGTCTTCAATGAACAAGCATTTCTATAGTTATGGCCATTGACACTATTGACAGTTGCTAATTAGGTTGGGGATTTGCAGTTTTAATCCTATTATTAGGATAATGGAAAATGCTAAAAAAAAAATTTATAGGTATTGTCTAGTACCGGAATGCCAAAACACAATTATAAGTACACCAAATAAGGTATTTTTTTCTGTTCCAAGATATGCGAAAATACGTAAACAATGGTGTAAGGTTATGAGAAGAGACGAGTACGTTGTTGTGAAGATCATGTCAATGTGAGTATATTGTATTTCGATAGTTAACATGATGTGAATTGATCAGAAGTAAGTTTTGTATGCATGTCAAGCGGGAGATAACTCTGTTTATACCTGCCTCACCTAAATTACAAAAGGAAAACTATCATTTGATAAACTATTACTACTTATCAGTTCAGGTATTGTTGGATTGTGCTTTGACAAAACCACTTTCAGTCGTTGCTCTTGATAATTTACAATTGCCACTAGACCAAAATCGCACTATGTAATGGAAAACACTACAAATATATAAATAAAAACAAATTTTCTATGAAAGACGACTAGCACAGATGAATATCAACAGAGATAAATTTCATAACGTGCCATGTGACGTCATTCTTCGTTTCGACCAATGGTGATACGTTTCGCAAATTTGAATTCCGCGCGCTTATTATGCACTTTTTGATTAAACTTTATGGAGTTAAATACAAACTAAATGATAAACTAATATTTTAGGTGTAATGTCAAGACAATAAAGTATCGGAGGTAAAAAAATCAAGTAAATTTAAATCACTTGCATATTCCCTATCAAGTCCTTTTTCCTGTACCAAACACTAATTCGGATTTTCAAAGAAAACAAAATCCATCCTATTTACAAGAAAGAGTTATGTATAGGTACCAGATCCATGGATAGAATACTAGATCTAGAACTGACTTTCATATCCAATAAGTCTCGTTAACATATACCCAAAATTCTGTTTTCTACAAGGGGCTTGAAGCGAGAAGAGATTAAACTTTTGAAATAACATCCTTCAAGACAAAGTTGAAATAATTTGCCCAACCAATTAAAAACCTAGTAGCCACTACCTAAGTTTAATTATTATTTTAGTATTTTAAAAGTATTTTGTGAATTTATCAAATAGTATTTTAATTTGTATGTATGTGTAGAGGTGTGTGTATTTGTATGTACTAACTTTTCTACTAGCAAGTCTTAATCAGGTGGAATGAACATTTAGTTAATTGAATATCAGATTACAATGACTCTTAATGTCTTTTTATTTATTCATACATATCATTCAGAGCGCTGGTTGGCCGTTAGCGTGTGAATTCTTTAAGCCAGTGAAATAATATGTTTGGTTCTATTATGTTCAAAATACTGTCATTTATCAAACAACTTCACAGAATAACACTTTTGCGGAAATTAATTCAGCTATAAATATGTTATCTCAATTATAACAATGATTTTACTTACCTAAATACTCGTCTCCTCGTCGTCTTATTGGTGGATACCGGAATTGGTTCGATGTTTACACATTCGCGAAGAATCCCATATGTGCTGGTTCTTCAATGACTATGATAATATTGGTTGCTTTGACTTGATTCAAATGGTACTAAATTTTCAGGAAACTCAATTGGCTTTGGTTGTTTTCAAATTTATTGGCTAGGAAAAGTCATGTGTGAAAATTGAGTAAATATAGAATGAATAGATATAAAAGTGACTAGACAATTAAAATATTTGAACTAAGAACTGGAATTAATATATTAACATTTACTATAGACTTTCTGAAATACTTCTAATTACCAAAACATCTGCAAATAGGTTATTCAAAACTCGAAAATGACAAAACTAACTCTGAATGCAATCCTACGTATTCATCTGTACCAAACACCTTTTCAGAACACTCATGGATATCAAAACACGTTTCTAAACGGCGGCGAACTAGTGACTTGACTTTAATGACTTCAAATACGAAATTACTTGGTTCGGGATCTAAAGCCCGAATAACTATATGAAAACTACAATTTACTTGAATAATGATAAGAACGCAAATGACTCGAAAAATGATTGAAATTCAACTTACTGGTTCGGAAACTACATTGCAACTAACTTTTTGTGGATTCTCAAAATTAGGCTCGACTTACTCTCTCCGCCCTTTATGGTTACTTAGTTTTTAGCCACGCCCTTCGACATAGTCGCCGTGAAGGAATTTTGGTTACGGATGAATCGTTTTGTGTGACAACTCTAATAACTAGACTTTCCCAAATGATAGCTTGGGTGGACAACCTCGTACATACTCATTAACATGTTATCATTCTTGAAAAAAAAAATCCAAAAAACTTCCATATCCTTTCGAATGACTTAAATCGCCCATAACCCTAGTAACAAATATATATTTACATAAGACATATCGATTCGATTCCGTTGTTTGGACGATTACGTATTCCCGCATTTTAGGTTCAGAGAAACTGTATTAATCTGTATTATTTTGTCCGCGGTTTTAAAAATAATCATGAAAAGTAGAAATCTCTCTTCAGAGAAAGAAGGAGTTTATGACGGCAATACTCGAAAATATCGTTCCTAACATTATTTTATATTGTGATGGGTTTCGTCTCGCAATAAACAATTCGCCACTCTTATAAAATTGAATTGTATTTTTGGGAATACTAGATATACAGCAAATATCTGGTAATGGCTTATTTCGTTAAAAAAATGTGTCGAACAGATGAGCGAGATCTTCAATATGATCTTATTGAACGATACCCCCAAGCAGTGGCGTACTGAAGGAGTTCAACCGTTACATGTATATATGTTCACCTGTGAGAAAGGTATGAATACCCCAACAGTATATGTGAGGCTGTGTATTTTATTAAGTAGTTCAACAAATTTTTTTACTCAACCTATGACTTGAAAAATGTTTATAAGCCTATGACTAAATAAAGTATTTATTTTAGGTACACATATACAGGGTGAGTCAGAATAAGACCGACAAACTCCGACTACAGATTCCTTGCCTCATTTTGAGATGAAAAGTTTCTATAGAGGTATGTCCTAAAATGTATCCCCTCTGAGATACAGGGTGTCAAAAGTGCGAAAAAAATTTAGATTTTTTTTTCTCTAAAACCCTTGAAGAAAAAAATTCAAACTTGGTGCACTAATTAAGGTTTATCAACGTGATAATTTGAAGTTATAATTTTCAATTTTCGTAAACCAGTGGCGTATTTCCGATGGTATGTGGTCATATTTTCCTTCATATTTTCTTTGGACAACTGAATTGACAAATGAGCGTTTGACATCAGTTAGGCTCATCCATACTCAACCTAAAAGTCATAACATTCCATTTGCCTAAAAGTGAAGGTTTCTGAGATATTTGCAAAAAACTGAAGATATGTCCTGAGAAGAGACATAACATCCTTTGTGCTATAATCGCATGATGCAACTTTATTATAACTTATAGGAATAATTGTCAACCTTGATCAATGCATAAAAAATACACAACTATTTGATTCTTGTTCTTTTTCAAAACCATATGCTGAATGGATTAATTTCCCTCGATAAACCAATTAGAAAAGGCTATAAAAATGATACTCCAACATAGAATTCAACAAATCAAGAGTACTTATCTTCGGTTTTTCGCAAAAATTGGTTCAGATCTAAACTTTTATTGGAGTGGAGTATTATTAATTTGAAGTTGGGTTTGTTTTTTTTTTTTGATTATTGCACATAGGAAATTACGTTGATACTCAGGACATATCTTCAGTTTTTCTCAATTATCTCAGAAACCTTCACTTTTAGACACATAGAATGTTGACTTTTAGGTTGAGTATCGATGAGCCTAACTTATGTCAAACGCTCATTTATCAATTCAGTTGTCCAAAGATAATTCGTTCAAATAATATGACGAATAAAAAAAACGGAGTTTGTCGGTCTCATTCTGACTTACCTGTACTATGTTATGAATACTCCCAACATTGAAAAATGTTCAGAAGGTTTACAATTATTCCTATAAGTTATAATAAAGTTGCATCATGCGATTATAGCACACATGATGTTATGTCTCTTCTCGGGATATATCTTCAGTTTTTCGCAAATATCTCAGAAACCTTCACTTTTAGGCAAATGGAATATTATGACTTTTAGGTTGAGTATGGATGAGCCTAACTGATGTCAAACGCTCATTTGTCAATTCAGTTGTCCAAAGAAAATATGAAGAAAAATATGACCACATACCATCGTAACTACGCCACTGGCTTACGAAAATTGAAAATCATAACTTCAAATTATCACGTTGATAAACCTTGATTGATGCACCAAGTTTGAAATTTTTTTCTCCGGGAGTTTTAGAGAAAAAAAAAAATCTAAATTTTTTTCGCACTTTTGACACCCTGTATCTCAGGACATTTTAGGACATACCTTGATAGAAACTTTTCATCTCAAAATGAGGCAAGGAATCTGTAGTTGGAGTTTGTCGGTCTTATTCTGACTCACCCTGTATAGTCTCTGGGATAAAATGTCCACGGCGCTACTGCATCAGAAAGTATCAACAGAAAAATCACTACCGCTGTTGGTGTTACATTATTTATGTAATCGGCATTATTATTGAGACATTTATCCGGAAAATTGCCAGGTGAAGGTTTCACTGTTATGACCGAGAGGTAGGCGAGTAACAATTTCCGAGATACATTTTAATGAGGTTTGCGCCTGGGGCGGCGGCTTGAAAACATGTACAGAGTGTTGTATAAATACCGCATAATTTAAATGAGTTATTCCTGCACTTTGCAGAAAATAAACATAAATATTTGAAAGTTATTGTTTGTATCTCTCTGTTTCTCTGAATTGTCCCATTTAAGAAATATATTCGTTTATCATTATCTTTCGTAACCAATAAATTTATGAGAATATTTGTTAGAATAACAATAAAATGGTAACTCTCTGGATATTTCTACACAAATGGTCGATATTTTCTGACCTGAGAGGATCTTTCAGATATTTCAACTCCAGGTTTGGTTTCATTTAAATTAGTTTAATGAAACGAAAGAAACACAATTTTTGTCTTATTTCCACTAGTTTTTTATATTTACGACCGGTTTCGGGCTTTATCACATTATCAAGTATAAAAACTAACTGACTAACTTTCGTTTCATTAAAGTGATCATGAATTTCCACAAATAAACATCAATTACACAAAAAATTTGTATTTCCGGTCATAAAATGCCTCAGTATGTTTGGTTACAAACTTTATATCTCTATAAGCATATCTCTAACTCCTTGTCCTTCCCACTCTTGGTGACATAAACGAGATACAGGAAAATGAAAATGTTTTTCCATAAACTGATACCTACCGTATATATATATATACACCACCTTGCAGCTCTCCCCTTCCCCTATGTAATCGATCCAGTAGGTTGTTCACATTTGTCACAAATCTGGCAACTTGTCACTCCTTTCCCAAAAAAACTTCTCTTCTTCATTTAAAAGGAACATTAAGACAAAATGCCTCAGTCTGGCTGGAGAAAATTCAAGCTGGTCTTCAGAAAAAAAGAGCCACAACCATCAGAATCCTGCACGACCATCCGCAAAACAAGGAGCAAGACGAGAGCATCCTTGGGGAAAATCAACCTCGATGAAATCCGTATCATCAGCGAAAGAAGCTGGGCAAATATAAAGATAGCCAAGTCAAGAGAAGCGCTTTCTAAAAGGACCTTTTGTGTAGATGGAATTCAAAGGCCGGAGGAGAGGAAAACAACGGAAAATCGAATTGAGGTGGTGGCAATCATACATGATGAGCCGAAGAACAAAAAATTCTGTCCCTCAGCAACTACAGATGATATAAAAACTAGGGAACTGGAACCCACGGAAGAAAAGGAAAATGGAAAGATTGTTGAAACAAACTTTCTCGAAAATGAAACTACAAATGCAAAATCAGAAAAAAACGGAGGAAGCGTTAGCTAGCTCATTAAATTATTTATATGTAGTTTGAAATAATGCTTATACCTAAGAAAATACATGTTTCAGTTTGAAGTTTTGCGTTAAAGCATATAGGGAGGATCTATAGAGTTCTTGAGGGCAAATGGATAGTGAGTATCCATAGATGGGTAGCTTCATTTCAACTATAAGACAGTTAAGAAAAAGTCGGTTAAATTTAAGGATGCACAGAACACAGTTAGCTTAGTTAGGTTAAGTTGTGCACCTCTTCTTGTTTCTGAAGTGTTTTTAAATAGGGCACATGCTGAAACAGGTGTTTACGAAGGTGGTCCCAGAAGTACCTGGCCCAACAAAGAAAACACAAAAATTTTGGAAAAAATATATTTATTTTTCAACGTAATCTCTTTTTAGCTCCACATACTTTTCCCAGCGATGTTCAATAAGTTCGACACCCTTTTTATAATAAGAATCGTCAAGCTCCTCAAAATAGCCATCAACTGCCGACGTAACCTCTTCATTGTTGGAAAATCTTTGACCACCGAGCCATTTTTTCAAGTCTGGGAACAGAAAATAATCCGAGGGGGTTGAATCTGGCGAATAGGTTGCATGAGGTAGCAATTCAAACTTTAATTCATTAATTTTGACCATTGCAATAACGGATGTGTGAGCTTGATGAAACAACACTTTCTTCTCAGCCAAATGAGGCAGTTTTTCCTTGATTTCTTCGCTCAAACGTTGCAATAAGTTCGCATAATACTCGCCGTTGATAGTTTTTCTTTTTGCAAGATAGTCAGGTAAAATTATCTCACGCGCATCCCAAAAAACCGACGACATGACCTTGTCTGCAGATGGAACTGTCTTTGCCTTCTCTGGAGCCGATTCTCCCTTTTCAGTCCATTGTTTTGATTGTTCTTTTGTTTCGGGTGTGAAGTGCTGGACCCATGTTTCATCCATGGTTATGTAACGGCGCAAAAATTAGGCTTTATTTCTGTGAAACCTTGCCAAACACTCGATGGAAACATCTTCACGACGCTGTTTTTGATCCATTGGGAGCAAACGCGGCACCCATCTTGCGCACAGCTTTCTCATGTCCCAATTTTCAGTAAATATGCGATGTACCGCACTTTTTGAAATGCCTACTATGTCTGCTAGCTCGCGCACGTTCAGTCGACGATCATCCAGTACCGCTTTGTGGATTTTCTTCAACATTTCTGGAGTCGTCACCTCATTTGGTCGACCACTGCGATGCTCGTCTTCGCAGGTCGTACGGCCTCGTTTAAACTCTGCTACCCAATATTTTACTGTTGATAACGAAGGAACAGTCTCACCCAGAGTAGAATCTAGTTCAGCTTTTATTTTGGTTGGGCTAAGGCCTTTCATATAAAAGTATTGTATCACATAACGATGACCAATTTTTTCCACGTTCACAAATTCACTGAACACGTTTACTATTGACATTGTTTAAATAGAACATAGTCAATGCATGTGGAAAAGGTATTGGACACAAACGCGAGTGTCATCCAGCGTGATTAGTTACAAACATGAATATTTGACGTCATTTTAATGCAGGTTTCTTCAAATAACCCTGATTTTAATGCTTTTCCATTGTTTTAATAAAGTTACGACATGACTTGTAGGCCAGATCAGTGAAGTTACGACATGACTTGGATGCGAGCTCACTATCGCCATCTACATGTCGCATCCATTTTGATCCAATTATAATCCCATAAGGTTGACTAACTATCTTCTATATAAACAATGCTATTGATGACTGCCAAACAAATACTAAACAACGTGGTATCTTCAAACTTGAAACAAATGCTGTATAGATTGTGTACTTTCTAATACAATGGTATATTTCAAGATGCATATAACTCCTGGTGGAATTACTTATAGCTGTGAAATTGTCATCCAAAACTGTTGATGTACGGCCTGCTTGATTCATGACATTTTTATTGCGTCAAGAGAGTTTACTCAATTTTAACATAGATGGCAGCCAAATCATTACCGATCAATACATGTCGTTTTGACAAACGCATGCTGCGTCATCGACATAACCTCAAATTGAACCATGTCATGATTGTCATGTCGAAGTCGAGACTCACAAAAAAATGCTATACTCTACCCTAACTTTTACGAATGACAGAAAAACACAAGAACAAATAAATAACAATAACCCAACAACTAAAAACGTCGCAAAACTACCGAACTGAGCGAAAAGTATTAAAAGAACAGAAAAATCATACGATAAATACCAATATGCAATGTAATTGACATATAACCTCAAAATAATGTTAACGTTCAAAAACTCAAAAAATTTATCTAGTAGGCACTTTGGATTGTTGGAAACTCCACTATATTCGACTTAAGCGTCATCCATTGACGAATGGAACAAACTCTATTGACGCAATTACAGGATCAAGAACTTTAGTTGAAACAAAAGCGAATCAGTAAACGCACCAGGAGTTATATGCATCTTGGTATATTTCAAGCAACTAACGCCATCTCTAGGTCAGGCCAGGTACTTCTTGGATAATCCTCATATATAAGGAAAAACGTATTTAGATGCTTTTTGTAGAAGAAATTTGTGTTTGAAAAGACTTTTCCAATCTTTGAAAGGCCAGAACTCTAAAATCTGAAGATACTATCAATGATAATTTTGGCTTCAGGAAGCTCCATGTAAAATTTTATGAAAATCTCCTTTTTCTTGTTTCTTCGAGGTTTTACGAAAAACGTTAAGCAATATCTATGAATTTTGACACATGTTCGATTCGATACTCTATAACCTGGTATAGACAATACATGAATCAAAATATTGTAACCTGTCCATCATTATCCGTCTTCTTTGTACTATCTGCACTTCAAAGAAAGCTGGCATGTATTCCAATGCTCGCCATTCCGTTGATATCAGACGCCGTCTAACCTTGCCAATAAAATTGATTCGTTTAATCAAAACAAAGTTCCAAATTTAGTTTGCAGTAAGGCTTTCAAATTTACTGCATTCATGGTTTACTTTGAGGATGAATGGATGGCATGGCGCCCGTTCTCAGTACAAATGAAATTAATATGCACCAGTTTGTATATGGATAATCGTTTTGAAAAAAATGTATCCTTGTTGAGGTATATTTCAGACCTTTCTTTATAGAATATTGATGAACAAAATCGCATAGTTGTAATCAGCAAAAGCATATGCTATTTAGAATGAGCATCGGTAGAGAATTGCTCAAATATAGAAGGAAATAACAACATGAATTACAATAATTTCAATCACCTAATAGATCTTTTTTCCACACCCGTACTATACTATAATAATACACTTATGTCCGATTTCACCAACTAAGTTAAATCGAATTTAGGAATGCCGAAGTGCAATTTGCATTTCACCAAGCGTAAAGTAATGCTTAAAAGTGATGGGAAATACCTAACGTAGTTTTTTCTTATCACTCTTAAGCATAGCTTAAGGGTCTTCATCCCAGAAAAAAGGGGAGTCAGAAACGATCTTTTTTCTGAGTGGTGAAGGGTTGTATGATTGTATAAAGATGAAAATAACGAATAAAAAATTCTTTGAGTTTTAAATAAATGAAAAGGACATTTTCCCCCATTTTTGGGCATTTTCGTTCAGTCCCACCATCAAAACGAACGAATATTTTGGTGTTGTTTCATTTCAGTATTGAAGTCTATCATTCACTTAATTAAACGACTTTCTTATTTTCTCCTAAATATTTAATTTTCTTTGTGAATTATTTCACAAAAATGTGTTGTTTTCGCGAAATGGGTTTCCTTGCATACAGGGCGAAATAAATATTTTCCTCTCAAACATAAAATCGCTTTTCTCAAAACGTTACATACTAACAGATTAAAATTTTAGAGTGATATACAGGATGAAATGGTCGAAAAAATGGAGTGAACGAGAATGTCTCCCAAGATTTCATACAGGGCGAAATAAATATATTCCTCTCAAAAATAAAATCGCTTTTTCTCGAAACGCTACATACTAACAGATTAAAATTTTAGAGTGATATACAGGAAGAAATGGTCGAAACAATGGAGTGAACGAGAATATCTCCCAAGATTTCATACAGGGCGAAATAAATGTTTTCCTCTCAAACATAAAATCGCTTTTTCTCAAAACGCTACATACTAACAGATTAAAATTTTAGAGTGATATACAGGAAGAAATGGTCGAAAAAATGGAGTGAACGAGAATGTCTCCCAAGATTTCATACAGGGCGAAATAAATATATTCCTCTCAAACATAAAATCGCTTTTTCTCGAAACGCTACATACTAACAGATTACAATTTTAGAGTGATATACAGGAAGTAATGGTCGAAACAATGGAGTGAACGAGAATATCTCCCAAGATTTCATACAGGGCGAAATAAATATTTTCCTCTCAAACATAAAATCGCTTTTCTCAAAACGTTACATACTAACAGATTAAAATTTTAGAGTGATATACAGGATGAAATGGTCGAAAAAATGGAGTGAACGAGAATATCTCCTAAGATTTCATACAGGGCGAAATAAATATTTTCCTCTCAAACATAAAATCGCTTTTCTCAAAACGTTACATACTAACAGATTAAAATTTTAGAGTGATATACAGGAAGAAATGGTCGAAAAAATGGAGTGAACGAGAATGTCTCCCAAGATTTCATACAGGGCGAAATAAATATATTCCTCTCAAACATAAAATCGCTTTTTCTCGAAACGCTACATACTAACAGATTACAATTTTAGAGTGATATACAGGAAGTAATGGTCGAAACAATGGAGTGAACGAGAATATCTCCCAAGATTTCATACAGGGCGAAATAAATATTTTCCTCTCAAACATAAAATCGCTTTTCTCAAAACGTTACATACTAACAGATTAAAATTTTAGAGTGATATACAGGATGAAATGGTCGAAAAAATGGAGTGAACGAGAATATCTCCTAAGATTTCATACAGGGCGAAATAAATATTTTCCTCTCAAACATAAAATCGCTTTTCTCAAAACGTTACATACTAACAGATTAAAATTTTAGAGTGATATACAGGAAGAAATGGTCGAAAAAATGGAGTGAACGAGAATGTCTCCCAAGATTTCATACAGGGCGAAATAAATATATTCCTCTCAAACATAAAATCGCTTTTTCTCGAAACGCTACATACTAACAGATTACAATTTTAGAGTGATATACAGGAAGTAATGGTCGAAACAATGGAGTGAACGAGAATGTCTCCCAAGATTTCATACAGGGCGAAATAAATATTTTCCTCTCAAACATAAAATCGCTTTTTCTCAAAAACGCTACATACTAACAGATTCAAATTTTAGAGTGATATACAGGAAGAAATGGTCGAAAAAATAGAGTGAACGAGAACGTCTCCCAAAATTTCATACAGGGCGAAATAAATATATTTCTCTCAAACATAAAATCGCTTTTTCTCAAAACGCTACATATTAACAGATTAAAATTTCAGAGTGATATACAGGAAAAAATGGTCGAATAAATGGAGTGAACGAGAATGTCTCCCAAGATTTCATACAGGGCGAAATAAATATTTTCCTCTCAAACATAAAATCGCTTTTTCTCAAAAACGCTACATACTAACAGATTAAAATTTTAGAGTGATATACAGGAAGAAATGGTCGAAAAAATGGAGTGAACGAGAATGTCTCCCAAGGTTTCATACAGGGCGAAATAAATATTTTCCTCTCAAACATAAAATCGCTTTTTCTCAAAACGCTACATATTGACATATTCAAATTTTAGAGTGATATACAGGAAGAAATGGTCGAAAAAATATAGTGAACGAGAACATCTCCCAAGATTTCATGCAGGGCGAAATAAATATTTTCCTCTCAAACATAAAATCGCTTTTTCTCAAAAACGCTACATACTAACAGATTCAAATTTTAGAGTGATATACAGGAAGAAATGGTCGAAAAAACAGAGTGAACGAGAACGTCTCCCAAAATTTCATACAGGGCGAAATAAATATATTTCTCTCAAACATAAAATCGCTTTTTCTCAAAACGCTACATATTAACAGATTAAAATTTCAGAGTGATATACAGGAAAAAATGGTCGAATAAATGGAGTGAACGAGAATGTCTCCCAAGATTTCATACAGGGCGAAATAAATATTTTCCTCTCAAACATAAAATCGCTTTTTCTCAAAAACGCTACATACTAACAGATTCAAATTTTAGAGTGATATAAAGGAAGAAATGGTCGAAAAAATGGAGTGAACGGGAATGTTTCCCAAGATTTTATACAGGGCAAAATAAATGTTTTCCTCTCAAACATAAAATCGCTTTTTCTCAAAACGCTACATACTAACAGATTCAAATTTTAGAGTGATATACAGAAAGAAATGGTCGAAAAAATGGAGTGAACGAGAATGTCTCCCAAGATTTCATACAGGGCGAAATAAATATTTTTCTCTCAAACATAAAATCGCTTTTTCTCAAAACGCTACATACTAACAGATTCAAATTTTAGAGTGATATACAGGAAGAAATGGTCGAAACAATGGAGTGAACGAGAATGTCTCCCAAGATTTCATACAGGGCAAAATAAATATTTTCCTCTCAAACATAAAATCGCTTTTTCTTAAAAACGCTACATACTAATAGATTAAAATTTCAGAGTGATATACAGGAAAAAATGGTCGAATAAATGGAGTGAACGAGAATGTCTCCCAAGATTTCATACAGGGCGAAATAAATGTTTTCCTCTCAAACATAAAATCGCTTTTTCTCAAAACGCTACATACTAACAGATTCAAATTTTAGAGTGATATACAGGAAGAAATGGTCGAAACAATGGAGTGAACGAGAATGTCTCCCAAGATTTCATACAGGGCAAAATAAATATTTTCCTCTCAAACATAAAATCGCTTTTTCTTAAAAACGCTACATACTAACAGATTAAAATTTCAGAGTGATATACAGGAAAAAATGGTCGAATAAATGGAGTGAACGAGAATGTCTCCCAAGATTTCATACAGGGCGAAATAAATGTTTTCCTCTCAAACATAAAATCGCTTTTTCTCAAAACGCTACATACTAACAGATTCAACTTTTAGAGTGATATACAGGAAGAAATGGTCGAAAAAATGAAGTGAACGAGAATGTCTCCCAAGATTTCATACAGGGCAAAATAAATATTTTCTTCTCAAACATAAAATCGCTTTTTCTCTAAACTCTACATACTAACAGTTTCAAATTTTAGAGTGATATACAGAAAGAAATGGTCGAAAAAATGGAGTGAACGAGAATGTCTCCCAAGATTTCATACAGGGCAAAATAAATATTTTCCTCTCAAACATAAAATCGCTTTTCCTTAAAACCGCTACATACATACTAACAAATTCAAATTTTAGAGTGATATACAGAAAGAAATGGTCGAAACAATGAAGTGAACGAGAATGTCTCCCAAGATTTCATACAGGGCGAAATAAATATTTTTCTCTCAAACATAAAATCGCTTTTTCTCAAAACGCTACATACTAACAGATTCAAATTTTAGAGTGATATACAGGAAGAAATGGTCGAAACAATGGAGTGAACGAGAATGTCTCCCAAGATTTCATACAGGACAAAATAAATATTTTCCTCTCAAACATAAAATCGCTTTTTCTTAAAAACGCTACATACTAACAGATTAAAATTTCAGAGTGATATACAGGAAAAAATGGTCGAATAAATGGAGTGAACGAGAATGTCTCCCAAGATTTCATACAGGGCGAAATAAATGTTTTCCTCTCAAACATAAAATCGCTTTTTCTCAAAACGCTACATACTAACAGATTCAACTTTTAGAGTGATATACAGGAAGAAATGGTCGAAAAAATGAAGTGAACGAGAATGTCTCCCAAGATTTCATACAGGGCAAAATAAATATTTTCTTCTCAAACATAAAATCGCTTTTTCTCTAAACTCTACATACTAACAGTTTCAAATTTTAGAGTGATATACAGAAAGAAATGGTCGAAAAAATGGAGTGAACGAGAATGTCTCCCAAGATTTCATACAGGGCAAAATAAATATTTTCCTCTCAAACATAAAATCGCTTTTTCTTAAAAACGCTACATACTAACAAATTCAAATTTTAGAGTGATATACAGAAAGAAATGGTCGAAACAATGGAGTGAACGAGAATGTCTCCCAAGATTTCATACAGGGCGAAATAAATATTTTCCTCTCAAATGTAGAATCGATTTATTTCTTTAAATGCTGCTTACTAAAAGGTTGTGGTCCTGCTCGGTCCATCCAATGATTCCATGCTAAAATGGGCAGGCGCACCACACCAGACGCATAAACCACATTGGTAATATGGTAAGGATAAAATTGGTGATCCTTTAAGATTGTCCAGATTAGTTTATTAACATTAAGTGTGTTAGCAATTTCTTTTGTATTTATCGCCTTGCCCTCGTAGAGGTCCATCTCGTTGAAATTGCACATTTGCACATGCCAACTGGCATTGCAACGAGTGAATCGCCAAGGTGAACCTGATGCTGTGTAACTAACCAGACTGCTCTTCACTTGTTGTCAACAGCGGCGTGGCCGGAGATCTTCGATCGGATCTGTATTTCGGATTCAAAGATCCCATTAATCATGTCAACTGGCGCACATGGCACTCTTCATTCCAGTTTATGGCTGCGAGTTTATTTAGATCGATCAATGACATATCGAGTGTTCGAGGCTTTCGATTCTTGGTGCGAATACGCATTCCTGTCACTCTGGTGGACGTTTGATCGGCCACTTTGAAGTAAGAGGGGCGGTAGGTGAAATCAATACGCCTTTATTAACACTTCCACTGCCGATGTCACGCACGATGTGACGCAAGCATTCCTAGCTCGGTGATGCCGACCCGGATTAGTGTCACTAAAATCCGGCATTAAAGATAAATCTCCCAATTTCTTGCCGACCTCATCAATATTGTTTCAGAATGTAAGTGAGACCCTTATAAAAAATATTCCACCCCTGTCTTTGGTCTTGACAGGGTTTAATTCTTCGGCATATGAAATTATATTTCATTCAGCTCTTGGGCTGATATATATATATATATATATATATATATATATATATATATATATACGAGGATATATTGAAAAATTCTTAGCCTAATATAGAACCAAACAAAATTTCAATGTCAAAATATTTTATATATAAGTTATTGTTCGTTGCTATGGTAACGCAATATTTTGTTTATGCAGGGAACTGGTCTAGGCTAACTAGATATCAATACATCCTCGTATTTAAATCAGATCAGCAGTGAAACTGTTAAATCCACTCGTGGGTGAAGACTTTATTTCAAAATACGAAGATTGCTACTAAAGTTCTGAGATAGACAAATAAAATAAATATTTATAATCGGAAAAACTGTTTTTCAAAATATTCTATATCATGATCAATACACTTTTGCACGCGTTTTAACCAATTCTCCAATTCGAACCTTTTCGTTTCCTCCTATCATCTTCATTCAAAAACTAACTTTATGAGGTTCCACAATTGGCAAAAGAGCTGCTCTGACTCCAGTTTGAAGATAAATTATATTGAAGAGTCACTTCAATTTCTCGGAATAACCATAGATCACTGTCTAACATGGAAACAACATCGTAAGTTATATAAATCAAAATAACATTCGTCATGATATCATCGGAAAAATGAACAGGATGTTCATAAAGACAGTTGTGGAATCATCTGCGACTGAAAGTTGAAATTTAGTCGCTATTTTCCATCGTACAAGATAACCTCTCTTGGAAGGGATTCATGTTTTAAACAGAAACATTCTCTATTGAAAATGGACCTTTACATTTACCGAAAATAAATTACAAAACTCGTTTGAATCGATAGTTGTTAGTCTGAAAAGTCCATTTAACAAAAAGTTCCATTATTTTTCTTTCATTTTAAAAAATATCACATTTGAAACTGTGCCGCTGACGTCACGTTCCTCGGAAATACCTCCCACCATAATCCACGTTCCGAAACAGGCAATACCGTTCTCCTTAAAAATATAACTTCTAGCATGATATAAGCCGTTGAGAAATAATCAATACATTGTCACTTATCAACTCATAGATAAAAATCCACATATTAGCTATTTTTTATTGTATTTGTAACTTTTCAAATTTTCTGAACGGATCATCCTTTTGATGAAGAAGAGCATTGACAACACAGCAAATCGTAATGACAGTTCTCAATTCTCAAAAGTTATATGGAGATGTGAAGTTAATGTTTATTTCATTTACATTCAACAATCAACATTCAACTGATAAATTCGATAATAGTGTAGTGAGGTATTATCATAAACGATTTGGTGTGAATTCATTTGTGTAATTGTTCACGGTCTTTCTTGCAATGACTAAAACTTAAAATCATTCCTTGAACTCTGCTTTGAATACAATAATAACATAACGAAATGTTCTTCACAAAAACAATATATTTCCGCTTTTCACAGAAGCTTCATCTTTAGGTGCATAAAAAAATTGTTTATTGGAATTTGCACTGGTGTTCAGACAACCGGGTACAAAGCACCTTTTCGATATGTTCAGTTATTGCAGGGATACAGGTACTGGAGATACAGGAATTATTAACAAATTTTACTTTCAAAACTTTCAAAACTGCATTAACCTCAAATTCTAAATCAAGGTAGTGTTCGTTGAAGTTTTGATCAGATGGAACTGCTTCACTTGTATCAAATGGGTAGGCAAATGAGTTAGACAGAGACAAACTATTGTTATTGATCGCACCGTGAAACAGACGAAAGAACCCATCTGGTATCGAATGACAACTGTCATACGACACATTATATTTGAATCAGAATTTGGTGCACGACTTTAACAACGTTGCCAAGTTTAGTTTTGATGAACGTGACGTCACGAAACCACTTTTCTTCTGATTATAGATAAACTAGCGGTCAGAAAAAAAAAAAAAAATCCTGAGTGATATTAGCGTATTTACTTCCAATTTCAGTGTTACCTCATATCTCTTGGAAAGATTTCTTTGAATCAATACATGACTCCTCTGGAAATGGAAAAAACCCTACGATAAAATTGAAGTAACTTTTCTGTAATATCTTCCAGTTGAGGAAAAAAGATATTCCTAGTTTACTGCAATAGGAGCTCAATTTCAATAATAACTAAAACTAAACTTATACAAGACAAATCTAGAAAATATTGAACATTTTCATTTTTAATTCAGTAAAAATAAAATGGTATTCCACACTAGACAACTTTACTCTACTACTAAGGCCAGGAAACTCGTACTTCTTGCTGCGTTACATAATTCGCTCTTGTCCGGTGATTCATCCTCAATGATGTTTTCACTGGTCCACGCACACTCACCATTCAGCCTCAGGCGGCTTGTAAGATGAGTCTGTTACGTCACCAATCGAAACAATACGTCTCGAGTGGATGTTGCCCACTTTTTTATCCAACTTGTAGCATAATTATGCTAATTGATTCGATTAGTCACTCGTTTACAGTAAATATTTACGTAATGCGGCTGAAGATCGGTCAGAGTGATTTATTGTTGTTATTTTTTCGATGAGTGAGTTGGTTATTTGTACAGTCACTAATTAAAATCTCTTTCCGAAATTGCTTGTCACTCGGTTTCTCACGTCAGGTGGAAGGTAAAAAATAACGAACCGGCTACAAAGTATCTATAAACTTGTGGTATGGGTTGATTTGACAATATCTAAATCAAGTAACAAACATCACTTTGCAATTTTTCATAAACCTTTCCATACAAATCAAATCACTTTATTTCTTTTGAGTCAGTCAGATATGAGGCGCCGTTTGGGTAAAAAGTCTTTTTGCAAATATAAAAATGTTGTGTCAATTAGTTGGAGCATTATTTATTATTTTGCTTGCCGATATATTTATTTTCTGCCAAGCACAATATATTCGAATTTCAAACGTTGCAAATATATTAAAACGTAAATGCCCATATATTTATAAATTCGATCTATTTTATGTCGTCAAGAGATGGCGCTGCCGACGCGATTCAATACACTCTTTAATTTTTTCAGTTCTAACGTATTTGACTTTGAATAATCCAATGATTATTCCACAAAACTGATGAAAAAGTATTCTAAGAATATTTGCTGGCGGCTGCGATATCATTCGGCGGCTATATTCGGGAGAGTGTAATAAATCGCGTAGGTAGCGCCATCTCTTGACAACATGAAATAGATCGAATTTATAAATATATGGGAATTCACGTTTTTATATATTTGGAACGCTTGAAACGTAAATATATTGCGTGTGATCAAAAAATAAATATACCGGAAAGCAAAATAAAAAAATTTGCCACAACTAAAAATTATATTGACACAAAATTTTATATATTTACAAATCACTTTTTACCCAAACGGCGCCTCATAGTCAGATGTGGATGCTTCCGCATGAAATGAATAAACATATAAACATAGATGCGTAAATATAATAAAATATACATAACAAAACACACTAAATATTGTATGGCGTCCTAAACATTTATATACGCATACATATACAGGGTGGGTCACGGTCGATGGTACCTTAGACGTTTACGGAGAACGGGACAGGATCATTCTGAAAATTTGGTTTCTCAAGTAGTTGCTCTTGGTCTATCGATCTAAAATATTTTCAGCAATGCAGCGTTGCCGCTCATACCAGAAAGTAGCAGCATCTTTGTTATTTCAAATGGGTCACCCTGTATATTACCGCATTTTTGAACTTGTCATTCCTTTCTGATTATTTCTGCCTCATACTCCCCTATACCTATCTCGAACGGTTTTTGAGATATTGGTTATTTTCCATATTTTTTATCCAAAACATAGCTCGAATTGAATGTTTATTTCTGCGGTATTTGGATTCTTAGGAAGTTGCAATTTTGTGTTCAGTTCATCAAGATCATGTACATTGATTCTGTTTAGAGAAGTTTGTTCTGCGTTATACAGGGTCGTTCAAAATTCATGATCTTACTGCTAGATACGAAAAGGGTTGAAAGTGCGTTTTTTTAAATGGAACATCCTGTATATTATGAAATATCCTGAAAGATGACTAAATTCCCTTCGAATTGATATATCATGTTTCTATACCTACATAGTCAGAATTTCGAGATAATAGTAATTTTCACATTAAGAGAACTGGAATAGTTCTCTCGAAGGAGTAGGCAGATTGAGACCTTAGAGAGAGCCAGTGACGAGAATTGGGGAGCAAGCAGATTGAGACCCCGACGTCAAGTCACAAAAAACCCAATTTCTTGAAAATGGCTCCAAAATCGGAGCCGAAACGTCGAATTCCAACAAATTCTAGACGCGGTTCAACCCGAACTTTTAGTTTTCAAATATCTGACCGCGGAAACCTATCCGAACATATATATATATATATATATATATATATATATATATATATATATATATATATATATATATATATATATATACCGTAAACACGGGCTACTTTGGCCCGCTTAGAAAAAAAATTAAGTTCAACTGTCGATGAATTTGCAATTTTTACCACTATCAAGCTTCAGTATTTTTTTATATACAACTGGTCTATTATAAATTTCGTCAGTAAAGATATTTTGCAATTATTTTATGTCGGCTACCAGAGACATTTTTTTTCTGTTGGGCCAATGTTACCTTTATGACAGGGTAACTTTGGCCCAATATACTTTTACCTACTTTTAAGCGCTGTATAGCGTGCTAGGGCCAAAGAAGAACTTGGGATTGGAAGATAATTTATTTCTGAACAAAAGAAATTATATTTCAATGTGCAAATAGGTTACAACTATTGGAACTTGCAAACTCAAGAAATTGAGCATTACAAACTATTGACAATGAAAAGGCTCTTTTGACTAGTTTTGGGGGTACAATAAGTCTTTCAATTTCGTTCCATTCATAAAAGAACGAGTCTTTTTCTTTGGGCCACTTCCAAAACTTCATAGTGCTCCATGCATTCGACAACTGCACCATCTTCTGTCACAGTTATCACCATCCCTGGTTACAACCGACCATTCCAATGGTCCAATTGTAAGAAAATTTCCTTCTTGCAGTTTCTTCTTCCAGTTTCTTCTTCCAGTTTTCGTCTGGACTGCTTACAAAAGGATTAATGTTGCTTGAACTGGATTAAACCGGAACATCGTTTTTATCAACAACCATATCCAGTTCCTGTTCCTCATCAATTGTAATAACCATGTCGCTGTGACCTGATGTCGCTGTGACCTGATGTCGCTGTGACCTGATGAGAGATCCTTGCATACATTACCTTTTTTCTTCAGGGATTGGCCCAAAAACTTGCTGGGCCAAAGAAGGTCGTAATGTTTACGTCGATGGACCAAAATTATAAATAATTTTTTTAGTAAAACCCAATATGTCAACTAAAGTGGCAATCACTCCACAGCCTCAAGCATTATAATGTGCTTTTAAATAGGTACTCACCAAACTTGCAGACGATGTAGCACAGTGTCCTCAGTTGGAAGTTTGAGAGGAGAAAAAAACACGTGTTTGCGCATGGAATGATACAACAGGTGCTGCTTCCTAGGAGACAGTCTGTGAACCTCTCGATACATTACGTTTGCAGCCTGATGCTGCAACCAAGCTCAAAGTACCGCAACTAATTTAAAAACTAGTTCCAATACATAATTACAGAACGCATTGATATTTTATTATTTTGGGCCAAAGAAGGACACCAGGGCCAAAGTAGCCCATGTTGACGGTATATATAAATATAAAAATGTAAATAGAAAAGTTATTGGGTATAGCCCTCAAATTGTTGTGCAACCGTAGACACGTGTTTCGAGCTTAAGCTCTCATCAGTACGGTAAAATCAAGCGCGAAGATGTACAACACTTGGATGTAAAAATAGAAACAAAGGAAGTCAACAACAGGAAGCCAACCACACATTTGTGGCTTCGGTTAGAAGACCTTGATCTTTCAAAGCAACAACTAACGTCGCCACGGAGGCAGATATAGCTACCAGCGTGACAATCCTACCCAGGAGAATATAAATAATAATATATATAACCCATAAAATGGGAGTATTCTATGACGTTTGAACAATTCCCTACATGAGGTTAAGTCAAGTCAAGTCAAGTATTTATTAATCCATTAAAACGAGCTTACAGAAGCAATTGGACAAGTCAGTATCAGGTACATATCAAATACAAATATATAACAAAACACATTCAGAACTAACAAAAAAGTATTAAAACAATCGAGTGACTAAGCAGAACAGCAATGCACATATTTAAAAAATAACATAACATAAACATTTATAACTAACAAAATGCATTAAAACAATCTGAGTTAGTACAAAGCAAAAAAATACAAAACATTTTATCATTGTTGGTAAGAAAAAGACTCATCGATTGTGTAGGGGCTAATTTGAAAAAGTAACTGTTTTATTTTATATTTGAATTCTTTTTCCTTGGTAATATTTTTGAAAAACTCAGGCCCAAAATCTCGAACGACTTATGACATAGAGATAAACGTGATTTGGGTATATGGAAATCATTTCTGACACGAGTGTTATAACCATGAAGAGATTTGTTTTGTTTAAAAACTTCTTTTTTTATGAATGTACAACAGAACTTCCAGAATGTAGAGACCTGAAAGGGGCAAAATATTTAATTTTTTAAATAATGTTCTACACGATGTTGTTCGTGATACGTTTGCAATAGTTCTGATAATTCTCTTTTGCGTCATGAAAACACCGTGTGCAGCTGAAGAATTACCCCATACAATCAGCCCATAGCTAAGTCTTGATTGTATCTTATGAGGCGCCGTTTGGGTAAAAAGTGTTTTTGCAAATATGTAAAATTTTGTGTCATTATATTTATTAGTTGTGGAAATATTTTTTATTTTGGTTTCCGATATATTTATTTTTCACCAAACACAATATATTTACGTTTCAAGCGTTCCAAATATATAAAAATGTGAATTCCCATATATTTATAAATTCGATCTATTTCATGTTGTCAAGAGATGGCGCTACCTACGCGATTCATTACACTCTCGAGAATATAGCGGCCGAATGATATCACAGCCGCCAGAAAATATTCTCAGAATACTTTTTCATTAGTTATGTTGAATAATCATTGGATTATTCGAAGTCAAATACCTTAGAACTGAAAAAATTAAAGGTTGCATTGAATCGCGTCGGCAGCGCCATCTCTTGACGATATAAAATAGATCGAATTTATAAATATATGGTCATTTACGTTTCAATATATTTGCAAAGCTTGAAATTTGAATATATTGTGTTTGGCAGAAAATAAATATATCAGAAAGAAAAATAAAAATATTGCTACAACTAATAAATATATTAACACAAAATTTTACATATTTGCAAAAATACTTTTTACCCAAACGGCGCCTCATAGTATCTGCTCGTGGTAATATAAAAGAAGACCAGAGTTGTCTAGAATTCTCTTCAGGTTTCTTAGCAGGTAACACTGCTTATTGAGTACTTTAATGAGATTATCGCAGTGCTGACATTTGCTAAACATCGCACAATTCTCTTTTGGGCTACAAAAACATTCTGAACGCTACACGAGTTTCCCCAAATGATTATTTTGTGGTGATATTTGGAATCAGCTTGTTGAGATACGTCTGAGAGAAGTTTACTATTTTTAGAGGAATTCGATTTCCTTCTATACAGAATATTGCATTTTTCGACTTCGATCGCCTGGGATTATTTAAAAAATGCGGAATCCCGCGAGTATTACTTCTCATAGAAAATTTCCTTCTGAATCCGAAAATGTACTTATTTTTCGAATCAGAAGGCTAACTCATTTAGCAACTGTCGAGTTTTGTGGATGGGTGCATTTTTTCGTCGAAAGATTTGCCTTTTCCAGTTACCCCTTTGTCGAATTAAATATTTGAGTCAATATTCGAAATCAGCTCGTCGAAATACGTCTGAGGAAAGTTTGTGATTTTTCAACAAATGGAAAATAAAAATTATCGCAAAATTATATTTCCTTCTATATAGAACTATTGCATCATTCGACTTTGATCGTATTCCTTCATCTCATAGAAAATTTCCTTCTGAATCCGAAAATGTACCTGTTTTTTTAATCATAAGGGTATATCATTTAGAAACTTTCCTGGATGAGTGCATTTTTTTCGTCGAAAAAATTGCAAATTTCGACTTTGATCGCATGGGAATCTTTCAAATTTTTGAGGTGTCAGTTCGTTGAGATACGTTTGAGAGAAGTTTGCTATTTTTCAAAAAATGGAAAATAGAAATTTTCTCAAAATTCGATTTCCTCCCATATAGAATATTTTTCGCCTAAGAATATTTCAAAAATCACTTCATCTTATAGAAAATTTCTTTCCGAATCATAAAATGTACTAATTCTTCGAATTAGAAGGCTAATTAATTTTGAAAATGATAATTTTGTGGATGGGTGCATTTTTTCATCGAAAAATTACCCTTTTGTCGAAATCCATTTTTGTGATGATATTCGGAATCAGCTCGTCGAGATGCATTTTCGATTTTTTGAAAAATAGTAAATAAAAATTTTCGAAAAAATGTTCAACTCGAAATTGCAGAGGTTTTGTAAAAAGCCTACCAAATCTCTATTCGAGTCGATTTCAAATTCAGTTAGTACATACAAAAACCGTTGAAAGTGTGAATTTTTCGTTAAGCTGATGGAGTATAATAACAACCTAAATGCAAAAAAATTATATCTCTCACCCGAGCTCTCACCGTTGAAGATACACACTGTATACTTTACGAATAGTTATGAGAAAGCAACCTTCTCTTTTCTTGAGTACCCATTTGAAAAATATACTACCTATTATCCAACTTGTGTGGTGTATTCACGACAAAAAGTGTTTAATAACAGCAGATTCATGACAAGAAATGGCAGTTACGGTGTTATTAACCTCCGTTCAAAACGAATTAGGAAGCGCATTCAGAAATCACCAATTAATTTCAACAGCACGGAAATGATGAAGATTCAAAAGACCGTGAAAACGAATTTCAGTAAAGAAAATATTACATTTGAAATTTGATGTACTTTCTTGAAAAATTGAATTTAATGAATATAGATGTTCCGTAAAAGGCCTATGAAAATATTTAATTGGATGATAATCAATTTCAAATCAGATACTCCTCTACTGAAAATCTTGAATTCTACGTAAGCAAGTTCAAAAATATGAAATAAAATACTTTTTGGAGGAAGAGAGCCCTTTCCAACTCGAATTAAAATTGGAGATAAAGTAATTCTGCGGATGCCAATCGATTCAGAATGGTCGAATTAGTATAGACTGTGAATTTCAAGTCAATCAAAGCCCAAAGGGGTAGACTGAAAAAAAAATTTGACTCGAAAAACCCCTTTTCGACTCGATTTAAAGTTTTCAATTCGATAACGGTTAGAGATAGAGCAATTCTGTGGACGCCAATCGATCCAGAATGGTCAAATTAGTATAGATAGTGAATTTCAATTCAATCAAAGGAACAAAAATCACTCGGAAAAAGTTGTAAACCCCTAAAAACCACGAAAAATACAAAATCGTCACTATATACGTGAAATTTCACGCTGATTCCGAAAATATATGAATCCAATATGTTCAGGTACGAGATTAAGCCGAAAAAAGTAATAAAAGGTCAAACAATTTAAATTGCAGATGTTCCTTAAAAAGACTATGAAATTTTTAATTGAATAGGAATCGATTTCAAATTCAGTATGCATACACAAAAAAGACCAAGTTTTATTAAACTTTGTTTGAAAATCTGAAAAAAAATTGGACTCGAAAAACCCCTTTTCAACTCGATTTGAAGTTTTTAATTCGAGAACGGTTAGAGATAGAGCAATTCTGTGGACGCTAATCGATTCAGAATGGTCAAATTAGTATAGACTGTGAATTTCAATTCAATCAAAGCAGAAAAAATATCACTCGAAAAAAGTTGTAAGGGGTTGGCCCCTAAAAACCACTTAAAATACAAAATCGTCAGATCAACTTGGAATTCTCACTATATACGTAAAATTTCACGCTGAATCCGAAAACATATGAATCCAATATGTTTAGGTATGAGATTTAGCCGGAAAAGTAATAAAAGGTCAAATAATCTAAATTGCAGATGTTCCGCAAAAAGCCTATGAAATCTTTAATTGAATAGGAATCGATTTCAAATTCAGTATGCATACACAAAAGAGATCAAGTTTTAGTAAACTGTGTTTGAAAATCTGGAAAAAAAATTTAACTCGAAAAACCCCTTTTCGACTCGATTTGAAGTTTTTAATTCGAGATCGGTTAGAGATAGAGCAATCGATTCAAACGCCAATCGATTCAGAACGGTCAAATTAGTATAGACTGTGAATTTCAATTCAATCAAAGGAGAAAAAAAATCACTCGAAAAACTCACTTTTCACGTAAAATTCCACGCTGATTCCGAAAATATATGATTCGAATATGCTCAGGTATAAGATTTAGCTGGAAAAGGGAATAAATGGTCGAAAATTTGAAATTGTAGAAGTTCCGTAAAAAGTCTTTGAAATCTTTAATTGAAAAGGAATCGATTTCAATCAAATTGCAGGAATTGCAGGAAAGCTGAGAATTTTCAGTTTCATTTTGTTTCACACCAGTTATGGTTCTTAGAATTATTTTCTGTTATTAAACACATGTTGAGAAAAGTTCTTTCAGTTTTGTGGAAGTCAATGAATGCGGCGTTGTGAAATATTTCAATTCTCTCCGGAGACTTTTTGGTTGTGTGAAAATAGTTTTATCCGTATCGAAATAAAGATATTCATCTTCTTCACTGAATGAGTTTATTCAAATTAGTTTCAGTTTTCCTTTAGACTGACAATATCTTTGCCAGAGAGTGTGTGGGTTGCATTACCAGCATAAGTTGTATCTTTTATATCTGGCAGAATATGAAATGAAGAGAATGGGGCCCAATACCGTGCCCTGTGGGATTTCTAATCAAAATGAAAAATGTTTCAAAACGTGGCCTCACGCCTGTTGCATATTAACCACGACCCCATAACACCGCCACTGGACTATTTTAGTGAAAAATGGATACTGTACCGGAAGCACCTACCTATACGACTCGCTAAAAAATACACACCTGTTTGTCGGGTAACATCATCGACCAGTTGGCTTTTCATCAAAGAGCGAGAGCAATTGACATCGAACACACAACTCGGGAATCTTTTCTACCATATTAAATTACTTGTGTTGCTGTTGCATAACAGTATATCAAAGCATCAGGTTCATTGTACAAGAGCGTACTGTGGAATTAGTGCTCCCAGGTTCGAACGCCGTGTACGAGAACTTTTTCGGTTCTGAAAGTGGAATGTAATAGTTTTTTTCGAGTATGATTCTTATATTGGTTACGTAACGAGAGTTGCGCTACGTAATCGTATATACGAGGGTGATCAGATACCTAGTTCGATGATCGAAAAAGCTGAGTGACTGCAAATAATGCTGGCATTCTATACCGGGTGACACAGCAGACATGTAGCAACCTGTAGTTTTTTTATTTGAAGAGATGAAGATTTGAAATTTGCAGAAGTTACGAAATCACTGATAGCGCTTCATTTGAATCTAACGACAACTTTTTTCAACTACCTCTTTGATCGGCAGTAACTCCAACTTCTTTTTTGTTAATGACACCCTGTCTATTTATCCAGCCTATCTTATTTGTCTTGAAATTCTCTATTCAACCGTGTATCACAAAGTGGCATTCGTTTCTCGATTCGCAGATGAACTGCATTTTATTGAAAAACATCAAGTTGGCTGTTACCCGAATTCGATAATCTTTCGATGCTTGGTAGGCTTGGAAATCCAAAGAGTATCAGTTAAACGATATTATTTCAGTTTTTTCCATACCTGATCACTTCCTACAGACTGTCAATAATTTCTTCAATAAAAAGAAAAAACATCTGAAAATAACTCACGTTATTGCGAAAACTGAGATAGGAACATGTTTTTTTCAATTTGGCTACTTGTGGAGGAACTATCTGTCTTTCTCTTTGGCCATGTAGCCATATCATGATCTTTCCATTTGGAAACATAAAATTAAAATTGTTCCCCTGATCCACCAATTCACAAGTCTATTAGTCTAGATATTTGCAATAATATTTTGCCTAGTGGGCGGTGTACACATAATGTTTTGTGTTTGACAGGTAAACATCATTTGATTGTACTGATTATCTCCGTCAGTTTTATGCTGATTAAAATTGCATCGTTTAATTAGATACTAAATACGTATTCAAAGAATAAAAAGGTCGATATGTTGTTGATATTCGGAGAGTGCAAGAGAAATTGTAGACATACCTGAACATATTGGATTCATATATTTTCGGAATCGGCGTGAAATTTTACGTATACAGTGAGAATTACAAGTGGATCTGACGATTTTGTATTTTTGGTGGTTTTTGGGGGTCAACCCCTTACAACTTTTTTCTAGTGATTTTTTTCTCCTTTGATTGAATTGAAATTCACAGTCTATACTAATTTGATCATTCTGAATCGATTGGCGTCCACAGAATTGCTCTATCTCTAACCGATCTCGAATTGAAAACTTCAAATCGAGTCGAAAAGGGGTTTTTCGAGTCCAAATTTTTTTTTCAGATTTTCAAACAGTTTATTAAAACTTGATCTCTTTTGAGTATGCATACTGAATTTGAAATCGATTCCTATTCAATTAAAGATTTCATAGGCTTTTTGCGGAACATCTGCAATTTAGATTATTTGACCTTTTATTACTTTTTCCGGCTAAATCTCATACCTGAACATATTGGATTCATATATTTTCGGAATCGGCGTGAAATTTTACGTATACAGTGAGAATTACAAGTTGATCTGACGATTTTGTATTTTTGGTGGTTTTTGGGGGTCAACCCCTTACAACTTTTTTCTAGTGATTTTTTTTCTCCTTTGATTGAATTGAAATTCACAGTCTATACTAATTTGATCATTCTGAATCGATTGGCGTCCACAGAATTGCCCTATCTCTAACCGATCTCGAATTGAAAACTTCAAATGGAGTCGAAAAGGGGTTTTTCGAGTCCAAATTTTTTTTTTCAGATTTTCAAACACAGTTTATTAAAACTTGATCTCTTTCGAGTATGCATACTGAATTTGAAATCGATTCCTATTCAATTAAAGATTTCATAGGCTTTTTGCGGAACATCTGCAATTTAGATTATTTGACCTTTTATTACTTTTTCCGGCTAAATCTCATACCTGAACATATTGGATTCATATATTTTCGGAATCAGCGTGAAATTTTACGTATACAGTGAGAATTACAAGTTGACCTGACGATTTTGTATTTTTGGTGATTTTTTTTCTCCTTTGATTGAATTGAAATTCACAGTCTATACTAATTTGATCATTCTGAATCGATTGGCGTCCACAGAATTGCTCTATCTCTAACCGATCTCGAATTGAAAACTTCAAATCGAGTCGAAAAGGGGTTTTTCGAGTCCAATTTTTTTTTCAGATTTTCAAACACAGTTTATTAAAACTTGATCTCTTTTGAGTATGGATACTGAATTTGAAATCGATTCCTATCTAATTAAAGATTTCATAGGCTTTTTGCGGAACATCTGCAATTTAAATTTTTTGACCTTTTATTACTTTTCCGGCTAAATCTCATACCTAAACATATTGGATTCATATATTTTCGGATTCAGCGTGAAATTATACGTATATAGTGCGAATTTGAAATAGATCTGGCGATTTTGTATTTTTCGTGATTTTTAGGGGTCTACCCCTTACAACTTTTTTCTAGTGATTTTTTTTCTCCTTTGATTGAATTGAAATTCACAGTCTATACTAATTTGATCATTCTGAATCGATTGGCGTCCACAGAATTGCTCTATCTCTAACCGATCTCGAATTGAAAACTTCAAATCGAGTCGAAAAGGGGTTTTTCGAGTCCAAATTTTTTTTCTTCAGATTTTCAAACACAGTTTATTAAAACTTGATCTCTTTTGAGTATGCATACTGAATTTGAAATCGATTCCTATCTAATTAAAGATTTCATAGGCTTTTTGCGGAACATCTGCAATTTAAATTTTTTGACCTTTTATTACTTTTCCGGCTAAATCTCATACCTAAACATATTGGATTCATATATTTTCGGATTCAGCGTGAAATTATACGTATATAGTGCGAATTTGAAATAGATCTTGCGATTTTGTATTTTTCGTGATTTTTAGGGGTCTACCCCTTACAACTTTTTTCTAGTGATTTTTTTTCTCCTTTGATTGAATTGAAATTCACAGTCTATACTAATTTGATCATTCTGAATCGATTGGCGTCCACAGAATTGCTCTATCTCTAACCGATCTCGAATTGAAAACTTCAAATCGAGTCGAAAAGGGGTTTTTCGAGTCCAAATTTTTTTTTTCAGATTTTCAAACACAGTTTATTAAAACTTGATCTCTTTCGAGTATGCATACTGAATTTGAAATCGAATCCTATTCAATTAAAGATTTCATAGGCTTTTTGCGGAACATCTGCAATTTAGATTATTTGACCTTTTATTACTTTTTCCGGCTAAATCTCATACCTGAACATATTGGATTCATATATTTTCGGAATCAGCGTGAAATTTTACGTATATAGTGAGAATTACAAGTTGACCTGACGATTTTGTATTTTTGGTGATTTTTTTTCTCCTTTGATTGAATTGAAATTCACAGTCTATACTAATTTGATCATTCTGAATCGATTGGCGTCCACAGAATTGCTCTATCTCTAACCGATCTCGAATTGAAAACTTCAAATCGAGTCGAAAAGGGGTTTTTCGAGTCCAAATTTTTCTTCTTCAGATTTTCAAACACAGTTTATTAAAACTTGATCTCTTTCGAGTATGCATACTGAATTTGAAATCGATTCCTATTCAATTAAAGATTTCATAGGCTTTTTGCGGAACATCTGCAATTTAGATTATTTGACCTTTTATTACTTTTTGCGGCTAAATCTCATACCTGAACATATTGGATTCATATTTTTTCGGAATCAGCGTGAAATTTTACGTATACAGTGAGAATTACAAGTTGACCTGACGATTTTGTATTTTTGGTGATTTTTTTTCTCCTTTGATTGAATTGAAATTCACAGTCTATACTAATTTGATCATTCTGAATCGATTGGCGTCCACAGAATTGCTCTATCTCTAACCGATCTCGAATTGAAAACTTCAAATCGAGTCGAAAAGGGGTTTTTCGAGTCCAATTTTTTTTTCAGATTTTCAAACACAGTTTATTAAAACTTGATCTCTTTTGAGTATGGATACTGAATTTGAAATCGATTCCTATCTAATTAAAGATTTCATAGGCTTTTTGCGGAACATCTGCAATTTAAATTTTTTGACCTTTTATTACTTTTTCCGGCTAAATCTCATACCTGAACATATTGGATTCATATATTTTCGAAATCAGCGTGAAATTTTACGTATACAGTGAGAATTACAAGTTGATCTGACGATTTTGTATTTTTGGTGGTTTTTGGGGGTCAACCCCTTACAACTTTTTTCTAGTGATTTTTTTTCTCCTTTGATTGAATTGAAATTCACAGTCTATACTAATTTGATCATTCTGAATCGATTGGCGTCCACAGAATTGCTCTATCTCTAACCGATCTCGAATTGAAAACTTCAAATGGAGTCGAAAAGGGGTTTTTCGAGTCCAAATTTTTTTTCTTCAGATTTTCAAACACAGTTTATCAAAACTTGATCTCTTTCGAGTATGCATACTGAATTTGAAATCGATTCCTATTCAATTAAAGATTTCATAGGCTTTTTGCGGAACATCTGCAATTTAGATTATTTGACCTTTTATTACTTTTTCCGGCTAAATCTCATACCTGAACATATTGGATTCATATATTTTCGGAATCAGCGTGAAATTTTACGTATACAGTGAGAATTACAAGTTGATCTGACGATTTTGTATTTTTGGTGGTTTTTGGGGGTCAACCCCTTACAACTTTTTTCTAGTGATTTTTTTTCTCCTTTGATTGAATTGAAATTCACAGTCTATACTAATTTGATCATTCTGAATCGATTGGCGTCCACAGAATTGCTCTATCTCTAACCGATCTCGAATTGAAAACTTCAAATCGAGTCGAAAAGGGGTTTTTCGAGTCCAAATTTTTTTTTTCAGATTTTCAAACACAGTTTATTAAAACTTGATCTCTTTCGAGTATGCATACTGAATTTGAAATCGAATCCTATTCAATTAAAGATTTCATAGGCTTTTTGCGGAACATCTGCAATTTAGATTATTTGACCTTTTATTACTTTTTCCGGCTAAATCTCATACCTGAACATATTGGATTCATATATTTTCGGAATCAGCGTGAAATTTTACGTATATAGTGAGAATTACAAGTTGACCTGACGATTTTGTATTTTTGGTGATTTTTTTTCTCCTTTGATTGAATTGAAATTCACAGTCTATACTAATTTGATCATTCTGAATCGATTGGCGTCCACAGAATTGCTCTATCTCTAACCGATCTCGAATTGAAAACTTCAAATCGAGTCGAAAAGGGGTTTTTCGAGTCCAAATTTTTTTTTTCAGATTTTCAAACACAGTTTATCAAAACTTGATCTCTTTCGAGTATGCATACTGAATTTGAAATCGAATCCTATTCAATTAAAGATTTCATAGGCTTTTTGCGGAACATCTGCAATTTAGATTATTTGACCTTTTATTACTTTTTCCGGCTAAATCTCATACCTGAACATATTGGATTCATATATTTTCGGAATCAGCGTGAAATTTTACGTATATAGTGAGAATTACAAGTTGACCTGACGATTTTGTATTTTTGGTGATTTTTTTTCTCCTTTGATTGAATTGAAATTCACAGTCTATACTAATTTGATCATTCTGAATCGATTGGCGTCCACAGAATTGCTCTATCTCTAACCGATCTCGAATTGAAAACTTCAAATCGAGTCGAAAAGGGGTTTTTCGAGTCCAAATTTTTTTTTTCAGATTTTCAAACACAGTTTATTAAAACTTGATCTCTTTCGAGTATGCATACTGAATTTGAAATCGATTCCTATTCAATTAAAGATTTCATAGGCTTTTTGCGGAACATCTGCAATTTAGATTATTTGACCTTTTATTACTTTTTGCGGCTAAATCTCATACCTGAACATATTGGATTCATATTTTTTCGGAATCAGCGTGAAATTTTACGTATACAGTGAGAATTACAAGTTGACCTGACGATTTTGTATTTTTGGTGATTTTTTTTCTCCTTTGATTGAATTGAAATTCACAGTCTATACTAATTTGATCATTCTGAATCGATTGGCGTCCACAGAATTGCTCTATCTCTAACCGATCTCGAATTGAAAACTTCAAATCGAGTCGAAAAGGGGTTTTTCGAGTCCAATTTTTTTTTCAGATTTTCAAACACAGTTTATTAAAACTTGATCTCTTTTGAGTATGGATACTGAATTTGAAATCGATTCCTATCTAATTAAAGATTTCATAGGCTTTTTGCGGAACATCTGCAATTTAAATTTTTTGACCTTTTATTACTTTTTCCGGCTAAATCTCATACCTGAACATATTGGATTCATATATTTTCGAAATCAGCGTGAAATTTTACGTATACAGTGAGAATTACAAGTTGATCTGACGATTTTGTATTTTTGGTGGTTTTTGGGGGTCAACCCCTTACAACTTTTTTCTAGTGATTTTTTTTCTCCTTTGATTGAATTGAAATTCACAGTCTATACTAATTTGATCATTCTGAATCGATTGGCGTCCACAGAATTGCTCTATCTCTAACCGATCTCGAATTGAAAACTTCAAATCGAGTCGAAAAGGGGTTTTTCGAGTCCAAATTTTTTTTTTCAGATTTTCAAACACAGTTTATTAAAACTTGATCTCTTTCGAGTATGCATACTGAATTTGAAATCGATTCCTATTCAATTAAAGATTCCATAGGCTTTTTGCGGAACATCTGCAATTTAAATTTTTTGACCTTTTATTACTTTTTCCGGCTAAATCTCATACCTGAACATATTGGATTCATATATTTTCGGAATCAGCGTGAAATTTCACGTATACAGTGAGAATTACAAGTTGATCTGACGATTTTGTATTTTTGGTGGTTTTTGGGGGTCAACCCCTTACAACTTTTTTCTAGTGATTTTTTTTCTCCTTTGATTGAATTGAAATTCACAGTCTATACTAATTTGATCATTCTGAATCGATTGGCGTCCACAGAATTGCTCTATCTCTAACCGATCTCGAATTGAAAACTTCAAATCGAGTCGAAAAGGGGTTTTTCGAGTCCAAATTTTTTTTTCTTCAGATTTTCAAACACAGTTTATTAAAACTTGATCTCTTTCGAGTATGCATACTGAATTTGAAATCGAATCCTATTCAATTAAAGATTTCATAGGCTTTTTGCGGAACATCTGCAATTTAGATTATTTGACCTTTTATTACTTTTTCCGGCTAAATCTCATACCTGAACATATTGGATTCATATTTTTTCGGAATCAGCGTGAAATTTTACGTATACAGTGAGAATTACAAGTTGATCTGACGATTTTGTATTTTTGGTGGTTTTTGGGGGTCAACTCCTTACAACTTTTTTCTAGTGATTTTTTTTCTCCTTTGATTGAATTGAAATTCACAGTCTATACTAATTTGATCATTCTGAATCGATTGGCGTCCACAGAATTGCTCTATCTCTAACCGATCTCGAATTGAAAACTTCAAATCGAGTCGAAAAGGGGTTTTTCGAGTCCAATTTTTTTTTTCAGATTTTCAAAACTTGATCTCTTTTGAGTATGGATACTGAATTTGAAATCGATTCCTATCTAATTAAAGATTTCATAGGCTTTTTGCGGAACATCTGCAATTTAAATTTTTTGACCTTTTATTACTTTTTCCGGCTAAATCTCATACCTGAACATATTGGATTCATATATTTTCGGAATCAGCGTGAAATTTTACGTATACAGTGAGAATTACAAGTTGATCTGACGATTTTGTATTTTTGGTGGTTTTTGGGGGTCAACCCCTTACAACTTTTTTCTAGTGATTTTTTTTCTCCTTTGATTGAATTGAAATTCACAGTCTATACTAATTTGATCATTCTGAATCGATTGGCGTCCACAGAATTGCTCTATCTCTAACCGATCTCGAATTGAAAACTTCAAATCGAGTCGAAAAGGGGTTTTTCGAGTCCAAATTTTTTTTCTTCAGATTTTCAAACACAGTTTATTAAAACTTGATCTCTTTTGAGTATGCATACTGAATTTGAAATCGATTCCTATCTAATTAAAGATTTCATAGGCTTTTTGCGGAACATCTGCAATTTAAATTTTTTGACCTTTTATTACTTTTCCGGCTAAATCTCATACCTAAACATATTGGATTCATATATTTTCGGATTCAGCGTGAAATTATACGTATATAGTGCGAATTTGAAATAGATCTGGCGATTTTGTATTTTTCGTGATTTTTAGGGGTCTACCCCTTACAACTTTTTTCTAGTGATTTTTTTTCTCCTTTGATTGAATTGAAATTCACAGTCTATACTAATTTGATCATTCTGAATCGATTGGCGTCCACAGAATTGCTCTATCTCTAACCGATCTCGAATTGAAAACTTCAAATCGAGTCGAAAAGGGGTTTTTCGAGTCCAAATTTTTTTTTTCAGATTTTCAAACACAGTTTATTAAAACTTGATCTCTTTCGAGTATGCATACTGAATTTGAAATCGAATCCTATTCAATTAAAGATTTCATAGGCTTTTTGCGGAACATCTGCAATTTAGATTATTTGACCTTTTATTACTTTTTCCGGCTAAATCTCATACCTGAACATATTGGATTCATATATTTTCGGAATCAGCGTGAAATTTTACGTATATAGTGAGAATTACAAGTTGACCTGACGATTTTGTATTTTTGGTGATTTTTTTTCTCCTTTGATTGAATTGAAATTCACAGTCTATACTAATTTGATCATTCTGAATCGATTGGCGTCCACAGAATTGCTCTATCTCTAACCGATCTCGAATTGAAAACTTCAAATCGAGTCGAAAAGGGGTTTTTCGAGTCCAAATTTTTTTTTTCAGATTTTCAAACACAGTTTATCAAAACTTGATCTCTTTCGAGTATGCATACTGAATTTGAAATCGAATCCTATTCAATTAAAGATTTCATAGGCTTTTTGCGGAACAACTGCAATTTAGATTATTTGACCTTTTATTACTTTTTCCGGCTAAATCTCATACCTGAACATATTGGATTCATATATTTTCGGAATCAGCGTGAAATTTTACGTATATAGTGAGAATTACAAGTTGACCTGACGATTTTGTATTTTTGGTGATTTTTTTTCTCCTTTGATTGAATTGAAATTCACAGTCTATACTAATTTGATCATTCTGAATCGATTGGCGTCCACAGAATTGCTCTATCTCTAACCGATCTCGAATTGAAAACTTCAAATCGAGTCGAAAAGGGGTTTTTCGAGTCCAAATTTTTTTTTTCAGATTTTCAAACACAGTTTATTAAAACTTGATCTCTTTCGAGTATGCATACTGAATTTGAAATCGATTCCTATTCAATTAAAGATTTCATAGGCTTTTTGCGGAACATCTGCAATTTAGATTATTTGACCTTTTATTACTTTTTGCGGCTAAATCTCATACCTGAACATATTGGATTCATATTTTTTCGGAATCAGCGTGAAATTTTACGTATACAGTGAGAATTACAAGTTGACCTGACGATTTTGTATTTTTGGTGATTTTTTTTCTCCTTTGATTGAATTGAAATTCACAGTCTATACTAATTTGATCATTCTGAATCGATTGGCGTCCACAGAATTGCTCTATCTCTAACCGATCTCGAATTGAAAACTTCAAATCGAGTCGAAAAGGGGTTTTTCGAGTCCAATTTTTTTTTCAGATTTTCAAACACAGTTTATTAAAACTTGATCTCTTTTGAGTATGGATACTGAATTTGAAATCGATTCCTATCTAATTAAAGATTTCATAGGCTTTTTGCGGAACATCTGCAATTTAAATTTTTTGACCTTTTATTACTTTTTCCGGCTAAATCTCATACCTGAACATATTGGATTCATATATTTTCGAAATCAGCGTGAAATTTTACGTATACAGTGAGAATTACAAGTTGATCTGACGATTTTGTATTTTTGGTGGTTTTTGGGGGTCAACCCCTTACAACTTTTTTCTAGTGATTTTTTTTCTCCTTTGATTGAATTGAAATTCACAGTCTATACTAATTTGATCATTCTGAATCGATTGGCGTCCACAGAATTGCTCTATCTCTAACCGATCTCGAATTGAAAACTTCAAATCGAGTCGAAAAGGGGTTTTTCGAGTCCAAATTTTTTTTTTCAGATTTTCAAACACAGTTTATTAAAACTTGATCTCTTTCGAGTATGCATACTGAATTTGAAATCGATTCCTATTCAATTAAAGATTCCATAGGCTTTTTGCGGAACATCTGCAATTTAAATTTTTTGACCTTTTATTACTTTTTCCGGCTAAATCTCATACCTGAACATATTGGATTCATATATTTTCGGAATCAGCGTGAAATTTCACGTATACAGTGAGAATTACAAGTTGATCTGACGATTTTGTATTTTTGGTGGTTTTTGGGGGTCAACCCCTTACAACTTTTTTCTAGTGATTTTTTTTCTCCTTTGATTGAATTGAAATTCACAGTCTATACTAATTTGATCATTCTGAATCGATTGGCGTCCACAGAATTGCTCTATCTCTAACCGATCTCGAATTGAAAACTTCAAATCGAGTCGAAAAGGGGTTTTTCGAGTCCAAATTTTTTTTTCTTCAGATTTTCAAACACAGTTTATTAAAACTTGATCTCTTTCGAGTATGCATACTGAATTTGAAATCGAATCCTATTCAATTAAAGATTTCATAGGCTTTTTGCGGAACATCTGCAATTTAGATTATTTGACCTTTTATTACTTTTTCCGGCTAAATCTCATACCTGAACATATTGGATTCATATTTTTTCGGAATCAGCGTGAAATTTTACGTATACAGTGAGAATTACAAGTTGATCTGACGATTTTGTATTTTTGGTGGTTTTTGGGGGTCAACTCCTTACAACTTTTTTCTAGTGATTTTTTTTCTCCTTTGATTGAATTGAAATTCACAGTCTATACTAATTTGATCATTCTGAATCGATTGGCGTCCACAGAATTGCTCTATCTCTAACCGATCTCGAATTGAAAACTTCAAATCGAGTCGAAAAGGGGTTTTTCGAGTCCAATTTTTTTTTTCAGATTTTCAAAACTTGATCTCTTTTGAGTATGGATACTGAATTTGAAATCGATTCCTATCTAATTAAAGATTTCATAGGCTTTTTGCGGAACATCTGCAATTTAAATTTTTTGACCTTTTATTACTTTTTCCGGCTAAATCTCATACCTGAACATATTGGATTCATATATTTTCGGAATCAGCGTGAAATTTTACGTATACAGTGAGAATTACAAGTTGATCTGACGATTTTGTATTTTTGGTGGTTTTTGGGGGTCAACCCCTTACAACTTTTTTCTAGTGATTTTTTTTCTCCTTTGATTGAATTGAAATTCACAGTCTATACTAATTTGATCATTCTGAATCGATTGGCGTCCACAGAATTGCTCTATCTCTAACCGATCTCGAATTGAAAACTTCAAATCGAGTCGAAAAGGGGTTTTTCGAGTCCAAATTTTTTTTCTTCAGATTTTCAAACACAGTTTATTAAAACTTGATCTCTTTTGAGTATGCATACTGAATTTGAAATCGATTCCTATCTAATTAAAGATTTCATAGGCTTTTTGCGGAACATCTGCAATTTAAATTTTTTGACCTTTTATTACTTTTCCGGCTAAATCTCATACCTAAACATATTGGATTCATATATTTTCGGATTCAGCGTGAAATTATACGTATATAGTGCGAATTTGAAATAGATCTGGCGATTTTGTATTTTTCGTGATTTTTAGGGGTCTACCCCTTACAACTTTTTTCTAGTGATTTTTTTTCTCCTTTGATTGAATTGAAATTCACAGTCTATACTAATTTGATCATTCTGAATCGATTGGCGTCCACAGAATTGCTCTATCTCTAACCGATCTCGAATTGAAAACTTCAAATCGAGTCGAAAAGGGGTTTTTCGAGTCCAAATTTTTTTTTTCAGATTTTCAAACACAGTTTATTAAAACTTGATCTCTTTCGAGTATGCATACTGAATTTGAAATCGAATCCTATTCAATTAAAGATTTCATAGGCTTTTTGCGGAACATCTGCAATTTAGATTATTTGACCTTTTATTACTTTTTCCGGCTAAATCTCATACCTGAACATATTGGATTCATATATTTTCGGAATCAGCGTGAAATTTTACGTATATAGTGAGAATTACAAGTTGACCTGACGATTTTGTATTTTTGGTGATTTTTTTTCTCCTTTGATTGAATTGAAATTCACAGTCTATACTAATTTGATCATTCTGAATCGATTGGCGTCCACAGAATTGCTCTATCTCTAACCGATCTCGAATTGAAAACTTCAAATCGAGTCGAAAAGGGGTTTTTCGAGTCCAAATTTTTTTTCTTCAGATTTTCAAACACAGTTTATTAAAACTTGATCTCTTTCGAGTATGCATACTGAATTTGAAATCGATTCCTATTCAATTAAAGATTTCATAGGCTTTTTGCGGAACATCTGCAATTTAGATTATTTGACCTTTTATTACTTTTTGCGGCTAAATCTCATACCTGAACATATTGGATTCATATTTTTTCGGAATCAGCGTGAAATTTTACGTATACAGTGAGAATTACAAGTTGACCTGACGATTTTGTATTTTTGGTGATTTTTTTTCTCCTTTGATTGAATTGAAATTCACAGTCTATACTAATTTGATCATTCTGAATCGATTGGCGTCCACAGAATTGCTCTATCTCTAACCGATCTCGAATTGAAAACTTCAAATCGAGTCGAAAAGGGGTTTTTCGAGTCCAAATTTTTTTTTTCAGATTTTCAAACACAGTTTATTAAAACTTGATCTCTTTCGAGTATGCATACTGAATTTGAAATCGATTCCTATTCAATTAAAGATTTCATAGGCTTTTTGCGGAACATCTGCAATTTAGATTATTTGACCTTTTATTACTTTTTGCGGCTAAATCTCATACCTGAACATATTGGATTCATATTTTTTCGGAATCAGCGTGAAATTTTACGTATACAGTGAGAATTACAAGTTGACCTGACGATTTTGTATTTTTGGTGATTTTTTTTCTCCTTTGATTGAATTGAAATTCACAGTCTATACTAATTTGATCATTCTGAATCGATTGGCGTCCACAGAATTGCTCTATCTCTAACCGATCTCGAATTGAAAACTTCAAATCGAGTCGAAAAGGGGTTTTTCGAGTCCAATTTTTTTTTCAGATTTTCAAACACAGTTTATTAAAACTTGATCTCTTTTGAGTATGGATACTGAATTTGAAATCGATTCCTATCTAATTAAAGATTTCATAGGCTTTTTGCGGAACATCTGCAATTTAAATTTTTTGACCTTTTATTACTTTTTCCGGCTAAATCTCATACCTGAACATATTGGATTCATATATTTTCGAAATCAGCGTGAAATTTTACGTATACAGTGAGAATTACAAGTTGATCTGACGATTTTGTATTTTTGGTGGTTTTTGGGGGTCAACCCCTTACAACTTTTTTCTAGTGATTTTTTTTCTCCTTTGATTGAATTGAAATTCACAGTCTATACTAATTTGATCATTCTGAATCGATTGGCGTCCACAGAATTGCTCTATCTCTAACCGATCTCGAATTGAAAACTTCAAATCGAGTCGAAAAGGGGTTTTTCGAGTCCAAATTTTTTTTTTCAGATTTTCAAACACAGTTTATTAAAACTTGATCTCTTTCGAGTATGCATACTGAATTTGAAATCGATTCCTATTCAATTAAAGATTCCATAGGCTTTTTGCGGAACATCTGCAATTTAAATTTTTTGACCTTTTATTACTTTTTCCGGCTAAATCTCATACCTGAACATATTGGATTCATATATTTTCGGAATCAGCGTGAAATTTCACGTATACAGTGAGAATTACAAGTTGATCTGACGATTTTGTATTTTTGGTGGTTTTTGGGGGTCAACCCCTTACAACTTTTTTCTAGTGATTTTTTTTCTCCTTTGATTGAATTGAAATTCACAGTCTATACTAATTTGATCATTCTGAATCGATTGGCGTCCACAGAATTGCTCTATCTCTAACCGATCTCGAATTGAAAACTTCAAATCGAGTCGAAAAGGGGTTTTTCGAGTCCAAATTTTTTTTTCTTCAGATTTTCAAACACAGTTTATTAAAACTTGATCTCTTTCGAGTATGCATACTGAATTTGAAATCGAATCCTATTCAATTAAAGATTTCATAGGCTTTTTGCGGAACATCTGCAATTTAGATTATTTGACCTTTTATTACTTTTTCCGGCTAAATCTCATACCTGAACATATTGGATTCATATTTTTTCGGAATCAGCGTGAAATTTTACGTATACAGTGAGAATTACAAGTTGATCTGACGATTTTGTATTTTTGGTGGTTTTTGGGGGTCAACTCCTTACAACTTTTTTCTAGTGATTTTTTTTCTCCTTTGATTGAATTGAAATTCACAGTCTATACTAATTTGATCATTCTGAATCGATTGGCGTCCACAGAATTGCTCTATCTCTAACCGATCTCGAATTGAAAACTTCAAATCGAGTCGAAAAGGGGTTTTTCGAGTCCAATTTTTTTTTTCAGATTTTCAAAACTTGATCTCTTTTGAGTATGGATACTGAATTTGAAATCGATTCCTATCTAATTAAAGATTTCATAGGCTTTTTGCGGAACATCTGCAATTTAAATTTTTTGACCTTTTATTACTTTTTCCGGCTAAATCTCATACCTGAACATATTGGATTCATATATTTTCGGAATCAGCGTGAAATTTTACGTATACAGTGAGAATTACAAGTTGATCTGACGATTTTGTATTTTTGGTGGTTTTTGGGGGTCAACCCCTTACAACTTTTTTCTAGTGATTTTTTTTCTCCTTTGATTGAATTGAAATTCACAGTCTATACTAATTTGATCATTCTGAATCGATTGGCGTCCACAGAATTGCTCTATCTCTAACCGATCTCGAATTGAAAACTTCAAATCGAGTCGAAAAGGGGTTTTTCGAGTCCAAATTTTTTTTTTCAGATTTTCAAACACAGTTTATTAAAACTTGATCTCTTTTGAGTATGGATACTGAATTTGAAATCGATTCCTATCTAATTAAAGATTTCATAGGCTTTTTGCGGAACATCTGCAATTTAAATTTTTTGACCTTTTATTACTTTTTCCGGCTAAATCTCATACCTGAACATATTGGATTCATATATTTTCGGAATCAGCGTGAAATTTTACGTATACAGTGAGAATTACAAGTTGATCTGACGATTTTGTATTTTTAGTGGTTTTTGGGGGTCAACCCCTTACAACTTTTTTCGAGTGATTTTTTTTCTCCTTTGATTGACTTGAAATTCACAGTCTATACTAATTTGACCATTCTGAATCGATTAGCGTCCACAGAATTGCTCTATCTCTAACCGTTATCGAATTGAAAACCTCAAATCGAGTCGAAATAGTATATTGTGCAACAAGTGCAGAAAAGTGATAATTTCTCACGAGTTTGAAAAAGTTGCGGCACGATCGCAAGCGAGTGCTGCAATTCAAACGAGTGAGAAATTGCATTTCTGCTCGTGTTACACACTATACTTTTTCTACAACACCCTTTTTGCTAAAAATAATACTATACTATAAGACGGAATGAAATGTCAGTGACTCATTCTTATATTTTCGTCTTGAAGTTGAAGGTAGTAAATTCAATGACAATGAATTAACTTGTTCTCTTAGTTCTGGCGGAGTATTTTCAATTTCAGAACTGTCGCTATCCATTTTAGTTCAATCTCATTAAATAATGACGGGACAAGAATATTTTACGAATATTTTATGCTTGACGTTTGTTGACATTCCAATGATTCGATAGATGTTGCTCCGTTGCCTAGCAATGGATAGTGTGTATGTGGGTATTTGAGACAGCAGTAGTGATGTCTATGATTTTTGTTCAGAATATTATGAATTCGTACGACAATTTCCCTCATATTATATAAACCAATAGACTTTGTCTATTCATTCTTGAAGTTGCCTGATCGAATATCCCTTCGAAATGCAGAACTTTCAAAATATACTTTCACCTTGCTGTCACGAAAACTGTATTGCTTAGAAATTAGGTACCGATGTGGCACAGAAATGTCACTTTGTGGCACAGAAATGTCACTTTGTGGCACAGAAATGTCACTTTGCGGCACACTAATGTCAAATTTCAATTATTGTGAGAAATAATCATGTTTGCGAACGTAAAACTATGCAGAAAAGCATGTTTTGGAGTGTGGTTGTAGAAAAAGGGGTTTTTCCATTTTATTATTTTTTTAGCTTTTCCAACACATTTTACTAAAACTTGATCATTTTGACAATGTCCAATCTAAATATTTCTCATTGTAGTCTGTATATATGCGTGGATATGTTATGTTAATAGCAATTTCTCGTGTTCAATATGTATATTATTTATTTTTTTTGACAATGTCAAGAGAAAATCGGTATGGTTGATCTCAGAAAAATATGGGCATTCAATTTTTGACATAAAAATATACCCTTTCAATTTAAAAAAAATATTGATTACGTCATATCTTGAAAGGTGGTAGGGGAGAAAATTATTTTTTTCTAAAAAAAGATGGAAAACTAAAATACAAAATCGACCTGTCCGAGCTTTTCCTTCGAAAATAATCAACTCGTTAGATAATAGAGCGTTTCCACACTTAATGAACGTACTGTACATAGGAATTGAAGTAATAATAATAATAAACTATTCAATATTAATAGCCATTTATTTCTCAAGGTTTCCTGTTTCAATCCTGAAAAAAAACGTTTGAATGAAAATATAATCTGTAATTGTCTTTAGTGGGGAAAATGGGAAAAATGTATTCTTCAATCTACTAATTAACAATTTTTAAACAGAATGATCTGAGAATACAATGTAATTTATGACTTTTGTCGGTGTTCTTGCAGGTTTTCACTGCACAATACACTGATAAAAATACCCGATTAGAGACAAAAGAGTCATGCTTTTGGATTATTTTCTCTTCTATCAAAGAAATTGTCTTCGTCCCAAATATTTTGCTCTTGAATGAAAATCATTGTTGCTTTTGTAATAAATTTCCTATTCTTTTGGTTTCAAATGCTTTTGAGAGAACATTATTAACTTTGTCTCCAGTCCTGCTTGGTTGACTCTTGTCTCAAAACCATAACCACTTGATACAAGGTCCAAATGAGTTTGGTTGACATAATCTACCTCAGCTCGGGTCTACCGGTCAACCCGAAGTTTGCCGATACCTATAGGTACTTCACTTTCAGAAGAAAGGAATATTTGTATCAGTAAAAGAAGTAACCAACATATTCCTAAGTTGAATCAGTGACAGCAGGGCTCATCAGATTTTGAGATTTGAGACAATCTGCTTTCTTTACTGTGAATATCCTAAAACTATTTTTGAACATTTCTAATGACATAAAAATTGACTTTTGACATGTGTCACTGTTCAAGCATCGGACCTAATTTTCGTGGTGTTCTTTGGAACATTGGAACTATTTAGACTCCACCCATTGGCCATACCCGTAAGAAGGCCAAAGCCTTCTAGGATTCAGTAACCCTGACATTCTTTCATTCACAGCGCCATCTCGCGATACGTGATTTTTCCCTATTGTTCATAAAATGACCTCTGCGACATAGTCGGTGCTATCCACAGCGATCGTACTAATGATAATATCACAAAGAGACACGGTAAAAACAACTTTAATGATGTAATAATACCGTAATGATGACTGCCATAAAAATAGTTGTTTGGTGAGAATAAAAACGAAGTGCCCGGAGTTGTTCCGCATTTGTAAGAAAACGAAACATACCTTTTATAACAATTGCCGAGAGTCTGCTCGTTTGGCAAAGAAGTCACTCCAGTTTTTTCAAAAACATCCGATCGTAAAGGAGAGAAACGAAATAATTGTTATGTGCTACGAGAGAGGATAAAGAACAATCATCTGGTCGTGCTGCTACATTCAAGTTCTTCGCTCCGATGAATCATCATTAGGCTCAAGTAGACATCATGATAGGACACCCCTGTATTTAAATAATTTTGTTCAACATTTTTATTGAAATTTTGTTCAAATTTTTGTTCTTTCTATCAACCGGCTGCCCTCAAACGAGCAATATTCAGAAGTCTTCGAGAGCTTATGAAAACAGGACCTTACCATTTTATATGCGATGCCAAGCACGGTCGATAAGTGAAATAAGTCCGTCTAAGTACGACAGTACTTTGACTTTATAGTACTTTATATCTATAACTTCCTTTATTAAAATTGTAGAACATAGCATTAAATATTTTGACCATGTGCGAGGTTGAAAAGTCTTTGAGAGTTTTAGAAAATTACCTCATCACTAATTTTTATCACCCTTTTTCACCCTCATCAAATTTTGTCCAATATCTTCCAATATCGTCCAATATATCTTTATTACTGCAATCTTGATTTTTCCGGTGTGTCTTTAACATTTAATAATTTTGCATCTTGCTGTATGTCGCCAGGTAAAACATTTTCTATGTATTCGTTTAATTCGTTCATATTTATATACAGGGTGTCCCAACGAAAACTTTCCACACGGATTTACTGGGAAATGACAAATTATTTTCGGAAACACGTCGATTTTGAGCAACTTCATCCCCCTGACAGGGGCGGCTACCCCATTGCGAATCATCATAGGGAACTTGGGTCGAGTGATACATCATCTTAAAGCTCTCGTCAATCTCTATCCAAACGTTTATATTTTTTCAAAATCAAATGACTGGTAATTGAGATTAGTGTGGTAATAGGTTTAATTTAAATAATCAATATCGTACCTGTTCTTATCGAAATTCAATTTATTAATTGCTCGAAATGAGCCCCTCCTACCTCCATACAATGATAAAGTCTACTTTCGAAACTATTACGAACGTTTTCCAATACTTCTGGAGTTATTTATTCTGCCGCACTCGTTTACAATTCGACCACGTAGATCCTCTAGTGAATCTGGCGGAGTGGCAAAAACTTTGCTTTTGAGATGCCCCCATAAAAAATAATCCAACGGGTTGAGGTCCGGTGATCTAGCTGGCCACTCAATTGGTCCTCGTCGCCCTATCCAATGATTGGTATATCGTTCATCCAGAAAGTTTCTAAGCATAGTGAGGTGGTGCTCCATCTTGTTGAAAATGGAGGTTATCTTCCGAATAATCTCCATCGTTTTCGATAATATCCGTTATCATGGGATCGATGGCATTCTCAAGAAGATGTAAATACATTTGTCCATTCAAATTATCATCTATAAAAAGTGGTCCAATAATATTTTTGCCAAAAATACCACACCAAACATTCAACTTCTTCGGAGTTTGTGTGTGGACCTCACGTATTAACCTGGGATTGGTATCGCTCCAGTAGCGGCAATTGTGACGATTTACGTTTCCATTAACAAAAAATGTACTCTCGTCTGAAAAACAAATATTGAAGAGCAAATTGGGATTTGTTCTCAGACGCTCAGACATTTCCTCACAAAACTGTTGACGTCTGTCAAAATCATCTTCGTTCAGTTCATGTACAAGTTTTAGTTTGTATGGATGGAATCGATGTGACTTGAGAATTCTCTGAATACTCGATCGCGCTACACCTGACGCGTCAGCCAAGCTTCGAATACTTTGAGTAGGATCCATAACCACGTATCCCAAAACCGCTACCTCAACAGCCTCGTTCCTTATCAGACGTTCTGGATGATGTTTCTGGTTTCCCACAGACCCAGTTCTTTCGAATTTCTCAATCAACGTTTGAACATAGGTATGAGATGCATTTTTCCCTGGATGCCTTGTATTGAAAATTCTAGCTGCAGCTCTTAGACAATCATCATTTTTGTAGTAAAGTTTCACTAACTCAATTCGTTCTTCTAATGCGTAAACCATTGTCAGGCAGAAACTTAACTCACAGAATACGAATCAAATGATATTTCCATAAGAATCATGCGAACTGTGAATTCATGCTGAGAACATACACGCAGGAGAACCATAAAAAAACAGGTACTTTTTGTCTATGAAAAAGTCAACAGAACAAAAACTAAGAAATATGGTTTCCGGGCTTCAGTGCCGTGGTCGGTTCACCTCTGTGGAGGTTCCTTTGGACGTTTCGCTCACAATTGGGGTGGGCATCCGCTTGTAATGTTGTATTCGCGAATAGCGACATAAAACTGATACTTGGTTGAAAGATCTTCGCAATTAATAGTCCCAGCCTGGCTACTTACTTTGTTTTGACTAATTTGTTTTCGTTTTTCGTGGGGTGACTGGGTTACCTGACCGGATGGGATGTTGCCATTGTCTATTTGTCCACTCATTGAGTCTTAAAATAGTTCATAAATTGAATTTGAATAGGAACAGGTAAGATATTGACTATTTACATTGAACCTGTCAACAACACTAATTTCAATTACCATTCATTCGATTTTGAAAAAATTATAGACGTTTGGATAGAGAATAAAGAGAGCTTTAAGATGATGTATCACTCGACCCACGTTCCCTACGATGATTCGCAAGGGGGTAGCCGCCCCCGTCAGGGGGATGAAGTTGCTCGACTAAATCCATTACTAACATGTGTCCCCCTAGAAATTAAAATCGACCTGTTTTCGCGTTTCCGAAAATAATCTGTCATTTCCCAGTAAATCCGGGTGGAAAGTTTTCGTTGGGACACCCTATATATATATATATAGATATATATATATATATATATAGATATATATATATATATATATAATGATTTATTAAACTTAGTATCAAATGGAAATATAGAAGTCAAAATTACAGTCAAAATGTTTGATGTTTAATATACGTATTGAAAGTCTTGAAACAACTAGATTAACTGGCATAGAATTTTTGTTTTTTTCTTTTTAAATCTAAAGGATATTTTAGCTCTGATAGTGGGTGTTCAAAATTGGGACTATTTATTGTATTTATTGTTATTATTTGGTGGTTCTATACAGGAGGTGTTAGAAAAAGTAATAAAGTAATAAAGAAATAAAGTGTATTTTCCTCCCTTGCGTTTGCTGCTTGCATGCGGGAGGAAAAGTGACATTTTTCTCCTTAGTTAAACAAGTAGCTATTTTCGATATCTTGCATCTAACGCCACTTTTTGCCTCTTCATGGTTATTTTTCTTCATTTTGCCGCCATACCACTAACATGTGTCAAAATAGATTTTCAGGTTACCTGACAAACATAATCAATCACCCAACATTTTTTCCCAATACTTTATGACCCAAATACGTGATACCATCAAACTCTATGTAATTATATTCAATGAAAATTCAAGGAAGTAAGTTTCAATAGTCACACATTTTCACCGGGTATGGAATATTAATGTACCCAAAATATGATATTAAAATGTCTTTAATGAGATGCCAAAGGAAGGAAACCGTGGGTTGCGTGTATGTTATTTACATGCAATTAGCTATGCCATGTGATCCTGGTACAGGACCGGCCTTGGAATATTTCACAACGTGCAAAAGTACCCAAGTACTTGAAAATGTTAGCTTTTTGATTATCATTAGTAGTAATGTTGTTTTTATCGTTCCTTATTCACTATACATTATTAGTTTTGCAAGCATCAAACTTTTCATTGATATTATTCCATAAATTTCTTGCATTCTTTTCAGTTTCATTCATGCGTAGGTAACTCAAAATATTCTTTCTTTTTATTTTTTTAAACCTTTCCCAGAGTATTCTTATATGTTTTGTATTCACGTTCTAGTTCTTTATTTTGAGGATTTTTTGTTAATTTATTATACATGACTGATTCAAAGATTTGGTTGTTCACTTTTTTTATTACTTTTAATTTTTATTTCCTGTGTGCATTCCTTTATACAAGATTGTACTAATTCCTATGAGGATATTTCTTCCCACGATGTTTGAGCCTTACCTAGAAGTTGCTTATTATTTACAAGCGTGATATATTCAGTTGTTCCTTTATTCTTTTATTTTTGATTGGTTATTACCATTTGTAATAGAGTGGTGAGATGGTCTGTGATGTCAGTACATAGTATGATTGATAATTCAAACCCTAAATCACGACGAATTTTTTGCATGGTAACATGAGATTTGTGTGCAGGAGCGTTGTCCTGCAAAAACAAAACACCTTTGGATAGCTTTCTGCGTATTTTCTATTAAATTTTTTCCCGTAGAGTGGTCAGTAATGTCGAATAGTAATCTCCAGTTATTGTTCTACCCTTATCCAAAAAATCAATCATGATTACTCCATGGCAATCCCAAAAAACTGAAGCAAGAACTTTTCCAGCAGATTTTTGGACACGAAACTTCTTATGTCTTGGAGAACCGGAGTGTCGCCATTCCATCGATTGTTGCTTTGTTTCTGGATCGTAGAAATGTACCCAAGTCTCATCCATAGTAACAATTCGGTTTAAGAAGTCTACTTCGTTTTCAAATCGAGCTCAGATCGAACGCGATGATACTACCCTTGCACGCTTTTGGTCAACATTCAAACATTTGGGGATCCATTTTGCAGCAATTCTTCTCATGTCGAAATTGACGTGAACTATATGATGAACGCGTTCGTATGAAATATTCAGTGCTTCAGATATCCGTTTTAGCCCAATTCGACGGTTTGTTAAAATCATGTCATGAACTGCATCGATATTTTCGGGGACTGACACAGAAACTGGCCTTCCCGATCGGTCATCATCTTCAATGGAAAATTTACCTCTTTTGAAGCTTGCAGTCCAACTTTTCACGGTCGCATACGAAGGACATTGATCACCAAGGGTATTAAGCATATCTTCGTAAATCTGCTTACCTTTTAAATACAGTTACTTGATGATGGCTCGATACTCCAATTTTTCGATTTTCACAATTTTGGTGGACATATTTTTTCTATTGATTTATTGGGTAACTCTGGTTTACTTTTTTGACGTCAAACTTTACACTGACACTTCTAATAAGTTATTGTTCGTTGCTATGGTAACGCAATATTTTGTTTATACAGGGAACTGGTCTAGGCTAACTAGATATCAATACATCCTCGTATGTTTAGGAAATAATCAAACAGTCTTACGATGAAAAATAATTTCAATCACCGTATTCTTGAAAAACCATCTGGATTCAGATAAATCTTGCTGTACGGACCTGCCCTCGCGTCTAATTAATATTCGTCAACACCGCAGTACGTGCCGGGTCACGTGTCCGGTTTCGATATTTGCACTGATAACTACTTTACAAATTATTTGAATGCACGGCCAGAAGCCGTGGGATTTGTCTTGTGGCAGCCTCTTCTAGTGCAAATGTTTGTTTTGTTTCGAACAAGATGATTCATTCAAATAGCTTTTTTTCGACGTACCCACTATATAGGGCACGTTTCTTCATCCGGACTTGTTAATTGCCCCCGGGTTCTGTTCTGGGGCCATTGTACAGTGCTTTAGTAAATTACTGGATTAGATGAACATTATAAAATTTTTATTCGCGCATTTTTTCCAAAAGAATAAAATATACAGAGTGATTCGTGTCGAAGGAACGACATCATCACTATTTTTTTAAAAGCTTTTAATTAACTTGTTCTGTGAGTGTGTTAGATGGGTACAAATCTTGCAAGCTGAATTAGCATCACTTCTATTCCTCACTTTAATAAAACGAAAGAAACGCACTTTTGTATTAATTCCACTGGTTTTTTATTTTCACGACCGGTTTCGGGTTTTATCCCATTATCAAGTATAAAAACTAACTAATACAATTGAACTCTAAAACCTAGTTCTATAGGGAGTTTGCAGGTAAACTAGATGGAGAGGTAATTAAATGAAATTCGGTTATGGAAATTACCTGGGTTGTCAAAATTATAAATTCAAAAGTGGAGACCTACATAAATCGAGTTGCTCGTTGAGGGTTCTATATTTCGGGTTTTTAATTGATTTATTAATTTCCATGGCTTCCAACAGATTCATTTTCTTCCCTTTCTTACATGTGTGTAGGATTTTGAAGTTATTGGATCAAAATCTCACCGTACTTGGTTCATTTGAAAAGCCGCGGAAAAAATACGGAAACAGAATGGACCAGGAAACCAAAGAAAATTTGATAAATGAGGTATGTATGAGGTAAATTAGACATTGTGTCCTTTTCAATAAAAAATTAATAATTTGCAGATAAACATGAACCCGGGGAAGTCTACACGTTAAATTTCCTCCGATATGAATATTTGTCATACAAGTGCTTGGAGACATCTCAAAAATTGCTGTTTAAAATGTTGCAAAATATCTCAAAAATTGCATCCAGGTGATCCCAAAAGGAGATTAGAATTTAGTAATTGGCTGATAAGAAGCCCTGATTTTCCTGTTTTCCTGGAAAATATAATTTGGACGGATGGAAGCACTTTTACGAATTGTGGGATATTCAACAGAAATAACGAACCCATTTGGAGCATAAACAACCCCAGGCAGTTCCGAGAAATTCGACCTCAAGTGCGATTTAGTATTAACGTGTGGGCAGGAATTTACAAAGATAGAATTTTGGGTCCTCATTTATTTGACGGAATTGTGAATGGAGAAACACCAGTTTTTCTTGTCGATTTTCGAAGACTATTTGGATGATGTACCTTTGGCTAACTATAACAACATCTGGTTTCAACATGATGGTGCTCCACCTCACACTACCAGACGAGTATCTAATTACCTGACTAAATGGTTTGGTGATAAATGGATAGGGATTAATGGGCCGGCAAGATCTCCAGATTTAAATGTTATGGATACATTCTTATGGGGTGTACTGAAAAATAGGGTTTATGGTCAGAGGGAATATCAAAATATTGAGGACCTTCAACACAGCATTGTTAGAGAGTTCGGAAGATTGAGGAGGGAAATTATTCGTGCAGTGAATAATATTCGAAGAAGGGCACAGTTCAGTTCAGTTTATTGTGTTACTACATTGTACAATGTTTACACTCGTCAAATGGTAGGTACAATAATAAAAGATAAAGATAAAACAACTGAAATAACTGGGAGTATAAATAAAAAGGTAGAAAAATCAACGATAAAGATAAATCAATGTAAATAACTAGGAAGTAAAAAATATATGACTATAGACAGAAACGTATATATACATTAATACACATTTATATATAAAAATAAAAACACATTTCACAATTGTATAATGTAGGGCAGTTGCATGAAATTAGAATCTACATATCATGTATCGAAGTATTTGTAAATTCTTCAATGGAGTAGAAACATTTTTTAGTTAAATATTGTTTCAATTTATACTTAAATACTCTTATATTCAATATTTTTACATCATCAGGTAGTTTGTTGAAGAAATTGGGGCCATAATAGTTTATACCTTGTTGTGATTTTTGGAGTCGATTGGCAGAAATAGAAATATTACTTTTATAAGTAAGTACGTCGATCATGCAGAAGCAACAGGTTCACGCGCATGACACGACAACTGACATGGACCATGACAGACACGGAATCACGCCATGTTGTCCTGTGAGCCCGCGTACCTCTTGGCTTTTAAGTAAACTGCAATAGTGTTAAAATTAATGAAATGGTTACATTTATGTGAAATTGCATAACTAACGCTAGAATTAATGGAGAATTATAATTATGAGGATGAAGATGCGAAATGAATGATTCAATCTGTGAAGAGAGTATCAGCGGGGGTAATCTGTTGATTATCTCTGACACTTGGCTTGTCAACAAAAATTAAATAGGAGTAAATTTCACTTAGGTGATTTATTTACATCTGTTCTTTTATTTAGAGGATTTTCTGATTGTGCTATGTGAACCATTTCTAGAAAAAGCCTCTTATATATATATATATATATATACATGGAAATAAGTTATTAAATTTCCGAAAGCTTGGACAAACTTTAAAGAGTACTCTTTGATTTTGCTGCAAAGCCCCACTATTTACTAGTTCCATTTATATACATATATATATATATATATATATATATATATATATATATATATATATTTCAACAGTGAATACTGTCATCTTCAGGGAAGCTACAAGTAACAAGCAAAATTGTACGATTAATGGAAAGAAAACTTTGAAGAAGAACCACTTACTGTGTGATTTTGAGAAAATAAAAATTGCAAATAAAACAATATTAACAATTAATTCCATTTTTACCAAAGTTAAAGATAAAACACTTCACAATCACAGTTGGTGTATTGTATTCCTTGTTCTAATTGCGATAAAACTTACATAGGTCAGACTTCGAGGACATTAAAAGATAGAATCACTTCCCATAAAAGTGACTGTAGATGCCATCCTGAAAGATGTGCATTAAGTGAACATGTTAATAGCACTGGCCATAACATGAACTATAGTAATACAAAAATTTTGACTAAAGAAAATAATACCACTAAAAGACTTTTCATGGAAATGGCTTTCATCTCTCAATCAGATTCTTGCTTAAATAAAAAAACTGACGTTAATCACTTAAGTGAAATTTATTCATATTTACTCCTCATCGACAATAATATTACACATAACTTAAATAATTCTCCCTTAGGGAACACTTCATCTCTTTTGAGTTGAGACAATTGGTTAATTTCACCCACTAGCAGCGGCCAATTCGTGGTTTCGTGGCACACTTCAAAAGTGTCTGACATCTAATGTCAATAATGTCAACTGTCTGTTGTCTAATAATCCTAACCAAATTTCGTACATTACATTTGAATCTCTCCACGTGTGGAGATAATTCAAATAAATGTTTAAACAAAATTTTATAACAATGACTTAATATTTTTATTGTTTGACGTATTTTAATGTGTTTTGTTCATTTTTGTCACATGTGACTCACATGACATGTTGTTTATAATTTTAAATATTACATCCATAGCAATCATTCTCATCAACACAGTAAGTGGTTCTTCTTCAAAGTTTTCTTTCCATTAATCGTACAATTTTGCTTGTTACTTGTAGCTTCCCTGAAGATGACAGTATTCACTGTTGAAATATCGGAAATATAGTGTTAAAAGAGTACACGTTTTGCTTGCTGCTATACCCAAAAAAATTTCCTGTTTCGTATATATATATATATATGTTCCAGTGACTGTAAAACAGTCGAAAACAATCCTTTAGGAACTCACTATACCTTTGTATAGATTGTATGGCATATGTCCGACAGAAAACAACTACTTCTCTGGCTAATACCTCGACAGATATTGAATTATATCTGTCAGACATATGTGCAAAGATCCTTACTTTGAAGGAACAACTTTGCAAGAGCTCTCAGAGACAGACAGCAGGACACCGCCTGATCCAAACAAGGAACCAACTGCAGACCGGTTTCGGGATGAAGTCCCTCATCAGTGCAGTCCAGGTTATCACCGTTGTATACACGCGGGGGCCCGGTGCCCGTCATCGTTCGCCGGGACGAACACTGCAATCGCTTACAGGATCCACCACGGCAACAGATTAGAGAGCGCTCCAGAAGGACATTTCGGATGCGAAATGGTATATGCTGAATACTTGTTTCAAGGAGCAATAAATGTTCCAGTGACTGTAAAACAGTCGAAAACAATCCTTTAGGAACTCACTATACCTTTGTATAGATTGTATGGCATATGTCCGATAGTTGTTTTCTGTCGGAAAAAGTTGATGATGGTGGTCGGAAGATGAAACGTCCGATAGCAAATCTGAAAACACCATTATGTAGCAGGGAGAAAGTGGCAATGTGGAAGTGCAATTTATTTTCGAATCCTTCGAAAAATAAAGCCAGAAAAAATTAAAACCATTTTCCGAAATTTCTGTTTTTTCCGGATATCTCCGGATATACTCGGAATTTCAGAATTTTCTCAACGGAATATTGTTAGTCAGGTGAATGCACAACTTTGCCCCAATTTAACCATCTTGGTATCTCTCATAGTTTCCGAGATCCCAATAGCAAAAGCAAGATAAGTCCCAATATTGAGCCTTGAACAGTTCTTTCCTTTCTGTCCTCCACTATAATGCCTGTATTTTTATCTCTGCGTATTCGTCTTCTACGTTCTGAGTCTACTTCAATCTTTGTTTCTCTGTATTCTCTTCTCACCTCTCTGTCCTTCTTCCCCTCTGTGTCAATTTATCGATCAAACAGGGTCCTACCTTTTCCCGTCCACTCATTCCATCATCCCACTTGGTTTCCAATGAATTCCTAATGTCAAAGTTCACGGTGTTTCATTCAATTATCAACGTAACCAAATCAGCTGCAGGAACAGTTATTATTGATTTCAATGAAAACTAATTTGTTTTCGGATCGCCTGCCTGATAGCCCGATTCCAAAATAGCAAGGTCAATGCAGTATGTTATGCATATATTAGCATGAAAACACTGGTCATGTTCTAAATTTATTATGTAAAACGGTGAGCTCAGCTTGCACAGAAAAACCCAGTTGTTTCCAGCTACTGGGTCAAGCGTCAATTGGCAATGAATTTGTGTGATGTTTATCTTTACAAATATTTTTATGGTACAACAAAATAGTGCTAGAATCCATCAAACCATGATGACAAAAAACGGCGTGACTTTAATAACAGTAATTATTACACGATCATAACGTTTCTCTACACGAATCACAAGTCCTTCAAATGTAAAGTTCAATAAAATTTCTGGCATCTATTGAACTCTCGCGTGAGTAAACGACAACTTCCGTTTTCGAAGGCATGCCTCTGCGATAGAAAAAAACGTAGAATCACAGTCATTATTTTGCCAACAATAACCACTAATACTGGTGCTTCAAGAATTGCTTCAACTTCCTTTCTCGCAAGTTCTTTGACAGTGCCTTTTTACACAATACCCAAGTATCGTTGGATTCTTGTTTTCTTCTCAGTGTTGCCAGATTGGGTTTCAGTAATCCTCTGTACCCGTTATGTATGTTTTTATGGTTTATCGACTTTTGACATACGCAAGTATAGGAACTACTACAGTTCTTTTGATCTCCATTGGCCTGATTTAGAATACTAGCCGTACAAATCACCGTAAAGCTAGCAAAACCACTTTGTATCTTTCAAATTCTAAGCTGCTTTTAGGCTAATTCATTACCCTATTCCCAAATTTTTTTCTCTTCAGTTGTGGGAGATATCGCCAGTTCTGCTAGCTTAATGTTAATCTGGCAGAATCAAGTCGCTAAACGAATCACACCATAATTTTGAGATCATTTTTAGAGTCACGCTTGAACCCATCGCCGATTTTTTTTAAATGCGCTTTTTTTCAATCCTGGGTTCTGCTATAGATTTACCCACCCATAAAACACAACTCAGAAAAAATCCAATTGGACAATAATTTGAGGGCTCTATTCAGGCTAATTTATTGCCCAATTATATATTTTTGCTCTTCAATTGGAGGAGAAATCATAGGTTGTGTTAGCTCAACGCTGAGCTAACACAACCTATGATTTCAAAAGGCTAATCGAATCCTTATGAAAAATCTGATCACACCATAATTTGACCCCGTTTGAACCCAGCATCGATTTTTTTTTGGAATACATTGTTTTTTTTTCAAATCCTGGGTCCTGCTATAGATAGCTGGATAGATTTAGATATATTTTTTATTGAAGCTTTCAATATGAAACGGTTGAAAAACTCAAGTCACAAGTACAAATTACAAATAAGTAAAGTAAATTATATATGTATATATATATATATATATATATATATGTAAAACAGTCGAAAACAATCCTTTGGGAACTCACTATACCTTTGTATAGATTGTATGGCATATGTCCGACAGAAAACAACTACTTCTCTGGCTAATACCTCGACAGATATTGAATTATATCTGTCAGACATATGTGCAAAGATCCTTACTTTGAAGGAACAACTTTGCAAGAGCTCTCAGAGACAGACAGCAGGACACCGCCTGATCCAAACAAGGAACCAACTGCAGACCGGTTTCGGGATGAAGTCCCTCATCAGTGCAGTCCAGGTTATCACGGTTGTATACACGCGGGGGCCCGGTGCCTGTCATCGTTCGCCGGGATGAACACTGCAATCGCTTACAGGATCCACCACGGCAACAGATTAGAGAGCGCTGTGTATACAACCGTGATAACCAGGACTGCACTTATGAGGGACTTCATCCCGAAACCGGTCTGCAGTTGGTTCCTTGTTTGGATCAGGCGGTGTCCTGCTGTCTGTCTCTGAGAGCTCTTGCAAAGTTGTTCCTTCAAAGTAAGGATCTTTGCACATATGTCTGACAGATATAATTCAATATCTGTCGAGGTATTAGCCAGAGAAGTAGTTGTTTTCTGTCGGACATATGCCATACAATCTATACAAAGGTATAGTGGGTTCCTAAAGGATTGTTTTCGACTGTTTTACAGTCACTGGAACATTTATTGCTCCTTGAAACAAGTATTCAGCATATATATATATATATATATATATATATATATATATATATATAAATATAGAAACTGTCTTAAAAACTACAATTTCTAAACTTAACTTACATTAGCATATAACATTTAGTAAAATATCACAGTCAAAAGAAGGAACTTCTAAATGAACACATAAAAACTATATACTTAATATAGAGTATAAATAAAATATTAATAGGAGAGTAAATTTTTCATAGAATTCTTGTAATGAACACGGTCACATAATAGATCAAAAACGTATTTTTGAAAGTGTTTCTTTTTTTTTTCCTTTATTCTCCACAAAGACAACTGTATAGGAGTCGTCATATAAAACCGTAACCTAAAACTTATCCTAATATCACAATGCAGACAACAAACTTATCCTACTATCACAATGAAAACAAAATGAACAAAAAGTTATATAGGGTCTTTCTCAATATCTATCAGATGTAGTTCAATGTCCAGCGTGGCTTTAGCCGGGGAAGTAGTTGTATTACAAAAAAGTAACTTCAATTTTATCGTAGGGTTTTTCCATTTCCAGAGGAGTCATGTATTGATTCAATTTTCAATTGAGAATGTTTCTCTTTAAAAAATGAACCCCTTCCAAGAGAGGTTATCTTCTACTATGGAAAATAGCGACTAAATTCCAACTTTCAGTCGTAGACTTTATGAACATCGTGTTCATATTTTCAATGAAATCAACAAGATTTGTAAGCTTTGCTACTTTGGATCTGTAATGTCATAGCAAAGCTTCAAACTTCAGCTGGGGTTTTCTTCTTTTTTTGTTTCCTCTTGATTGTGAATTTGTGATCATTCTTCTTACGAGTGCAGGAATACCACTGACAGAAGCTTCCGGCGCAAAAGTAGGAGAAAACAAACGCAAGAGTAGGATAAAACAAACTTTCTATTGACCACGAATCACTTGTGACAAAGTTTTAAACTTCATCATCCTTCTTAGTAATGGTTTTTCTGGAATTTTTCAGCTTTTATGTCAATAGATTTGATGCGATTTCTCAGTACCTTGTTTTTTCTTCATAATTTCATCTTTCGGTAATAGACTGCAATTAAAAAAAGATGTTTCAAGAAGTAAATTTGATTTGATACATGCTTATAATAATAGGAACATACCTAACTATGGTTATGTGTTGATGTTGTATGATTTGTCTTTCAACATGGTAATATCCGGGAGGTTAGGCACTATCACAATCGTCAAAGACCGTGCCAGGAAGTAAAACTTCAAATATATGATCAAACACTTAACAGTTTAGAGGATACAAAATTTTTGGGGATAACCATGGATGCATGTCTGAATTGGAAAAAGCACTGTACTCTCGTGATAAACAAACTGAATTCATTGTGTTACCTATTCCGAAATCTCAGAAGCATTTTAACAGACCAACAATTATTATCGTTATATCATGCTCAAGTTGCGTCAAGGCTGAGGTATGGCATATGTATATGGGGTAACTCTACACTTGTTTCAAATATGAAAAGAAGTATTCGTATAGTAGCAGGAGTTCCTAGCACATTTTCTTGTAGAGACTTATTCCGAAAATTCAGGATTTTAACCTTAACCTGTATATATATTTTTGAATTGTCCATTTATGTTTTTAAAAACAAGAATACGTTTCTGCTCAATGTGAACACTAGACAAAAATATGATTTCCATGTTCCGTTTTGTAAATATAAAATAGCCTTAAATTCTCCATCAGTGCTAGGTCTTACTATTTTTAATAAGCTCCCTAGACATTTGAAAGAAATGACAAACTTAAAAAAATTAAGTTACTTGTTGAAGAATTATTTAATTGAGAGTTGTTTTTATAATTTACAAGAATTTTATGACTCGTAATATGTGTGTGTGTGTATTTATTTATATTTTTTATTTATTACTACAGTTGTTAGTTATTTACACTGTGAACTGTACTGTCGTAGATTTATGTGTACTTTGACGATTCCAATATATGTAATCTGTGTCTAATGGAAAAAATGGAAAAAATAAAATATTATTATTATTAATATTATTATCAGGAAATCTCCTTTTTTTCACCTCAGTCTCGGATAATGTTGAACCCGAAGACACACAATTAATGTCGGATGATGAATGTAAGAACGAATAATAATCGAAATTAGAAAGTGATGGGATTGGCCAAAATGCAACAGAGCCAGCTCTGATATTTCAGTTGTACCAATATAAAATCGGAGATTGATGGCAGCGCCCTATATAGGGTACCATTTTGATCTCATGATGTGATATGTACTTCTTTTATGAGGTCTGTGGGAAAGACAGTACCAAAATTGTGGCACATCGCTCGATTTACTCTTCCAAAACGTTCTCGGACATACTGTATATTATTTCCAAGTCCACTTACTTTGACTAAACACTTGTTCTCAGCGTCTCGTGATTTTTTCGACGATATTAATACACGATCAGACCGCAAAAGAAAGGAGATTGTTCGCTTGGTTGATCGAGTTAAATGTTGCGCGGTTTGGAAAAAGAACTTTAGTCTATGAGATCAATGTCATGGTGGAGTTTGAATTCTCACGAGGATATTCTGTGGTTTCTGAAGAGTTATGTATACAGCTCTCACAGATCGACACACTTGAAAATATTATTAGATATTGTTATTCCTTAAAATGTACTCAACGATTTACATAAGGTTTTTAAACAACAACGTGGACGAACTTGACCCATGACCAGCTCATCTAATTCACCTTTGAATGACATGATATTAGTTTTTGCCATATTAATAGTTAACTGATTTGAGTCGCACCATCTTTTCACCTCATACATATCATCCTTGATAATTTCAAGAAGTGTTTCGGGATTTTTATTATTCCAGAATATACTCGTATCATCCGCAAACAGTGTTATTTTCCTGAAATGTTTGTTCTGACCAAGTCATTTATGGTGAGTAGGAAGAGAGTTGGTCCGAGTATTGACCCCTGAGGCACACCACATTCTACAGTCAACTCATCGGGGTATGTTGTCGTTTTAACAACTTGGCTTCGACCTGACAGATATGATTCAAGCCATTCCTGAGAGACACCCCTAATGCTATAGTGGTAAAGCTTTCGTAACAGTATTCTGTGGTTCACACAGTCGAACGCTTTAGATAAATCACAGAATACCGCCGCCGTACAAACCTAATATAGGACACAAAATTCAAAATTGCTCATCAACGCCGCTTTACAATTCTGCAGACAGACATCATTACCACAAAGTTTGAAAACTTAGAATAAGTAAGAGCCTTGGTCATAATACCAACGAATCATTATTACTTCAATTGTTCCTTGGTTATCTTCAAACAGGACAATAGGGTGAACAGAACCATGAAAATAAAAAAATAGATTCCCCAAAAACAAACATATCCATAGTATAAAATTCGGCTTCAGTGCTACTAAGATCAACTACGTTCTGTTTTTTAGAGCTTGAGATATAATCATTTACTTTGATAACAAAATAAGAAACACTTCTCCTATCATTTGAATCTCATCAACATAAGAATGTAAATCAAAATTTGAATTAATTAGAAAATGTTTTTGTGGATGGGTGCATTTTTTCGTCGAAAAATTACCCTTTTTTAGTTGATTTTGAGGTGATTTTCGAGATCATCTCGTCGAGATACGTTTGAGGAAAGTTTTGAAAAATGGAACCTAAACATTTTTGCAAATTTCCAATTCCTACAATATCGAAGAATGCATTTTTTTGACTTTGATCGCCAGGGAATATTTCAAAAATACGGAATTCCCGCGAATATTACTTGATCCTATAGAAAATTTCCTTCTGAATCCCAAAACGTACTTGGTCTTCAAATTAGAATTCCAGTTCATTTAAAAAAAGTCTATTTTGTAGATGGGTGTATTTTTTGTCGAAAAATTGCTCTGTTCCAGTTACCGCTTTGTCGAAATAAATTTTTGAGGTGAAATTCGATTTCCTTCAAAATCGAAGAATGCATTTTTAATAATAATAATAATAATACTTTTATTTCCATATGACAATATAATTGAATCAGAAAAGTCAATAAATATAAGTACATAATACTTATGTGTAGAACAGAAAGTAACATGACAACATAAATGTATATTAGACACAACACAGATTTTTATCACTTGTTTTATCACTTATTCGCTAATTAGTAGGAAGTGAAATATTCTTTTGTTGAATAAAAACATTTCTATATCAGAAACTCCTTGAGTTTTCTTTTGAAAGTAGTCAATGAAGAAGAGTTTCTGAGTTCCTGTGGTAGTTTGTTGAAAGCCCGAAGGCCATTTTTATCTGGAAAATTGAATTCAACATTATTTTTGCTATATGGTACATAGAATTGTTCTCGATTACGAGTGTTCATTTGATGAACATCACAATTTTTAATAAATGTTGATCTATTCCTAAATACATGAAGACATACTTCAAATGAATATAAATATGTTAGAGTTAATATTTTGTGACTAATAAATAGGTTTTTACAGCTGGTGGTACTAGACACATTAGCAATGCATCTCAGTATTTTTTTCTGTGCCATAAACACATCATCAGTCATAAAGGATAAACCCCAGAAACAAACACCATATCGTAGACGACTTTCCACTTGTGCATAATACGAGGGCTGTTTGGTAACTCCGTGACTATTTGAATAAAGAAAAAAAAAATTGGCAAATAAGCGTTTTATTTTTCAACATAATCTCCTTTTAGATCAATACATTTAGTCCAGCGTTTTTCCAGTTTTTTTATTCCTTCCAAATAATAGGTTTTCTCAAGGCCCTCAAAATAGGCGTTTGTTTCGGTTATAACCTCTTCATTCGACCCAAATCTCTTACCACCCAGCCATTTCTTCAGGTTTGGGAAAAGAAAATAGTCGCAAGGGGCTAAATCTGGAGAATATGCTGGATGGGGTAGTAGTTCGTAGCCCAATTTATGAATTTTTGCCATAGTGACTACACACGTGTGCACTCGTGCATTGTCTTGATGAAGCAGCACTTTTTTTTCGCTAAATGTGGTCGTTTTTGCCTCAAATCAATATCGAATCTGTCTAAAAGCTCTGAATAATATTCGCCGTTGATCGTTCTACCCTTCTCTAAGTAATCTATATGAATGACACCGCGTGCATCCCAAAAAACTGTGGCCATAACCTTGTTGGCTGACAGACGCACCTTAGCCTTCTTTGGTGCACGTTCACCAGTTGACACCCACTGTTTTGATTGTTCCTTGGTCTCTGGGGTATTGTGATGGATCCATGTTTCGTCTACGGTTATATAACGGCGTAAAAACTCGCCCGGATTGCGATTGAACTTTGCCAAACACTCCTTTGAAGTGGTCACACGGTTGCGCTTGTGGTCGAGTGTGAGCAATCGCGGCACCCATCTCGCGGATAGCTTCTTCATGTCCAAATATTCATGTAAAATGTGATGTACTCGCTCAGTTGAGATGCCTACAGCCTCAGCTACCTCACGTACTTTTATTCTCCGATCGTCCAATATCATTCCATGGATTTTATCGACGATTTCTGGCGTGATGACCTCTTTTGGGCGACCTGAACGTACGGCGTCACTTGTGCTGGTACGACCACAACGGAACTCAGTAAACCACTTCTTAACCATTGAAATTGATGGTGCAGAGTTCCCATAGTATTTATCAAGTCTTTCCTTGGTTTCAGTTATGGTTTTTTTACGCAAAAAATAATGCTTAATCAATACACGAAATTCACTTTTTTCCATTTTTGTTAAAATTCACGAGGTTGTCTGCTTCTAATTGCTGTCAAACACAAACCAAATGTCGCAGCTTGCTCAAAATTTGACAGTAGTCTATTGAAAGATGGTGGTTGACAGCAGCAGTGTTGCATTTAAAGTTACTGCGCGGGAAATTTAAAAAGTCACGGACTTACCAAACAAGCCTCGTACACCATCTGCAGTTGATTGAATGTGAGAACTGTTCGTAGATTTTTCAATAAGTAACATTGAGAATGAAAAATGGAAATTATGTTTGTGCAATGGATTTTCCACTTTTGGTGTTTATCAATGTTCATTCCCAAAAATTTTGCGTGTGTAGATGTGCTTGATATGGGCACATTATTAACGACAAGATTAGGTTTATAGCAAACTCGTTGTCTATTATGAAATCGAAGAGACTGTGTTTTTTCAATATTGAAGAAAAGAGAGTTTTCAAATATCCAATTCGCCAAGGACTGGATCAATTCATTGCATTTTCTTTCTTTCTTTCTTTTTTTGTTTCTTTGTTTCTTTCTTTCTTTCTTTCTTTCTTTCTTTCTTTCTTTCTTTCTTTCTTTCTTTCTTTCTTTCTTTCTTTCTTTCTTTCTTTCTTTCTTTCTTTCTTTCTTTCTTTCTTTCTTTCTTTCTTTCTTTTCATTTTCTTTTTCGGCTTTGATCGACTGGGAATATTTCAAAAATGCGGAATCCCCGCGAGTATTACTTGATCCTATAGAAAATTTTCATCTGAATCCGAAAACGTACTTGTTCTTCGAATTAGAATTCCAGTTCATTTAGAAAATGTTGATTTTATGGATGGGTGCATTTTATCGTCGAAAAGATTGGCCTTTTTCAGTCACTCCTTTGTCAAAATAAATTTTTGAGGTGATATTCAGAATCAGCTCGTCGAGACATGTTTGAGGGTAGTTCGCGATTTTTGGAAAAACGAAAAATAAAGTTTTTCGCAAAATTCGATTTCCTTCTATATCGAATAATGCATTTTCCGTGTTTGGCGACTAAAAATAAAATCCACAGATTTTCGAAAAATAATTTTGACTTCTCAACATAAAAGCCTCGAAAAGGCATCAGTTAAACGTCAAAACGTCAGCAATTCTAATAGACTTATTATTGTGTCTCATTTCTTGCTACTTCAAACCCAAGTTGAAGTGAAGGCTAACACTGCAAGATGATTAATAATACTAATTGTTAGAAACAACCATAATCACTAAGATCTGCATATTCTGCTCAGAGACATTCCTTGACAAGGGTTAATTCGTGTCACAGATCAGCAGGTCACAAGTCATGAATATTTCATGAATTCCGTTACATCATGAATTCCGTTATTATAATGGACTATATATTCATTGTGGATAATTCTAAAACAATTTATAATGATTGTGAAATACATCACCAGTTACATTGCGTCTGGGCAGACCCCTATGGTTTTAACAATAAGATGTGTAAATCGATGAGACTGAGATGAAATTGACAGGATAAATAGTCAAAATGACTTACGTTCCGGGCGTCTTTAGTCTCAATGGGTTGAAGAATTTTTGCTTCTTGAACCTTTTCACAATGCTTCAATCATCCGCAATCGTCTGCAGGTGAATTCTAATAACATTAGGTACTACGAGGCGTTTTATAATAATAATTGATTTTATTGACAGAAAAGCATACAAAAAGTGAGAAATATAATGTAGAACCCTCCATCAAAGGCAGAATTCAGTTTCTGATTTAATCAGAATTTGCTCTTCCATTCAACCTGGGAATATGCAGTGCCCGCCATATGGTAAAAAGTTTATTATTAGAGTATTGGAAAAAAAATTGGCGATCGATTGTGCGTGCCCGAAAAAATTGCTATGAATGAACCAAAAGTGGGGTAACGAAAAAAAAGTTATTCAAAAAAGTTTCATGGATTAAATCGAGAATATTGAAAAAATATTTTTTTTTATATTATCCGATCTCTTCATGAACATCAAAGATTTTTCTTCTGAATATTCCCAGGCGATCAAAGTCGAAAAATGCAATATTCGACATTGAAGAAAATTGAATTTTTTTTTTTTGCATTTTCCAAAAAATCGCAAATTTCCTTCTAACGTATCTCGAATATCTCCTCAAAAATTTAATTCGACAAAGGAATAAATGAAAAAAGCCAATTTTTTCGACACAAAAATACACCCATCCACAAAATCGACATTTCCTAAATGAATCGTTCGAAGAACAAGTACGTTTTCGGATTCAGAAGGAAATTTCCTATAAGATGAAGTAATATTCGCGGGATTTCGCATATTTGAAATATTCCCAGGCGATCAGTCAAAATATGCAATTTTTTCGACGAAAAAATGCACTCATCCACAAAATTAACATTTTCTTAAATAATTAACTTTCTGATTCGAAAAACAAGTACATTTTCGGATTCAGCAGGAAATTTTCTATAGGACCAAGTAATACTCGCGGGGATTCCGCATTTTTGATTGGGATAATTGAAAAAGGGCAATTTTTTCGATAAAAAAAATGCAACCACCCACAAAATCGACATTTTCCTTATGAACTGGCCTTCTAATTCGAAGAACAAGTACATTTTCGTATCCAAAATCAAATTTTCTTTTGGATCAAGTAATTCCAGCGGGAATTCCACATTTTGGAAACATTCCCAGGCCATCAAAGTCGAAACATGCAATAAATGATATTGAAGGAAATCGAATTTTGCGAAAATTTTTAATTTGCATTATTTAAAAAATCGCATACTTTTCTTAAACGTATCTCGACGAGCTAATTCCGAATATCAAAAATTGAATTCGACAAAGGGATTACTAGCAATGGGCAATTTTCTGAACGAAAAAATGCACCCGTCCACAAAATAAAAATTTTCTAAATGAACTGGCCTTCTATTCCGAAGAACAAGAACATTTTTGTATCCAGAAGGAAATTTTCCATAGGATCAAGTAATACTCGCGTATTTCTGAAACATTTCCAGGCGATCAAAGTCGAAATTGTCGATATTGAAGGAAATCGAATTTTGCGGAAATTTTAATTTTCCATTTTTCAAAATATAGTTTTTCCTTAGTTTCCCTCAGACGTATCTCGACTAGCTGATTCCGAATATCATGTCAGAAATGGAATTGGACAATAGGGTAACTGAAAAAAGGCAATTTATTCGACGAAAAATGCACCCATCCATATAATCGACATTTTCCATCCATATAATCGACATTTTCTAAATGAACCAGCTTTTTACATCGAAAAACAAGTACATCTTCTATGCCAGATTTCCCTCTGGCTATTCGATACTCTCTCTTTTCCCCACCAGCCCTGTGGGAGGAGCCACCTGAGAGGCGTGTCATTTAATAAAAAATCATTTCTATTGCTGAATCTAGAATTTTTGAGTGATAATTAGTTTTCACTGGCCGACGGCTAAACCAAATCTTTATTAATTGACTTTAATAAAACTGAATATTTCCTATTTCAAATGGTATGTAATGCAGAAAAATGAGAAAGTCGTTTAACTAAGTAAATGATAGACTTCAATACTTTAATGAAATAACACCAAAATATTCGTTCGTTTTGACGGTGGCAATGATCAAATACGCCCAAAAATTATTATTGTTATCTTTTAACACTCGTACAAAACCCTTCATCAATCAGTGAAAAAATCGTTTCCGACTCCTTTTTTTTCAGGGTTGAATAGAATAGAATTTATTCGACCAAGTTATACAATTATGTTTTTGGCAAGTCAATCAGGTACAAAACGTTAATTAAAAGTCATTTAAATATACACCAAAATATCACAACAGACAAAAATATTTAAAATCGAAACAAGAACATGACTTATTGTCGTAATTAGAGTCACGACACAATATTGAGAAGTGGGGGCGCTGTTAGATATTCGTCGATAGAGTAGAAACAGTGGAACAGTATGTGTCGTTTCAGTTTTAATTTGAAACAAATTGTAATTGAGTATCTTGAATTCTTGAGGCAAAAAATTGTAACATTCAGAGAATTCATCTGAGATTTGTTGAGCCTATATCGGGAATGTCGTTCGTTCCACGAGTTTGATGATCGTGAAAATTAGAATTGGAACAAAAATTTTTTTTATTTCTGTGAATTTCTAGAAGAGTATTATAAATGAATAAGGAAGGAACAGGCATAATTGAAAAATTGTTGACAATGGTCCCTGTAACCAGCACCAGCAATGATTCTTATTGCTCTTTTCTGCATTTTAAAAACTTTACATGAGTGAACAGAGTTTCCCCATAACAGTATGCAGTAATTAATATGTGTGTGGAAGAAAGAGAAATAACACGACCGTACAGTGTTGCGGCAGAGTTGATTTTTCAAATTGCTCAAAAGAAATATTGAACTCGATAATTTATGACATAACTGTTCTATATGTGATGACCATGATAGTCTATCATCGATAAGTACTCTGAGAAGCTTAACTCTCTTTTCATTGCCCGCAATGCCTTTTTTGAAAATCAGTTTTTCAGTTTCATTGTTGTTTAATTTGAGGTTATTTGCATCAAACCAGTTCTGTGCCCTATTCAAAGAATCAGCCATGGTGTTTGAAAGACTAGCTGCATGAGTAGAAGAGTGTATTGATGTCATGTCATCGGCGTATGCAACCTATTTATTAGGGTGCATAAAGTGAAAGAGATTGTTCACGTAGATAATGAAGAGTGACGGGCCAAGAACTGATTCCTGAGGTACCCCATGTGAAATAGTTTGAAAGTCAGAACATGTCTCATTTATATATACTGCTTTTTTTCTGTTACTCACGTAGGACTGTATCAAATCGAGAGATACACCTCTGATGCCATAAAACCGCAGTTTATCAACTAGAGTGGAGTGAGAGACACAGTCGAAGGCCCTTGATAGATGACATAGAGTAATGGAAGTATTCTTGCCTTCTTCGAAGCCTTCGACTATCTCACCCACGATTTTGAAAACAGCATGTGTGGTGCTGCATTTTGTTCTAAAACCAAATTGACAGCAGTTTAGATTAGATTAAAAATATTTCACAATTATCTGCTTCAGTATAATCTCAAAAGTTTTGGAAAAAATGGGAATTAGAGATATTGGGCGGTAGTTCGATAGTTGTGTAGCATCCCCTTTTTTGAATATCGGTATTACTTTCGCAACTTTTAATATATCAGGAAATTCCCCTTTTGAAATGCATGCATTGAAAAGAGTAAAGCGTATCGATAACCAGGTCCAAAGTTTGTTTCAGAAGTTCACTGTTCATCCCATATACGTCAGTACACTTCGAATCCTTCAAGTTACGTACTGCATCAATGATTTCGTGACTTGTCACGGATGAAAACCCTTGAGAACTCAAAAACGTAACAATATCAGTAATGAGCACCGCGCAAGTCTGTCAATTTCAGTGTCTTATTGCAAAGTTTGTCACTCCCATGACTAACTCCTATGTGGTATTTGGCCAGAGAGCTAAAAATTATCACAAGTGTTTTCGCTGTAGGTGTCTTATAACATGTTTATAATAATAGTGATCAACTTTTGTTAGCTGTAACTCTATAACTTCGTATTTATTAGAACGAGGCACGTCCATTTCATGGTTGTATAGCAGAGGAATGTCACGGATACATGATTCATTGCACGTAATAATAACGACTAATATTACCACTGACGAATGTTTTTTTCTGCTACGGTCCAAGATTTCAGTCTCAGGTTACCTACCAGGAGGGTTGAAACGAATGCTCTCAACACCCACGTTAGCGAAAAGTAATATTTCAAAACGTTACGATTGTTGTCATGTGGCACCAGCGATAAAAAATACGCCCACTGTGTGGTAAAAATAACCGTGCGCAAGTTCATTGATGAATTCGCTTCCTTGGCAATGGATTGATTTATTTCAGAACGGTTCACTTTTAGTGCTGTTTGAGTTCTTAAGGCGAATTCATAGAACATTCATTATAACTAGATCTTCATATTATAATTAAACCGGTAACTAATAGATAAACTTTATCGAATTGGTGTTAGAGGTACAGCAAACAGATGACCACAGACATACCTACAAAACCGTGAACAGGTTGTTGTTTTTGATAATGGCAAGTCGAATACGATAAATTTTGGATTGACGTGGCCTTTACTTGATGGAAATTCATAGTATATGACACTAAGGTAAACACGATTAAATTTCCACAGATTTATTGTCTTCGCGACATGTTTCGATACACTGTATCTTTTTCAAGCGAATGTAATACATTAAATTATTCTACCTATATCTAGTAATGTTCAAGGTAGAATAATTTAATGTATTACATTCGCTTGAAAAAGATACAGTGTATCGAAACATGTCGCGAAGACAATAAATCTGTGGAAATTTAATCGTGTTTACCTTAGTGTCATAGAATACGATAAACGTTATCGCCAGAGTACCACAGGGCTCAATTCTCTCCCCAATTCTTTTTTTAGTCTTTATAAATGACAACGAGCTGACATGTCCCACTCCAAACGCTAGAATATTATACGCCGACGATACAACATTTTTAACTTCAGCAAATAACACATCAGAGCTATTAAAGAACGTAAATCAAACCGCTAACGAATTCTGCAACTACTGCACTACACACGGTCTGTCTGTCAAGATAAACAAATCACAAATTATAACATTTCTACCAAAAAACATAAAAACTGACTTTAGCTACCTAATCAGACTAAACCATCAATCAATGAACCAAACCACTCACTGCTAGTAAATTTTTTTTACTAGTCATTGATAGTAAATTAACCTGGGAAAATCATGTTGACCAAGTATCGACCAAACTAACAGCATATGCTTTTCAATGAGACAAATCAAAAAACAGGAAGCTTTGATGTCCTAAAAATTACCTATTTTGGCCTCACCGAGTCGGTTCTGTCATATGGATTTATCTTCTGGGGATGCTCAGCCCACATCCAACGCGCTTTTTGTGCACAGAAAAAAATAATTAGATGCATGGCTGGAATACCCCAGTCAACAAGCTGCAAAGACTATTTTATTAAATATAATATACTTACACTTCCATCCTTAAACGTATACCAGCTAATTATTTATACTAAAAAGCAAAACAATCTCTCAACAAACTACAATTTTCGTAACTACGATACAAGAAATCGATTTGCACTTTCAATACTATCAGTTGGTGAGAACTCCCACATATACAAGGGAATTGATCACTTCAACAGATACACATAGATATGCGAAAACGATAAAAATTATACTATATTCAATAACAAACTTCATGTGTATTTGTCCACGGAAGCCCTTTACACATACCATGATTTTTTTTCAAAATATGAATACCTCGTGTTGGTATCCCAATATAAAACCCATTATGTACACTTTTTATATGTATTTTATGTTTTACATTTGTTCTTCTGACAAAGATAATAGGTCTTATGTTTACTACAAATTTTTTTGTGTTAATGTAACGATCTCAGCTGAATTATTATAATTATTATTAATAATAATTATAGAACAATTAAAGAAAATAATCGACGAATTCGTCTCACTATATGCAGGGTATTTCTTAATGATATGCGAATATTTGAAGGTGTGCCCAGCTACGAAAATACGGGTAGACCAACCTTTAGAAGTTTTTCCCCCACAAAATAGTGAAAAAATTACAACTCTTTTGGTTTTTTGGAAATATCTCAAAGATTATTCAAAGAATCGTTTTACAGTCCATTGAACTTTTTTAGAGATTTATAAAACCTACAAAATGGATTTTCATACGACCGGATTGGTGCATTTTCCACTGAGAAAATCCGGGAAAACATCGGAAAAGAGACAATTTTTCAAAAATTTATAATTTTTAAGCTGGACAAACAATATTGCGGAAACTGATAGATAATAATATGTGGTTCAACTGAGCGTAAGATGTATTCTGTCAATTTACGGCAAACCGTCGTATTCAAATTCTGTGAACGGCATCTGGAAGTAGAGATCAATATCTACAATTTGTATGTTTTGGATTTTCACTTGAGAAGTGGAAAACGTGTTGAAAATGTCACTTCAGTTTAGTCCTGATCCATTTGAGATGTCAAGCGTCTCTGATTCATTCCACCAAATGAAAAAGTAAGTGATTGCATCTTTATATTAACAAACACAAAACGAACCAACCTATTTTAATTAACACAAATAATGACAACTTCCGGCGTGTACTGACATTTCCGGTATCTAGTAGGCTCGACTCGCAACCCATGAAATAATCGAGAAACTTTTTACATTATTCCATTGCATTAAGTCCTAGTAGAGCCACCATTTATATCAAACTTGACTTGAACTCGGGATCTTGACTTCAATCTCAATTAATAGTATATGCATTTATTGACTGCTACTGTAGCTATAAGATAACAATTTTCATTTTCCATATTTCGAAAAACCGCAAACACCTCAAAAATTGAATGAATGAATGAATTCGACAAAGGATTTAATAAAAAATGGCAATGTTTTCAAAGAAACAATTCACCCATCCACAAAATCGAGATTTTCCAGATGAATCAGTTTTCGGATTCAAAAAACAAGTACATTTTCTTATTCAGAAGGGAATTTTCTATAAAATTGAGTAATACGCGCTGGATTAAGCATTTTTTAAATATTCCCTCTAACGTATTTGTACGAGCTGATTTCGAATATCACCTCAAAAATTAAATTCGACCAAGAAGTAATTGGAAAAAAGCAATTACTTCGACGAGAAAATACACCCATCCACAAAATCGACATGTTCTAAATGAATCAGCTTTCTGATTGAAAAAACAACTTCATTTTTGAATTCAGAAGGAAATTTTCTATAGGATTAGGTAATATTCGCGGGAATTTTGCATTTTTGAAATATTTCCAGGTGATCAAAGTCGAAAAATGCAATATTCGATGTTGAAGGATATCGAATTTTGCGACAATTTTTACTTTCCATTTTACAAAAAATCGCAAACTTCCTTCTAACGTATTTCGATGAGCTGATTTCGAGTATCATCTCAAAAACTTAATTCAACAAAGAAGTAATTGGAAAAAAGCAATTATTTCGATGAAAAAATGCACCCATCCACAAAATCGTTCATTTTCGGATTCAGAAGGAACGTTTCTATAGGGGGTAATATTCGCGAGAATTTTGCATTTTTGAAATATTTTCCTGGCGATCAATCGAAAAATGCAATATTCGATGTTGGAGGATATCGAATTTTGCGACAATTTTTACTTTCCTTTTTACAAAAAATCGCAAACTTCCCTCCAACGTATTTCGACGAGCTGATTTTGAATATCACCTCAAAAATTGAATTCGACAAAGAAGTAATTGGAAAAAAGCAATTACTTCGACGAAAAAATTCACCCATCCACAAAATCGACATGTTCTAAATGAATCAGCTTTCTGATTGAAAAAAAAAACTTCATTTTCGAATTCAGAAGGAAATTTTCTATAGGATTAGGCGATATTCGCGGGAATTTTGCATTTTTGAAATATTTCCAGGCGATCAAAGTTGAAAAATGCAATATTCGATGTTGAAGGATATCGAATTTTGCGACAATTTTTACTTTCCATTTTACAAAAAATCGCAAACTGTACTCTAACGTATTTCGACGAGCTGATTTCGAATATCACCTCAAAAATTTAATTCGACAAAGAAGTAATTGGAAAAAAGCAATTACTTCGATGAAAAAATGCACTTATCCACAAAATCGACATTTTCTAAATGAATCAGCGTTCCGATTGAAAAAACAAGTTCATTTTCGGATTCAGAAGGAAATTTTATATACGATTAAGTATTATTCGCGGGAATTTTGCATTTTTGAAATATTTCCAGGCGATCAAAGTCGAAAAATGCAATATTCGATGTTGAAGGATATCGAATTTTGCGACAATTTTTACTTTCCATTTTACAAAAAATCGCAAACTTCCCTCTAACGTATTTCGACGAGATGATTTTGAGTATCACCTCAAAAATTGAATTCGACAAAGAAGTAATTGGACAAAAGCAATTACTTCGATGAAAAAATGCACTTATCCACAAAATCGACATTTTCTAAATGAATCAGCGTTCCGATTGAAAAAAAAGTTCATTTTCGGATTCAGAAGGAAATTTTATATACGATTAAGTATTATTCGCGGGAATTTTGCATTTTTGAAATATTTCCTGGCGATCAAAGTCGAAAAATGCAATATTCGATGTTGAAGGATATCGAATTTTGCGACAATTTTTACTTTCCATTTTACAAAAAATCGCAAACTTCTCTCTAACGTATTTCGACGAGCTGATTTCGAATATCATCTCAAAAATTAAATTCGACAAAGAAGTAATTGGAAAAAAGCAATTATTTCGATGAAAAAATGCACCCATCCACAAAATCGACATTTTCTAAATGAATAAGCGTTCCGATTGAAAAAACAAGTTCATTTTCGGATTCAGAACGAAATTTTATATACGATTAAGTATTATTCGCGGGAATTTTGCATTTTTGAAATATTTCCAGGCGATCAAAGTCGAAAAATGCAATATTCGATGTTGAAGGATATCGAATTTTGCGACAATTTTTACTTTCCATTTAACAAAAAATCGCAAACTTCTCTCTAACGTATTTCGACGAGCTGATTTAGAATATCACCTCATAAATTGAATTCGACAAAGAAGTAATTGGAAAAAAGCAATTACTTTCGCAAACTTCCCTCTAACGTATTTCGACGAGCTGATTTCGAATATCACCTCAAAAATTGAATTCGACAAAGAAGTAATTGGAAAAAAGCAATTACTTCGATGAAAAAATGCACTTATCCACAAAATCGACATTTTCTAAATGAATCAGCGTTCCGATTGAAAAAACAAGTTAATTTTCGGATTCAGAAGGAAATTTTATATACGATTAAGTATTATTCTCGGGAATTTTGCATTTTTGAAATATTTCCGGGCGATCAAAGTCGAAAAATGCAATATTCGATGTTGAAGGATATCGAATTTTGCGACAATTTTTACTTTCCATTTTACAAAAAATCGCAAACTTCTCTCTAACGTATTTCGACGAGCTGATTTCGAATATCACCTCATAAATTGAATTCGACAAAGAAGTAATTGGAAAAAAGCAATTACTTTCGCAAACTTCCCTCTAACGTATTTCGACGAGCTGATTTCGAATATCACCTCAAAAATTGAATTCGACAAAGAAGTAATTGGAAAAAAGCAATTACTTCGATGAAAAAATGCACTTATCCACAACATCGACATTTTCTAAATGAATCAGCGTTCCGATTGAAAAAACAAGTACATTTTCGGATTCAGAAGGAAATTTTATATACGATTAAGTATTACTCGCGGGAATTTTGCATTTTTGAAATATTTCCAGGCGATCAAAGCCGAAAAATGCAATATTCGATGTTGAAGGATATCGAATTTTGCGACAATTTTTACTTTCCATTAAACAAAAAATCGCAAACTTCCCTCTAACGTATTTCGACGAGCTGATTTCGAATATCAGTTCATAAATTGAATTCGACAAAGAAGTTATTGGAAAAAAGCAATTACTTCGATGAAAAAATGCACATATCCACAACATCGACATTTTCTAAATGAATCAGCGTTCCGATTGAAAAAACAAGTACATTCTCGGATTCAGAAGGAAATTTTATATACGATTAAGTATTATTCGCGGGAATTTTGCATTTTTGAAATATTTCCAGGCGATCAAAGCCGAAAAATGGAATATTCGATGTTGAAGGATATCGAATTTTGCGACAATTTTTACTTTCCATTTTACAAAAAATCGCAAACTGTACTCTAACGTATTTCGACCAGCTGATTTCGAGTATCATCTCAAAAATTGAATTCGACACAGAAGTAATTGGACAAAAGCAATTATTTCGATGAAAAAATGCACCCATCCACAAAATCGACATTTTCTAAATGAATAAGCGTTCCGATTGAAAAAACAAGTTCATTTTCGGATTCAGAAGGAAATTTTCTATACGATTAAGTATTATTCGTGGGAATTTCGCATTTTTGAAATATTTTCCAGGCGATCAAATTCGAAAAATGCAATATTCGATGTTGAAGGATATCGAATTTTGCGACAATTTTTATTTTCCATTTTACAAAAACTCGCAAACTTCCCTCTAACGTATTTCGACGAGCTGATTTCGAATATCACCTCAAAAATTTAATTCGACAAAGAAGTAATTGGAAAAAAGCAATTACTTCGATGAAAAAATGCACTTATCCACAAAATCGAAATTTTCTAAATGAATCAGCGTTCCGATTGAAAAAACAAGTTCATTTTCGGATTCAGAAGGAAATTTTATATACGATTAAGTATTATTCGCGAGAATTTTGCATTTTTGAAATATTTCCAGGCGATCAAATTCGTAAAATGCAATATTCGATGTTGAAGGATATCGAATTTTGCGACAATTTTTACTTTCCATTTTACAAAAAATCGCAAACTTCCCTCTAACGTATTTCGACGAGCTGATTTCGAATATCATCTCAAAAATTGAATTCGACAAAGAAGTAATTGGAAAAAAGCAATTACTTCGATGAAAACATGCACTTATCCACAAAATCGACATTTTCTAAATGAATCAGCGTACCGATTGAAAAAACAAGTTCATTTTCGGATTCAGAAGGAAATTTTATATACGATTAAGTATTATTCGCGGGAATTTTGCATTTTTGAAATATTTCCAGGCGATCAAAGTCGAAAAATGCAATATTCGATGTTGAAGGATATCGAATTTTGCGACAATTTTTACTTTCCATTTTACAAAAAATCGCAAACTTCTCTCTAACGTATTTCGACGAGCTGATTTCGAATATCATCTCAAAAATTGAATTCGACAAAGAAGTAATTGGAAAAAAGCAATTGTTTCGATGAAAAAATGCACCCATCCACAAAATCGACATTTTCTAAATGAATAAGCGTTCCGATTGAAAAAACAAGTTCATTTTCGGATTCAGAAGGAAATTTTCTATACGATTAAGTATTATTCGTGGGAATTTCGCATTTTTGAAATATTTTCCAGGCGATCAAATTCGAAAAATGCAATATTCGATGTTGAAGGATATCGAATTTTGCGACAATTTTTACTTTCCATTTTACATAAAATCGCAACCTTCCCTCTAACGTATTTCGACGAGCTGATTTCGAATATCACCTCATAAATTGAATTCGAGAAAGAAGTAATTGGAAAAAAGCAATTACTTCGATGAAAAAATGCACTTATCCACAAAATCGACATTTTTTAAATGAATCAGCGTTCCGATTGAAAAAACAAGTTCATTTTCGGATTCAGAAGGGAATTTTATATACGATTAAGTATTATTCGCGGGAATTTTGCATTTTTGAAATATTTCCAGGCGATCAAAGCCGAAAAATGCAATATTCGATGTTGAAGGATATCGAATTTTGCGACAATTTTTACTTTCCATTTTACAAAAAATCGCAAACTTCCCTCTAACGTATTTCGACGAGCTGATTTCGAATATCAGTTCATAAATTGAATTCGACAAAGAAGTAATTGGAAAAAAGCAATTACTTCGATGAAAAAATGCACATATCCACAACATCGACATTTTCTAAATGAATCAGCGTTCCGATTGAAAAAACAAGTACATTCTCGGATTCAGAAGGAAATTTTATATACGATTAAGTATTATTCGCGGGAATTTTGCATTTTTGAAATATTTCCAGGCGATCAAAACCGAAAAATGGAATATTCGATGTTGAAGGATATCGAATTTTGCGGCAATTTTTACTTTCCATTTTACAAAAAATCGCAAACTTCTCTCTAACGTATTTCGACGAGCTGATTTCGAGTATCATCTCAAAAATTGAATTCGACAAAGAAGTAATTGGAAGAAAGCAATTACTTCGATGAAAAAATGCACTTACCCACAAAATCGACATTTTCTAAATGAATCAGCGTTCCGATTGAAAAAACAAGTTCATTTTCGGATTCAGAAGGAAATTTTATATACGATCAAGTATTATTCGCGGGAATTTTGCATTTTTGAAATATTTCCAGGCGATCAAAGTCGAAAAATGCAATATTCGATGTTGAAGGATATCGAATTTTGCGACAATTTTTACTTTCCATTTTACAAAAAATCGCAAACTTCCTTCTAACGTATTTCGACGAGCTGATTTCCAATATCACCTCAAAAATTGAATTCGACAAAGAAGTAATTGGAAAAAAGCAATTACTTCGATGAAAACATGCACTTATCCACAAAATCGACATTTTCTAAATGAATCAGCGTTCCGATTGAAAAAAAAAGTTCATTTTCGGATTCAGAAGGAAATTTCATATACGATTAAGTATTATTCGCGGGAATTTTGCATTTTTGAAATATTTCCAGGCGATCAAAGTCGAAAAATGCAATATTCGATGTTGAAGGATATCGAATTTTGCGACAATTTTTACTTTCCATTTTACAAAAAATCGCAAACTTCTCTCTAACGTATTTCGACGAGCTGATTTCGAATATCATCTCAAAAATTGAATTCGACAAAGAAGTAATTGGAAAAAAGCAATTATTTCGATGAAAAAATGCACCCATCCACAAAATCGACATTTTCTAAATGAATAAGCGTTCCGATTGAAAAAACAAATTCATTTTCGGATTCAGAAGGAAATTTTCTATACGATTAAGTATTATTCGTGGAAATTTCGCATTTTTGAAATATTTTCCAGGCGATCAAATTCGAAAAATGCAATATTCGATGTTGAAGGATATCGAATTTTGCGACAATTTTTACTTTCCATTTTACAAAAAATCGCAACCTTCCCTCTAACGTATTTCGACGAGCTGATTTCGAATATCACCTCATAAATTGAATTCGACAAAGAAGTAATTGGAAAAAAGCAATTACTTCGATGAAAAAATGCACTTATCCACAACATCGACATTTTCTAAATGAATCAGCGTTCCGATTGAAAAAACAAGTACATTTTCGGATTCAGAAGGAAATTTTATATACGATTAAGTATTATTCGCGGGAATTTTGCATTTTTGAAATATTTCCAGGCGATCAAAGCCGAAAAATGCAATATTCGATGTTGAAGGATATCGAATTTTGCGACAATTTTTACTTTCCATTTTACAAAAAATCGCAAACTGTACTCTAACGTATTTCGACGAGCTGATTTCGAGTATCATCTCAAAAATTGAATTCGACAAAGAAGTAATTGGAAAAAAGCAATTATTTCTATGAAAAAATGCACCCATCCACAAAATCGACATTTTCTAAATGAATAAGCGTTCCGATTGAAAAAACAAGTTCATTTTCGGATTCAGAAGGAAATTTTCTATACGATTAAGTATTATTCGTGGGAATTTCGCATTTTTGAAATATTTTCCAGGCGATCAAATTCGAAAAATGCAATATTCGATGTTGAAGGATATCGAATTTTGCGACAATTTTTACTTTCCATTTTACAAAAAATCGCAAACTTCCCTCTAACGTATTTCGACGAGCTGATTTCGAATATCACCTCATAAATTGAATTCGACAAAGAAGTAATTGGAAAAAAGCAATTACTTCGATGAAAAAATGCACTTATCCACAACATCGACATTTTCTAAATGAATCAGCGTTCCAATTGAAAAAACAAGTACATTTTCGGATTCAGAAGGAAATTTTATATACGATCAAGTATTATTCGCGGGAATTTTGCATTTTTGAAATATTTCCAGGCGATCAAAGCCGAAAAATGCAATATTCGATGTTGAAGGATATCGAATTTTGCGACAATTTTTACTTTCCATTTTACAAAAAGTCGCAAACTGTACTCTAACGTATTTCGACGAGCTGATTTCGAATATCATCTCAAAAATTGAATTCGACAAAGAAGTAATTGGAAAAAAGCAATTATTTCGATGAAAAAATGCACCCATCCACAAAATCGACATTTTATAAATGAATAAGCGTTCCGATTGAAAAAATAAGTTCATTTTCGGATTCAGAAGGAAATTTTCTATACGATTAAGTATTATTCGTGGGAATTTCGTATTTTTGAAATATTTTCCAGGCGATCAAATTCGAAAAATGCAATATTCGATGTTGAAGGATATCGAATTTTGCGACAATTTTTACTTTCCATTTTACAAAAAATCGCAAACTTCCCCCTAACGTATTTCGACGAGCTGATTTCGAATATCACCTCATAAATTGAATTCGAAAAAGAAGTAATTGGAAAAAAGCAATTACTTCGATGAAAAAATGCACATATCCACAACATCGACATTTTCTAAATGAATCAGCGTTCCGATTGAAAAAACAAGTTCATTCTCGGATTCAGAAGGAAATTTTATATACGATTAAGTATTATTCGCGGGAATTTTGCATTTTTGAAATATTTCCAGGCGATCAAAGCCGAAAAATGCAATATTCGATGTTGAAGGATATCGAATTTTGCGACAATTTTTACTTTCCATTTTACAAAAAATCGCAAACTGTACTCTAACGTATTTCGACGAGCTGATTTCGAGTATCACCTCAAAAATTGAATTCGACAAAGAAGTAATTGGAAAAAAGCAATTATTTCGATGAAAAAATGCACCCATCCACAAAATCGATATTTTCTAAATGAATAAGCGTTACGATTGAAAAAACAAGATCATTTTCGGATTCAGAAGGAAATTTTCTATACGATTAAGTATTATTCGTGGGAATTTTGCATTTTTGAAATATTTTCCAGGCGATCAAATTCGAAAAATGCAATATTCGATGTTGAAGGATATCGAATTTTGCGACAATTTTTACTTTCCATTTTACAAAAAATCGCAAACTTCCCTCTAACGTATTTCGACGAACTGATTTCGAATATCATCTCAAAAATTGAATTCGACAAAGAAGTAATTGGAAAAAAGCAATTACTTCGATGAAAAAATGCACATATCCACAACATCGACATTTTCTAAATGAATCAGCGTTCCGATTGAAAAAACAAGTACATTCTCGGATTCAGAAGGAAATTTTATATACGATTAAGTAGTATTCGCGGGAATTTTGCATTTTTGAAATATTTCCAGGCGATCAAAGCCGAAAAATGCAATATTCGATGTTGAAGGATATCGAATTTTGCGACAAATTTTACTTTCCATTTTACAAAAAATCGCAAACTTCCCTCTAAAGTATTTCGACGAGCTGATTTCGAATATCACCTCATAAATTGAATTCGACTAAGAAGTAATTGGGAAAAAGCGAGGGGGAAGTAACTCTTTCATTAGGTGTACATCATAACATTTTCATTACTTCATTAATCATTTCATATTCAACTTAAAATCGAAATCTTTGTTTCTGGGGATCCGTGATATGATTTTTTTCGGTTCCAAGTTGGCAAATTTATGCCGTCTGACAATCGGTAAGTGATCGCCTCGGTGATCGCTGAGCAGACGCGGATTTTAATCAGTGATTTTCCGATGAATAGTATAACATCATTCAATCAATCAATCAATATATACTTTATTGTATTCATGAAGAAATCATGCTTACAAAGCAGTACAATGTAAAGGTAAACTTACAATAAAAATCAGTATAAACATATAAGGTACAACAATAAAATATTTCAACCGAGTAGAGACAATTAATCTACAAATAACACTCAGATCAATACATCACTAAAATATTGCGTCAATAAATCATGGTCATAAAGATAAATGTTCAACAAAATTTAGTATAAAAACATCTAAGGTTAAAAATTCAAACGAGTAGAGACAATCAATTCCAAAAGATTTAAGTGTATATAACTAAATTATTGAGTCAATAAAAAACTCATCCAAACTATAATAGGTTTTTTGCATTAATCTATATTTTTAATTAATTAATGGTAATTATTTTTCATTAGAGTTAATTACTGCATTATTTTCATTAGGTGTACAAAAAATGGCTAGTTACTTCCCCCTCGGGAAAAAGCAATTACTTCGATGAAAAAATGCACTTATCCACAAAATCGACATTTTCTAAATGAATCAGCGTTCCGATTGAAAAAACAAGTTCATTTTCGAATTCAGAAGGAAATTTTTTATAGGATTAGGTAATATTCGCGGGAATTTTGCATTTTTGAAATATTTCCAGGCGATCAAACTCGAAAAATGCAATATTCGATGTTGAAGGATATCGAATTTTGCGACAATTTTTACTTTCCTTTTTACAAAAAATCACAAACTTCCCTCCAACGTATTCCGACGAGCTGATTTTGAATATCACCTCAAAAATTGAATTCGACAAAGAAGTAATTTCGGATTCATATACGATTAAGTATTATTCGTGGGAATTTCGCATTTTTGAAATATTTTCCAGGCGATCAAATTCGAAAAATGCAATATTCGATGTTGAAGGATATCGAATTTTGCGACAATTTTTACTTTCCATTCTACAAAAAATCGCAAACTTCCCTCTAACGTATTTCGACGAGCTGATTTCGAATATCACCTCATAAATTGAATTCAACAAAGAAGTAATTGGAAAAAAGCAATTACTTCGATGAAAAAATGCACTTATCCACAACATCGACATTTTCTAAATGAATCAGCGTTCCGATTGAAAAAACAAGTACATTTTCGGATTCAGAAGGAAACTTTATATACGATTAAGTATTATTCGCGGGAATTTTGCATTTTTGAAATATTTCCAGGCGGTCAAAGCCGAAAAATGCAATATTCGATGTTGAAGGATATCGAATTTTGCGACAATTTTTACTTTCCATTTTACAAAAAATCGCAACCTCTAACGTATTTCGAAGAGCTGATTTCGAATATCACCTCAAAAATTGAATTCGACAAAGAAGTAATTGGAAAAAAGCAATTACTTCGAAGAAAAAATGCACTTATCCACAAAATCGACATTTTCTAAATGAATCAGCGTTCCGATTGAAAAAACAAGTTCATTTTCGGATTCAGAAGGAAATTTTATATACGAATAAGTATTATTCGCGGGAATTTTGCATTTTTGAAATATTTCCAGGCGATCAAAGTCGAAAAATGCAAAATTCGATGTTGAAGGATATCGAATTTTGCGACAATTTTTACTTACCATTTTACAAAAAATCGCAAACTTCTCTCTAACGTATTTCGACGAACTGATTTCGAATATCACCTCAAAAATAGAATTCGACAAAGAAGTAATTGGAAAAAAGCAATTACTTCGATGAAAAAATGCACTTACCCACAAAATCGACATTTTCTAAATGAATCAGCGTTCCGATTGAAAAAACAAGTTCATTTTCGAATTCAGAAGGAAATTTTATATACGATTAAGTATTACTCGCGGGAATTTTGCATTTTTGAAATATTTCCAGGCGATCAAGGTCGAAAAATGCAATATTCGATGTTGAAGGATATCGAATTTTGCGACAATTTTTACTTTCCATTTTACAAAAAATCGCAAACTGTACTCTAACGTATTTCGACGAGCTGATTTCGAATATCATCTCAAAAATTGAATTCGACAAAGAAGTAATTGGAAAAAAGCAATTATTTCGATGAAAAAATGCACCCATCCACAAAATCGACATTTTCTAAATTATTTAGCCTTCTGATTCCAAAAACAAGTTCATTTTCTGATTCAGAAGGAAATTTTCTATAAGATGATGTATTATTCGCGCGATTTTGCATTTTTGAAATATTCCCAGGCAATCAAATTGGGAAAAATGCAATATTTTATAAAGGATATTGAATTTTACGAATTTTTTTTCCATTTCTCGAAAAACGGCAAACTTCTTGCAGACGTAACTGGACGAGCTGATTCCGAATATCACATCAAAAAGTGAATTCGACAAAGGAGTAATTGGAAAAGGGCAATTTTTTCGACGAAAAAATGCACCTATCCACAAAATCGAGATTTTCCAGATGAATCAGTTTTCGGATTCAAAAAACATGTAAGTACATTTTCTTATCCAGAAGGGAATTTTCTATAAAATTGAGTAATACGCGCTGGATTAAGCATTTTTTAAATATTCCCAGGTGATAAAAGTCGAAAAATATTCTACGTAGAAAGAAATTAAATTTTGCGAAATTTTTGTATTCCAATTTTCGAAAATCTGCAAACTTCTCTCAGACGTAACTCGACGAGAAGAAAGTTCATCAAATCACTTCACTACCATTGGAAATATTTACATATCATCAAACCTGACTCCAATTCAACTTATACAGGGTGTTTCAAAATTTTATTATTCGGTCCTATGTTCATATGAATTTTTAGCCATGAAATAAGCCAAAGAACTGCCTATCTGTATGTACAGTTGTGTGCATAAAGAAGTCTTACAGCAGTTATGGAATATTGTGAGTCAGGCTTGTCAATCTTAATTATTAATTTTCTTATCTACTTTGACAAGTACAGTCGAAATTCAAACTATTTTGGTCAGTAACGCGCTTTTAACATTATTTAGTGCAATGCCTCTATAAGTGTCGTGCCTTGTACGACATTTTTATGCACACAACTGTACATCACATTTAGGAATACCCTGTGTATGATGGTGATTTGGCCACTTAACGATTTTTTCCAAAAGCGATTAGCCAAACAATGATATATGGCGGAATTAGCCTCATTCAGCCCGTTGTTATCAATGAAAGAAATATCACGCCAAATGTTGAGCGAATATCCAAATATAAACCCAATCAGTCAATGAATGGATGGCATGCTGGCCATCCATCGTTTAGGTAATCATTCACCCGCAGACATAATGTATAATTAAAGGAAAATAAAGACGGCTATTTATACATTTTATGTGAGAATCCGAATCGACAGCAACACCAATAAACTATCGTTTCTGCTAGACGGCTGATTCCTGATGGACCGCGTTTTGAGACTTGAAATAACATTGGCAGTGCACGTTGCATAGAAATACAGGGAAAGCCGATGAGACGTGAGAATTGAGCCCTTGGTGCGTTAATATTTGATGAAGAACTCGGGCTACGCCGGCAATATATCTGAAACAACACACTAAGGCAAGAAAACTCTCATAGGACCGCGAGAAAAATACTGCAGAATTTCAAAGGTTGCATTATATCTCAGATTCAAGGAATTTGCTGCTGATTGGAAAATTCCACAACTAAAAATACTAGTATTTCGGTCGTTGATAACTTTCCTTACGAATATAGACAGGAAAAGAAGCAACCTCTATCAAAGCCAAGCAACGGTAAGCGAGGCCAGGGTTTGGATGGGTGACAACGGACCTCCATTCGATATTCTCCTCGGATCGTGCTAGGAATCACACGTTAAAAGGTAAGACCTCGTTAATCCTTGGCTCGCACAAGTTTCGACTTTTGAGGGCTGCCGTTCGTAAGGGTTAACGGAAAAAACAACAACAACAAAGCATCCTATATGGTAAAAGTTTTTTTTCTCATTCGGTCAGATCAACCTAGAAACAGGCATGAATACGAAACACCCAGTAAATAGTCTTACCAAACATGGTAAAAGACAGGCCTATTCGAATAGGAACCACTGTTGACCAGAACAATACAATAGACTCCAGCTGGTCTCAGTGTTGAGGAATCCTCCAAGGGTAAACCTGATATCTTGCTCGTCAACCGCGTCTTTTCTCTTTAATTTTTTCCCGTAGAGTGGTCAGTAATGTCGAATAATGACGAATAATGTCGAATTATTAAACACAAGAATAACTGCTTCCCATTTCGCAAACTTGATTCAAATCCTAAAAGACGAGGTTTAGAAAATGCGTGGATGACTGATGATGTTAAACAACTTAAAGAACGAATGAATTTATTTTCAGATTTGTCACAAACCGATCCGCAATATCAAATTGCACGTGTAGAGAGTCAGAAGCAATACTGTAATGCACTAACAAGGACAAAGAAGAACTATTTTGACAACTTAATAATGAATTCTGATAATAAATCGAAAGCGACGTGGGACATAATAAATAAACTCAAAGGTGCAAAGGGAGGAGAAAAACCATCATTCGAAATAAAGGAAAATGATATGCAATTATCTGATCAGGAATTGGCTACAAAATTCAATTTGCATTTCACGAAAGACATCATTCAAGACCGTACTAAAAATATGGATCACATTAGTTTGAATATTCCTTTTTGTAATTTGTCTTTTTTCTTAAAACCTGTCACAATTTTAGACGTCAAAACCCTTATTGATAATTTGAAGACATCCAATTCATCAGTATATGATCAAGTTTCAAATAATATAATTAAAAAAGCAAGTCGTTACTTATGTACACCATTGGTATTCTTAATAAATAAATCCTATGAAACGGGTTCGTTTCCAGACTGTCTCAAACCAGCAGAGGTAATGCCTCTCTATAAGAAAGGAGATTGTAATGACCTTGCAAATTACAGAGCTATCAGCTTACTCTGTAGTTTTTCCAAAATCATTGAAATGGATGTAAAAATCAGCTGTACTCAGTCTTAACTCAACATAAAATGTTATCGACAAGCCAACATGGATTTCGTACTGATATGGGTACAGAGACTGCTCTGAATACTTTTCAAAATGAACTCGTCTGTAGGTTAGACAAAGGGGATCATGTGAGTGGATTGTTTATAGACTTTTCCAGGGCTTTCGATGTGGTTGACCATAACATGTTACTTGTTAAACTCGAACGGTATGGAATAAGAGGTATACCTTTGATATTCTTTCAATCATATCTCTTAAATAGAAATCAGGTAGTTTTACTCAACGGCACTAGCGGTCCTTCTTAAACCATCACACAGGGAGTTCCACAAGGATCAGTCTTGGGGCCTCTACTTTTCAATGTATTTGCAAATGACCTCATAAATTTTGTAGAAAATATTCCGAATGTCAAGATTATATGTTACGCTGATGATACTAATATCATTATATCTGGTGATAGCCAACAATCACTGATCTCTTCTACAGAAATGGTATACAATAATATACTACAATGGTCTGAAAATAATAATTTCCTATTGAACCACAAGAAAACAGTGTTGATATATTTTGGACGTAGACGACAAGATCCACCAATAATATTTAAAGACACAGAAAAACAATTACTCTGCTCTGAAAACGTGAAACTGTTAGGAGTTACTTTTGACAGGCAATTGTTATGGACAGAACATACCAACCAATTATGCAAGAAACTTCGTAGTGCTTGCTACAGCATCAAATATTTGAAAAATCATTGTAGCAAACACATTCTCATTACATTGTATTATGCCAATTTTCACTCCCACATATGGATATGGATATGGAATACTGAGTTGGGGTAATAGTGCTAATGTAAACAGAATTTTTATTTTACAGAAATACGTATTACGCATTATTGAGAATATTAATACAAGAAATAGCTGTAGAGAACTTTTTAAAAAACTTAAAATCCTGACACTATATAGTGTATATATTTTGGAAGTGTGCATATATTCTTATAATAATTGGAAAAACATTACAACCTGCCAAAACATGATAATAACACTCGTCACCGAAATGTTACAGCCCAATCCTCACTGCACTGCACTATACCAAAAAAGTTTTTATTTTATCGGGTGCAAACTGTACAATAAATTGAATACGAAAATAAAATCTGCACCAAATGTCAGAATATTCAAAACTAGGCTGAAAGAATTTTTATGATTGTGATAATTTGTGATATATATGTAGGTGCGAGTAAGTGTACTTATTTGTATATATGTGTATACATGTATATATGTTTTTTATTTGTGATATTTTTGTATTCTCTATTTTCTTTGACGTATTAATTACTAGACGAAGTATTCATCTGAATTGTAATTCATTACTTTGTTTTTGTTTTTTCTGTAGTCCTAGGAAACAAATATTATATCTGTGATATTATAAATGATAGTTTTTGTACTTGTATTTTGTGCTTTTTGACGTGTTTGTTCATTTATATTTCCTTTGTGAATATTTTAAATGAAAAATGAATAAAGTATCTATCTATCTATCTATCTAATAGTAATCTCCAGTTATTGTTCTACCCTTATCCAAAAAATCAATCATGATTACTCCATGGCAATCCCAAAAAACTGAAGCAAGAACTTTTCCAGCAGTTTTTTGGACACGAAACTTCTTAGGGCTTGGAGAACCGGAGTGTCGCCATTCCATCGATCGTTGCTTTGTTTCTGGATCGTAGAAATGTATCCAAGTCTCATCCATAGTAACAATATTTAAGAAGTCTACATCGTTTTCAAATCGAGCACAGATCGAACGCTATGCTACTACCCTTGCACGCTTTTGGTCAACATTCAAACAATTTGGGATCCATTTTGCAGCAATTTTTCTCATGTCCGAATTGACGTGAACTATATGATGAACGCGTTCGTATGAAATATTCAGTTCTTCAGATATCCGTTTTAGCCCAATTCGAAGGTCTTTTAAAATCATGTCATGAACTGCATCGATATTTTCGGGGACTGACACAGAAACTGGTCTTCCCGATCGGTCATCATCTTCAATGGAAAATTTACCTCTTTTGAAGCTTGCAGTTCAATTTTTCACGGTCGCATACGAAGGACATTGATCACCAAGGGTAATAAGCATATCTTCGTAAATCTGCTTACCTCTTAACCCTTTCAAATACAGGTACTTGATGATGGCTCGATACTCCAATTTTTCGATTTTCACAATTTCGGTGGACATATTTTTTCTTTTAATTGATTGCGTAACTCTGGTTTACTTTTTTGACGTCAAACTTTACACTGACACTTCTAATAAGTTATTGTGCGTTGCTATGGTAACGCAATATTTTGTTTATGCAGGGAACTGGTCTAGGCTAACTAGATATCAATACATCCTCGTATGAACAACTGTAATATGTATCCGCACATTCAATTTGATTTCAAGAATTTTCATCAAATTTCATATTGATGTTGGTAATAGCAGTAGGCGTTGTTTTTATTTAAATTTGAATATTATCTACACTAAACCCCTGTAATAAATTCATTACTGACATTATTCAAAGTCAATTTCCAATTTCAATTTCCAGGCAACTCAACAAAAACCACGAATTTAAAATAATCGCAAACACCAGCACCAAAGTCAACAGGCGATAGCTTAGAAAACATCCAGTGATTCACCGCCTATAAATAAAACGATGTTTATGTAAATGGAACGCCTACCTGCTGTGTTTGATCAGAAGATAAGCTGCATCTATTTGCATTGTACTAGGTTCAATTATTATAAAGTTTTTTGGTGTATAGTTACATTTTTTTTTTCACTGAGGGCGTCAAATAATTGTTTAATTTGTTTTAGGCAATACGTAAATAATTTTTTCTTCTAACACCTCTTTTGAAAATTGACTTTTTCTCCCTAGTTTTAGGGTTGGAAGTGGCATTTTTTTCCCTAGGGAAGAAATGTTACTTTTCCTTCTTGAAAGTTTAATAAAGTTTCATATAAATACAGGTATTTTTTTAGTTCATATTTTCTTTACATTTCATGTTTCAACACAAAAATTCACAATTTCAGGACTTATTCAAAAATTAAATGTACAGTTTGACACATTGCTGAAGTTAATTCTGTTATTATATATATATATATATATATATATATATTAAATATGGCAATTAAACCAGCTGTGTCAAGACGAAACTTCATTTGAGAAATTGCGGTGTATAATTAAATTATCTGGATTTTTACAAAAACTGACTATGTGGTCATCCCAGGTGAGTTAACTATCTATATGAGACCCCAAAAACTTCACATCCACAGATGATTTGATATCTAGATCACTGCTTATCTTATTGGCATTAGGGCGCCTTAGCAATAAATTCACTGTCATTGTTTCATCTACGTTACGTATTAACGAATTACGTTTGCACCAGGATCCAAATTCATCAACAACTCAAACTACTTCTGCTTTCAATTCATCACTATTATTGCTAGCGATTGTAGTTGTAGGACCGTCAGCATACATAGTTATGTGGGCCTTCATTTGCTCTGGAAGGTCATTATTAAAAATATTGAAAAGAAGGGGTCCCAGTACTGAACCCTGGGGAACTCCCAGTTTCACAGGATATTTTCTAGAATCAACATCATCACATCTCACTATCATGTATCTTGCTGTCAGGTATGATTGTATCCAGTTTATCACATGCTGAGGAAAATTTAGGGCTTTCAGCTTAAGAATTTATTTACTAGGATCTACGGTATCAAAACGGTATCTTCATTTCGATCTTCTACATGGACAATGGTACTTTCGCTAGGTGGACTGGAACTGCTCGATGAAGTACTACTCCCCCCAAAGAATTTCTTAGCAATAGACATTTTATCTTCGACAGAGTTTTGTATGTAGCTTTTAGCCAGGGGCGGACCCAGAACGTTCCAAGGGGGGCAATTAGCTAGAGTTGAAGTATAAAGTGGCCAAAGATAATATGATGACGTAGAACCTCCGAGCAATAAAAGATATAGAGGTGCCATTTCTATATAAACAACACACGTTGTTATGAAAGCTGCATTTCACTATCCTTTGTGATAGTTGGTGGGTGAGGGGTAACCTCCGAGTTCGGAGGGGGAGATTTGTTATTGTTATGATAGTCGGATGTAAGATTAGAACTAGGGGCGGCGTGCTGATACATTTTTTTCATGTTATATTTTTATCTCTAGATGACAACATGCCTGGTTGGAAAGCACGTGTGTTGTCAAGATGTTAATCAAAAATACTGTATTGTGCGAAAAATTATATTCTTGCTGACAAAGCTGAAAAAATAAATGAAAGTGTTGAAGTAAAAAAGTAAATATATTCAAATTGTTGGTACGACAGTAAACTATACACTATACACTATATATATATATATATATATGGAACTAGTAAATAGTGGGGCTTTGCAGCAAAATCAAAGAGTACTCTTTAAAGTTTGTCCAAGCTTTCGGAAATTTAATAACTTATTTCCATCATCAGGGATAATCTTTGTTGAGATTGTTCGACGCGATGTTATTCAACCATAAGTGGCACATTGTGCAAGATGAAAATTGATATAAAACAAGTGAAATTGGAAAGATGTCATAAAATATTTAGATAAAAATACGTTACATTTAAAATTGTTAAAATTACTTTATATTTTAATATATTAATAATAAATATTTTATAAACAATTTTAAATGTAACGTATTTTTATCTAAATATTTTATGACATCTTTCCAATTTCACTTGTTACCTTGCCACCTTGTCACCTAACCTAACCTAACCTATATCAATTTTCATCTTGCACAATGTGCCACTTATGGTTGAATAACATCGCGTCGAACAATCTCAACAAAGATTATCCCTGATGATGGAAATAAGTTATTAAATTTCCGAAAGCTTGGACAAACTTTAAAGAGTACTCTTTGATTTTGCTGCAAAGCCCCACTATTTACTAGTTCCATTCCTAACTAGTCAGCAATGACTACCCTTCCTCTATATATATATATATATATATATATATATATATATATATATATATATATATATATATATATATATATATATATATATATATATATGTACATTACTAAGTTCATGGGTTGAACCGCGTTGAGAGTTTATAACTCGACGTTTCGGCTCCTGCTTTGGAGCCATTTTCAAGAGTGTGACTGCGAGGCCTCTATCTGCCTACTCCTCGAGTCGTGGTCTTGAGAGATATCAAGGTCTCAACCTGCCTACTCCTTGATCTCAAAAGACGATCCGATGTTGGTTGCACTGTAGTATTTATAGGTGGTTGGCTACCTGGAGGTGGGCGGGTCTTACGGGTTTTCTCGTTTGTCTTGTCTGCTGGTGCCTGCTGTGTAGTTGGAGTTAATGGGATAATAATTGATTGCGGATAAGTTTCACGTGGCCTGGTAATTACGGTTGGAAGAAGGGGCTTCCAAATGGGGTTCAATTTACGGCTATCATCTTTAATGTTCCATCTTTACCACAGAACAAAAACTATCACACCTCATCAGACCAACAAAAGACAAAATTCCCAACGAAGACCATGGTATTTACGAAATTCCCTGTTCTATCTGCCCCCACTCTTATATAGGAGAAACTTCGAAACAGATCCATTTTCGATCCTATCAACACTCCCTTTCAGTTAGAAATCGAGACACCAGCTCCGCATTAGCTCTTCATTTCATCCAAACGGGTTACCCCATAGATTTCGAGAAAACGAAAACCATCGCCCCAGTACGTTCAAGAACTTCTCGTTTTATCAGAGAAGCCATCGAAATCGAAAAACGGCCTGATTGCCTGAACATTAAAGATGATAGCCGTAAATTGAACCCCATTTGGAAGCCCCTTCTTCCAACCGTAATTACCAGGCCACGTGAAACTTATCCGCAATCAATTATTATCCCATTAACTCCAACTACACAGCAGGCACCAGCAGACAAGACAAACGAGAAAACCCGTAAGACCCGCCCACCTCCAGGTAGCCAACCACCTATAAATACTACAGTGCAACCAACATCGGATCGTCTTTTGAGATCAAGGAGTAGGCAGGTTGAGACCTTGATATCTCTCAAGACCACGACTCGAGGAGTAGGCAGATAGAGGCCTCGCAGTCACACTCTTGAAAATGGCTCCAAAGCAGGAGCCGAAACGTCGAGTTATAAACTCTCAACGCGGTTCAACCCATGAACTTAGTAATGTACATATTTCTGACCGCGGAAACCTTTCCGAACATATATATATATATATATATATATATATATATATATATATATATATATATATATATATATAAACTATAATATACATAACACGAAACATTCAAATTTATGTTAAAAGTGTATCATTGAAATACTCATCCAAAGTCTAGTAAAAGCCTTAATAGCTCTTTAACTATTTTTCTTATGTTTTTTCTGGATTTAGATTATAGGAATCCTGGGGCAGATAATCAAAAAGTGTTTTAGAGTTGTCAAAAAGTAATGTCTCTACTTATGTAGGGAGCGATCGATATTACAAGTCTGCCTGGTGGGAAAACGAGAATTTCTCATGTAGTTGTTATTTTACTTCTGTTTCTTAAACATCAAACAGGTGAGAGTCATTAAAGTTTATGAGTTGAATGATAGGGGTCGACATGTATCTCTGCAGACATACCAAACAACAGCTCTATTTTGATGTAGTCTTGATTTGCTCACAGGGTGGAGCGATGACTTGCTTATTGTAAATCGTCAAAAAATTTCCAAAATAATTTTGAGCTGCTCAGATTTTTTTTGCAATTCTACAACTCAAATAATAATCCGTGAAGTGGCAACACGAGAATGGCGTTTTGAGTATGTGGGCGGAGCAAGAAAAGGTTGATCAGGCTTGAAACAGCTTGAAAAAGCTTGAAAACCTTGAAAATAACTTGAAACCAAGCTAAGCTTACATTCGTAAAATTCAAGCCAAGACAAGCTTTTAAATTTCAAGCCAAGCAACTTGGCTTGGTGAAACCCTGTGTGTATAGCACGCATTGAAAGTTTTTGTGAAAATTGTTTTTATTCAATCAAATTACACTTTCAACATTGTTTATAAAAATAACTATTGCAGTCCACGGTGTTTACATCTGATTTAGATACGCCAAAGAAACAACGCGTGTCTTTATTTTCAGAACTATTTTTCCCACACACATAAACATAGGTACATTTGGAAATTTGTCAGTACCGGTTCTCTTGAAATTCAGTGCACTTTTCGACAGGGGTCACTTGATTAAAACACGACTCCATGCGAGACAATTGCAAAGTAGCATTGTAGTTTCTTGAAGAATTGTTCCCACGGAAATGTTTTTGTTGTTTAACGCGTTTGTTGAACTTTCAGATTCCTGTTGCGATTTGATATAACAGTGTAATCAAATCCTGATGGAGTCATCGACGTTATTCCGATTTAATGTTCACATTTCGCCAGATGGTAGAACTGACTGATCGTTGTGAAAGTCCAAACGATAATTCCATTTTCGTGGCGTTCTACAGGGTGTTCCACCTATTTAAAAATTCAAGCCGCCACCTCTACACTATCAATAACTGTAAATGCTGACCTTAAAAAGAAACAGTGTTTCATCTTCTCTGAGGGTCACGAAATACTTGGGATGAATTATGTAACTATAAAATCATGAAATCATGTCATGAACTGCATCGATATTTTCGGGGACTGACACAGAAACTGGCCTTCCCGATCGGTCATCATCTTCAATGGAAAATTTACCTATTTTGAAGCTTGCATTCCAATTTTTCACGGTCGCATACGAAGGACATTGATCACCAAGGGTATTAAGCATATCTTCCTAAATCTGCTTACCTCTTAACCCTTTCAAATACAGGTACTTGGTGATGGCTCGATACTCCAATTTTTCGATTTTCACAATTTAGGTGGACATATTTTTTCTTTGAATTTATTGCATAACTCTGGTTTACTTTTTTGACGTCAAACTTCACACTGACACTTCTAATAAGTATAAAAAAAAAAAAAAAAAAAATGGAATACAAAGATATATAATAAAAATAAAAATATAACTAAATATGATCTCAAAGGTGCGATTTAGTGCCTTCTTGTTCATAAAACAGAACGTAAGCCTCTCCGCTCACGAGGGATCTGGATGAAATAGGGGATATGCGAGAATCATTATATTCGTGCCACGTGCCCGCATACGGATGCCTACAGTAGGCAGTGTAATGCCCGCTGTAGGTAGTCCCACTATGATTTGATAATGCGTACAGACTGTAGCGGAAAGGGGCTACATTGTCTGCCGCATGGTAACGCAATATTTTGTTTATGCAGGGAACTGGTCTAGGCTAACTAGATATCAATACATCCTCGTATGTTTCAATAGGAAATAATCAGTCTTACGATGAAAAATAATTTCAATCACCGCATTCTTGAAAAACCAGGTATCATTGAAATAAATTCGAAACAACAAAAACATACAACATACAACAACATTGTAAAGGAAGAGTGAGTTATTTAAAATCGAAATTAAAATGGATCGAGAGTGTAGAAATTTTTTTTCGACGAGGCCCGTTTTTATTCTTCATTTGAAAAAATATATATTTGGTGCATTTTTGATTTAAACGCCACGCTTATTAAAAAGTTTGAGTCCGAGAGAAAGTTGGCTTTTTTGGTATAAATCAATTCGGTGCATATTGGATATCAGTAAATATCTAAAATGAGTCAAGTAGTCTGATTAACAAGTCCAAAAACGTGTTAATTCTTGATAAAGGCCCGTCCTAAAAATATAAGCGATGGCTCATTCGATTCGGAATGACGTCTAGAAAAATGCATCGAAAGTATGTGTTAGCACATAAAAAATTGCAATTGTTATTAACAAACTAAGATGAAAAAAGATGGCATTTCGTTCTTTGTTAGTAACTCAAAAATTATTAACATTCAAGGAATTTTGAAAAAATATTCTCAAAGAGGAGTACATTTCGAAGAAAAAAGTTTCGACTCCCGAAACTCTATATCTATCATTTATAATTTTAATTCAACGCCGAAAATACGGCGAATACGAATACGGCGAAAATACATAAAATATTTTTTTTTCAGTAACAAATATTGATTTTAAAATTTTAATAAATTATGGTATTATCTAGACACTTGAAAGAATACATCCCGTTGGAAAAACATTTATAAGTCAATTTTTTAAAGAGTGTTATTTTATTTTTTTCCAATCTGTGTCATCTTAAATGACTACATAAAAGTTACTCAACAAGATCACTCAATAAAAGTGAATTAAAGTTTATTATTTTATTTATAATTATTTTTTAAAGTTAACAAAAAATGAAAAGTCCAAAAATGTTGTGAATAATTTCTTTTAACCAAATATTATGATATTGCTGTTTTTGTATCTAACAATGGCATTCAGTAACGTTGGAAAACATTTTTTTACATCATTTGTTAAACAGTTTTTTTTTAAACAAAAAGATATAATATAATATTTGTTGGAAACAAAATTTATCACTCTATTGTCTTGGCAAAATAATGATTAAAATTTTGTTTTGTCTTAAATAAATTTTTTATTGCTCATAATAGTTTTTTTCTCATTTTTTTATTTTTAAAATAATTAGTCAAAAATTATTTTCTCTTTAAAAATCAAAATAGGCATTTCTTCATAGATTGACAAAAAAAATTAATGAATCATTTTATTGTTTGTTAACTTAACAATTTGTTATAAACAAATTCTTATCACCGTTAAATTTTTTCTATCTATTTCTCCTCAACAGTTCTCAATAACATGGCGCAATCGTTTTACTACAAGCCTTTGAAGATTCTCGAATTGTCCAGAGTTACAAGGAAGAAGAAGGTCAAGAAAGTGACGATCCTACTGACTGCCATTTTATATTTATGTTATACTTCAATCAATGATGTATATTTATAAATCGAGAACTCTTGACATCTACCGTCAATATCCATATTCTCAAACTCTTACCACTCACTGGATGATACAGAAAAAATAATTATAGAGTACATAAAGATGAGACAGCACATCATATCTATATAGTATTTCATCCGTCTGCCAATTTCTTAGGAATATTGAAATAATTTTGTTAGTTTTTCCGAGAATATTTCAATCTGTGTTTGGACCTCTCTATATTAATTTAACGACTCCTCTCCGTTTGTTACTTAAACCTAAATTGAATACAATCAGATGCCTGAAATAATGTACAGTTAAAAGTAATCGTGCGTAACTAATAGTGCCGTTGTAAAAAACCGTGACAAACATTGTCCCACTATTTCGAAAATATATTTTGTAGAATGTAACATATTGAAGCTAATTCTGAAATTACTTTTTCCGGATGTTTGGTGCATTTGAGAATATTGTTTTTGGCTCTGACAACAACAACTATGTTATTTTGACACGTGCTTTTCAGATCTCTCCTCAAGATGGGAAATTTCAATGTGCATAACTGCCTGCTTCAAATATGAATTTTTGAAATTTTGAATTATATCCCTACACTGAAAACAATTGAGAGGTCGGTATTTTAAACAAAAAAAAGTATTGCTACTGTTGAATGGACAACAAATAAGCTAGCCTTCTGATGCATTGAATTGTTCAATGTTACCTTTCATTTGGATATAGGGTGCTTCATTTTTTTTTAAGATTATTTACAACATTTAAAAATTCACATCTTAAAGACAAAGTTGACAAAACTTTCATATAGAACATTTTCAAAATATTGTGAGTAAAATTAGGTTCAAATTAACGATGAAGTTTTTGAGATAGTCAATAAAAACATCGTAAATGACTGTAAAAAAATGTAACGCACCCTGTATCTAAATGAAAGGTAATATTGAACAATCAAATTGTAATTTTTTACCAACAGTAGCAATATATTAATTTTTGTAGTAAAAAACGACCTCTTAATTGTTTTCAGTGTAGAGGTATAATTAAAAAAAATCACATTTCAAGTAGAGACTCATCAAGAAACAAAACACGTTTTTATGGCTTAGAATAGACTGAAATTAAGATGTCTTACCAAAATATAACTTGCTGATAATAGTGATGGAAAAAAAAATCCCGCAAAATGATTATTTTGACTACACCCTAATGTACTATCACTATTATAATTGAAAATGTTAAGGAGTTCCGATAAATACATTTTGATCCTGAATTTGTCTCATTTCTATACTAACGAAACAGTTTTTTTCTTGGTCAATCCTACCATAGTACGATGTTTTTATGAATGTTGCCGACACATACAAAATTATTCAAACTCACACCTTTTTCTAATAGGTATTATAACATCATAAAATTTGAGCCATTTTGACCGAGAGCGAGAGCTTATCAGTATTTGGTAAAATTGCACAATATGGTCACCAAAGCGATTTTGCTGAATATTTTCATCGTATGTTAAAAATCCCATATGAAGCGGGACATTTTCGATCAATTACAGCGAAAAATTCCCGGCGGGACATTTTCAGGCTGAAAATTACCCGGTAGGTATCGAAAATTACCCGCTCGGTCAGTGTATCTATAGTAACGATTGTTAAAATGTACATTTGTCATCTTGACAGGCATAAATATCGAATTTTAAACGTCGTTGAAAAAAAATAGAATTTCAAACTCAGCACATACATTTTTGTTTTAAGTCCGGAAATATTCTACCGAATTACACTCGTGCATCAAAATAAACCTGATAATTTTCCATTCAAGCATGTTGTCAGTAAAAAAATGCATTTGGTTATTTTTTCGACAAAATATGAAAATAAACTCATGCAGTTTTTAGACAACATGCTTTCATGGAAAATTATCGGTAATTTTGAAGCACTTGTGTAATTAGTCCCGAAAATTTCACAGAATGTTTGAAATACGATAAAATCACCGTATTAATCGAAATTTCAGCGCGGAAAAGTAAGTAACATACCTTTTTTTGGAAACATGTGCCATAGTAGTCACTTCACAATTACACAAAAACACGCCTATGGATGGAAATGTCCAAAGTATTTTACAATATAAATGTTCCATATTGATACTATTAATACTAAATCTTAGGAGAATAGAGAAAATCATTGGCCAAATAACACCCAAGAAGTTAACTAAGGCTGTGTCAAGTCACCGGTCGGACAAGGCACGCGCGTTCAGTATGAAGTATGACGATGAGTCGGACCGATCAGATGATTGAAAATATTGGTCACATACATTCAGTTCAAGATGCATATAACTCCTGGTGCGTTTACTGATTCGCTTTTGTTTCAACCAAAGTTCTTGATCCTGTAATTGCGTCAATAGAGTTTGTTCCATTCGTCAATGGATGACGCTTAAGTCGAATATAGTGGAGTTTCCAACAATCCAAAGTGCCTACTAGATAAATTTTTTGAGTTTTTGAACGTTAACATTATTTTGAGGTTATATGTCAATTACATTGCATATTAGGCTATCCAAGATGCTGTCAAACTAAAATCAAGATGGCCGCCTGAAGGCACACATTGTATTTGTTATTGTTTGAACGAGACTGATTATTGTTAATTTTCATCTATTGGAGTGAAATTTTTGTATGAAACCTTGCCGAATAAAAAACATGCCTACAAAGTGTTATGTTGTAAATTGTGGAAGCCGTGGAGATCGCGACTTAGTGAAGTTTTTAAAAATTCCTAGCTAGCTACATTTTGATAATGTGGTATATTAAATCAAAGACTAGATAGATAGATGTTTATTAAGTAGGATACCCTAATATACATAGTTCCATGTTACAAAATAACAAATTAGTAGGTAAAAATATGTAACAAGTGAAAATAATTTACTTTGCGATATCTGACACTCGGTGTGTAAAAAAACGACCAATCCAATGAAGATTTGAAAATAAAAATAGATAAATGTGTAGGCAATCATATATTACAAATAATAGTGTTGAGGAAACAGTCATAACTTCATGCACTGAGAACCAATCCAGGGGTTTTTTGGTACATCGGACAGTCCTATAGGGTCCAATAGAATTTCACAGATATCATTTTCACACTGCAGCACAACTCGGCCATCCTCACCTTTTCACAAAGACACCATCTTTACTCTAAAAAATGTCTTCCTTTTATGAAACTTAGGTAGCACAACTACTTTACGAAAATTGTACGCTTTTGGGAAATCAACTATCCAGAATTATTCATCTGGGAAAATTTATTCATGAACATATATCCTTTGGGTGACCAAATCACAAAATCGCAGTATTTTCATTCAGTTAGTTTCATTTGTAAATGAGTTTGGTAATAATAAGCATGGTCACGTTTTAGGGTAATTGCAATTCCACCGCTTATTATAGTTGAGGTTTTTAAATTTGAATACTGCCCCATATCAATATTCCTTAATGAATATGGACACTTCACTTCCATAGCAGCCACAAGACATCGTCGCATCAGGAGAACCATCAATTTATTAAATAATCTATACTTTCAACAAAGGAATATCCATTCGCTGTGAATGCCTCATCTGAAAAATTAATTGGAAACATTAATAAACAGTTCATAAATTACGAAAAATCAGTACCTACCTTGGCAACAACAACAGTATGTTCATCCATTTTTCTTGCTTCACAATCATGGGCAAATCCAGCTTCAAGATATTTATAGCCTGTTAAACTTTTGTAGGCCTTCATTGGCTTTCTTGTTTATGAGTCAACAGCAGGTATGTAATAATGTCGAATGCCGTTACTGTTGTGAAAAGATCTAGAGATATGTCCATTTCACAAGGAGTGAAAGTAAAAGGATCCATGCACTTTATCACTCTCCTTTTGTCTCTATAGATCGATGCAGTGTCTTTGTTTACTCGTTCTAATGATAATAAATAAATCACTTTTAGTTAAAACAGCCATAATAACATTTCAAATCACAACTAAACAAAACTATTAGCAGTAGAAGCTAGTGCCAAACACAAACACCATTCATGTGTGCCTACAGCCGGCCATTTTTAAAGAGCCGTGGTCACGTGTTCTGGATAGCCTAATTGGTATTTATCGTGTGATTTTTCTGTTCTTTTGATACTTTCGCTCAGTTCGGTAGTTTTGCGACGTTTTTAGTTGTTGGGTTATTGTTATTTATTTGTTCTTGTGTTTTTCTGTCATTCGTAAAAGTTAGGGTAGTGTATAGCATTTTTTTGTGAGTCTCGACTTCGACATGATGACATGGTTCAATTTGAGGTTATGTCGATGACGCAGCATGCGTTTGTCAAAACGACATGTCAAGTCATCATGATCGGTAATGATTTGCCTGCCATCTATGTTAAAATTGAGTAAACTCTCTTGAAGCAATAAAAATGTCATGAATCAAGCAGGCCGTACATCAACAGTTTTGGATGACAATTTCACAGCTATAAGTAATTCCACCAGGAGTTATATGCATCTTGATTCAGTTCCAATTAGGTCGTCAAGTCAACCAAATGACCGCGCTGGTCTAATCATATTGGTCAGACCGGTGACTTGACTCAGGGTAAATAAATAATTTTTGAACTGTAATTCTTCTTCTTCTTTTATATCGCTATTGCTACCCTGTGGTGCATTTAGCCAGTGCGAAACCTGGGGTTACCACTTTGTCTGATAAGATATCATCTTGTAATTTGAATTGCCAGAAGTAAGTAATCACATTTGACAGCTGTCAGATCACAAATGAAAAATGCGACGTTGCCAAAACATGATCAGATAAAATTGCACTTTGGCAAAGGAAATGGAACTTTCACAGATGATTGATTCGATACACAAAAAGATGTTGACTTCAATTAATTTCATGTTTGCATAAAACACGACTATTTAAATGTTAATTAGTGATAAAAAATTACTAGCAACTTGGATAGCTGCCAGCTAGGTTAATTGGGTTAGGTTCTGTCCTTTCCTTTTACGTTGATAAATCAGTCCATGACCGAAATGTGGACATCAACAGTAATTTGCCGGAGGCGTGTCTCTTTCTTCTTGTATTTATGAAATGCGTGTCTCTTTCTTCTGTTAATTTATATATGCGAGCGAAGCGAGCATTTGCTTTGATTTCTGTTTTTTAAACTAAGTGATTGAATTACTAGCAACTTGAATAGCTACTAGCTGGGTTAGGTAGGTTAGGTTGTGTTCCTTTTTTACGTTAATAATTTCTGTCAAAGGCCGAAATGTTAGGTTAGGCTAGGTTTACGTTAGGTTAGGTTAGCTTTTCCATGTCTTCAACGTTTTCGCAGCTTTGTGCAGGCTGTGCGCAGGTCTGCGCATGCTCTGTGCAGACTTTGCGCATGCTCTGTGCAGACTTTGCGCAGGTCTGCTGGTTTGCGCAGGCTTTGCAGCAAGCATCTGCTTTGATTTCAGTTCTTCATACTGTTCGCTATGTTAGATTAGGGTTCTGTCCCTTTTTTACGTTAAGAAATTCGGTTCGTTAACAAAAACGTAGTAATTTGAAAGGCACGCCAAGGGCGTACCAATTAAATAGGAGTGGCATATCTAAACTTCAAATGATGTGTCGTGTTGATTTTTAGTGCATGTTTTCTTATTATTAATATCTGAAAAATAACAAATTCTAGAAACGTTAATACTTCTGAAAAGTAATCACGTTATTTTCACTTGGTATACAGGAATTTAAAAAAAAAACTGACAATGTCGCTCTGTGCTCTTCCGAATATTTGACATTAGACGTTAAAATTAGATAGACGTCAAAATGAGTGATTTTGAAATTGAATGTAACAATACTTTCATTTTAAACCATTATTCTGTGTGATTTTGTTTGCAAATCGCTTTTGGTATGGTTCGAAATTGCTATTTTATTGTGTTCTAGTATCAGTTAGAAATCTAATAGTTGTGAAAGGTTCAATCAAATTGCTAGTGATTGTGCATTTGTACATACTACCATAGAGCGTTTTTTTAAAAAAAAAAAGTGTCTTCCAAGCATTTCCACATAAAATTTTCAGGAGATTTATTGTTTTTGATGTATCTGGAATCATCTGTGAAATTTTCGTAGGTAATACCGCAAGTGTATCGGTGATTATCGAAATAGCAATTCCTTTGAATTTGAGAATCAAATTAGGTTGCTCGCAAGCGCTCGTGTAGTTGCCTAAAGCAACATAATTTGATTCGAAACCGAGAAGGAATTAACGATAATCGCCGATAACACGAGTTGTTTTTGTTAAGATTATTTCATGAATAAAATCGAAACCATTTTTATTTATTTACTATTCAATTTAACTAGGAACATTAATCCCGCATTTAGTTCTGAAATTATGCAACTAACAAAACATTTACTTGATATTACAAACATCCCTCTATTTCAGTTACCAATGACAGAGCGCGTCATTCGTAGTTTCGTCATTGCATGTCTAGTCTACTGCTTCTTGCTCGAGGTTATGTTTTGAAAACATTTTGATTTAGTGATTTGATTAATCAACAGTATGCAAAACTTGTCGAAAATTGTGAAGATGATATGAATTAATAGTGAGTGCTTATTTATTTTTGGTCAAAGTTTGGTGTTGTGTCATTATAGCAGCTTGCTAGTGGTAAGTTTGTGTTTTGATAATAACCAATCAGGAATCGAACTACAAAATCGAAAACACATCATACACATATCCAGTAGCCAATCAAGAGCCGAACTACAAAATCGAAAACATGATGTTTTCATTTATCAACACAAAAATTTCAACCAATCATAACACGCTATTTTAGCATAAGTGAAATAATCAGCTAAATCGCTGTGGTGACCATATTGTGCATTTTTCCCAGTATTTTCGTTGGACTCTCGATTGCATAACTTTTCCCAGATCTAACCCTTCCTGTAAGTCCTTTTAGAAATACCAAGATGCATATAACTCCTGGTGCGTTTACTGATTCGCTTTTGTTTCAACTAAAGTTCTTGATCCTGTAATTCCGTCAATAGAGTTTGTTCCATTCGTCAATGGATGACGCTTAAGTCGAATATAGTGGAGTTTTTGAACGTTAACATTATTTTGAGGTTATATACTTATATGTCAATTACATTGCATATTGGTATTTATCGTGTGATTTTTCTGTTCTTTTAATACTTTTCGCTCAGTTCGGTAGTTTTGCGAAGTTTTTAGTTGTTGGGTTATTGTTATTTATTTGTTCTTGTGTTTTTCTGTCATTCGTAAAAGTTAGGGCAGTGTATTGGTATCAGGTTTTAAGATCGCAGCGACAGTGCGGACAAAAGTTGAACTACAGATGGACAGTAGTTGCCCAAGACTGTAGCATTGTCAGTAATGGATGTTTGTTGTAGTTGTGTCGTTGTTTTCAGTTTTTATTGTTAATTCGTTGTGTTTTTTCGCTCAGTGCCGTTTAATTATCTTCTGTAAGGAGTGATAGAGACATTATATTATTTTTGTAAGTTCAGTTCAGTTATTTCCTAGTTAGGCAAGATGAAATTATTTGTCCCCTTTTTTCAAAACTTTCCATTCATTTTCTTACCCCTTGAATTTAATTCAAAATAACTGGTTTCAGATAAAGCTGAAATGCCTAGATTAAGCATTGTGGAGTATATGAGGTATCTGGGAGGGACAGAGTCTTCAAGATGTGTTCATGAAGGGGAGGAACTTGTAAATGCTGGGCATATTATCACACTAGGAAGAATATGCACAGCAGACACGAAACATGTGAAGCTATGTGCATTATGCTTACAAACAAGCGCTTTGAAATCGGCTCCGCATCATATCAATGGAATGTTGCATATTGAAGGAAGAGGAAATGTAAAAGTTGTGAAAATGGATTGTACCTGTAAAGCTGGAAATAGTGGAAAATGCAAACATGTTTCAGCAGTTTTGATAAGATGTACAAGGTAAGTTCTTTGGTGTTTGTTTGGTGTGGTGTTTAGCTTAACAACAATTTTTTATGAATTGAAAAAAGTCAACATGTGAAGGTGTGTTGGTTGTTCTAACCTTTAGAAATGTTAATATACCTAATGCTGAATGAGTAGTGTAAAGGATTTCCCTATTATGTACAGGGATGTGATAATCAGCTTACCATACTGGTTAATGTTGAAAATATTGACTTTCAAAATTTCATTTCAGGGAGAATATTGATGATTTAGACGTAATGTCACAGACAGACCTTAAATGTGTGTGGTCAACGCAGAAAAATTTTACACAAGAAAAGTACAAAGCCGTTTCGATAGATGAAATGCCATGTTTGAAAGCGAAAATTGTGGAGCCAGAGTTGAATGTAGACGAACAAACAATGGGGGAGTTTTTTATGAGAAAGATATGTGACTCAGCAATTACAAAACATAGGTTGGTAGTATATTTTACTCTTCTCAAAGTTTATCTTATTCCTAAGTATATTTTCATTTAATAAATTATTTTTACTTTTAGTGTTGGTCGCAGAGATTTGGGAAGTTCCCCATCAAGTAGTACTGTGGAATCAAATGAAAAAGAAATTTGGACAAATATTTTAAATCATGCCTGTCAGTCAACCATAATGATGGAGTTGGCATCAATAGAGACTGCCAACAGAAATGAGTGTTGCAAAATCCTGTACAATAGGCTATTCGACAAGGACATTTCAGATAACGCAATTTTTCAATCACAGCACTCTAACGAATGGAAAGCAAATAGAAAGTACAGGGTGACAGGATCACGGGTTTATGAGCTGTTCACATATTCCAAACAGGAGTGGAAAAGTAAATCTCTACAGTATTTCTTCCCCAAAGGATTCACCAACAAATTTGTCAAGCATGGCCTCAAATATGAAAGTAATGCCAGAGATGCTTTCATGGAAAAAACTGGATTGATGGTAATTGAATGTGGAATGGTGATTTCACATTGTAATGAATGGCTAGGATTTTCACCTGATGGCATAATCGTGACACAATTGAAGCCAGTTGCTTTACTGGAGATAAAATGTCTGTATGAAGGTAATATATTAGACAAATTGATATTATGTGGTATTTTGGGTGTTTTAACCTTCCAAAGTCTGAAAATGAACAACTGTAAATTCTTCGTGAAAGAATAAGATCTTTGTTGACCAAGTCGAGACAAAGTCAAATGAAATTTACAATTTTTCATTTTCAGACTGTGGAAGATTAAAAGTCAAGAAGCGACTTTCCTCAACAAAATAAAACTTCCAATCAATGGATATTACACTTCATACTTGTTTCAGGTGCCACATCTACAATAATGGAAGCAATGTCCAACGCAAAATATCTTTATAAGTTGAATGGAAAATATTATCTCAAGGAAAAACATAAGTACCATGGACAGATTCAGCTTGGGATGGCATTACTGAATTTGGACAGCTGTTATTTGGCCCTTTTTGCCTCATTCGATAAAAGTATGCACATCATTGAAATTAATTATGATAGAGATTTTACCCTAAAAATGCTGAAAAAAGTAAAAATACATTTTTTTGAAAATATGATACACAATTTATGTGAAAGTGAATCCATATTACAAATATGATAGTTATAAGTTATTGTGAAAGTACTGTTTAGTTATGATAATTATATTTTATATCTCCTTAATGTTTTCTAATTTAATTTTTTCCTTTCCCACTATGAAATGAGTTCATCCTGAATTTCAGTTTATTATTGGTTGAATCACACAGACTGGTGCAAACTAATCACAATAGTAAATAAAAGACATTTGAATATAAAAAAATATTTATTTGCTGAAAACTCATCTATATTGCAAAATACCTAATATAATAATACATAATTTTCTTATAAACATTTGTAGAATACAGTTTTATCATGAAGGTTGGCAAAATCAGCTTAAAAACTTGTTGTCTGCTAAAATTGGGCTTGATAGATTCACAACAGCACAGGCAATGACAAAAATATGATGAATCATGGGAATCAATGACCACTGCAATTTTCCATTTAATATTTTGAAAACTTTGATACGTTGATTTGCTCTCTCAATGTGTACACGAGCAGCAGCTATTTTTGAATTAAGTAAGGCCTCTTCAGCACTAAGTTGTTTTTTGTCTAGCAAGAAAGGTGGTCTTATCAACCTTATTTTGAATTTTTCACATGCATCGTCAATCATAAATCCTTTGTCTACCATAATTGCATCAACTGATTTTGTCAATTTTGTAATCAAATTACTTTGATCGAAAATCAACTTATCAGATGCACGACCTCCATATGGTTTACTGATGAAAGTGATTATTCCACCAGGTGATACACCTGTCATGAATTTTACTGTTTCATGGGACTTATATTGAGAGTAAAATTTTATACGACAGCATAAGCATTTTGGTGTCTGAATACGTATTTCAGTACAATCCAGAACAATTCGAACATCCTGAAAACCTTCGAAACATTTTGGCATGTTATTTTTTATTTCGATTGAATCAGGAAACCGTATGCAGGATTTTAACACCTGACCCAAAACTGGCAACATATCTAATATATAAGTTCTGCAAAGCTCATGAGAAATATTGAAAAGAATTGAGAGTGTTATATATGACATGTCACACTTGAGTTTAGTAAATACCAAAACAATCCTCTCTTTTATGCTCAAACGATGAGATCTGATATCATTAAATACAACTCCTACACCTTCAATTATTGCATCTAATATTTTGAAACTACTTATTCCAGTAAAACTATTGAGCGCAGAATCACTAATCAAAAGATCACATAATGTTAACACTTTTGGCGTGTTCACTTGAACTTCAGAATCCCTGACTTGTATTGGACCAGTATAATCAGGTTGGGATTGAAGCATTAGCAGTAAGCTTTCAGCAGCAGCAATATCTTCCTGGCTATGGTTTGGTTTCTCATTTTCTTCACATTCAATTTGAATTTCAGATTGATTGGAGGCTACCTCTTTCTTAGCGAGTCGTTGTTTCCTCCTTTCTGCTGTACTCAAAGATCTTGGTGACACTCTCTGCTTTGGTAGCTTCTGGGAGGGCACAGCCGTCTTTTTCAATAGCCTTCTTTTATCGATATTGTCAGCTGAAAACAAAAGTTCACTTAATTTTTAAGAATATTTTTTGATAAATAGTGCCGATTTCAAATAAGCAAAAAAGTTTTAAAAGGGTGAATTATTATTATTCAGGTATGAATATCGTGCTGGTGTTTATGTTTTGGTAGCCACAAACTGAATTTCAACTCACCATTACTGAAGTAATCATTATCTGTAAAGTGAAGAGAACACACTCTCATGAATTTGGTAACAGGTTTTCCAATTTTTAATTTCAAAATCCATGCCTTCTGATGGTCAACTAGAGACTTTGTGCCCATTTTGTTTTCCATGTACACCTTTCGTTGTCCGGGTTTAGGAAACAAATGAAATGATAGTTCAGGATGTTTTTTCCCCCACGAATTACAAAAAGGCACTGAACAATACCGACTCATGATTAAAACTTTAAAACAAATAAACAATATCAATAAATGATGTACTAACAACCACTATCTCTTATGTAAACAAATCCAACTACTGCCTGTTTATGGTTTCAGATTTGTCCACCAGAGAGCGTATCGCTTATTTTGCATTGCCAATAGCATTTTTTTGTGAGTCTCGACTTCGACATGACAATCATGACATGGTTCAATTTGAGGTTATGTCGATGACGCAGCATGCGTTTGTCAAAACGACATGTCAAGTCATCATGATCGGTAATGATTTGCCTGCCATCTATGTTAAAATTGAGTAAACTCTCTTGACGCAATAAAAATGTCATGAATCAAGCAGGCCCCGTACATCAACAGTTTTGGATGACAATTTCACAGCTATAAGTAATTCCACCAGGAGTTATATGCATCTTGAGAAATACCCATGCAGACAGCCAAGTTTGGATCACCGTATATATTCTGTTATTGAAGTTTATCGGGTGTATCTATCCGTATTTTTCTGGAATTACTGAAGCATAAAAAGTAAACTTGTCACTCATAAGAAGTGTTCAGCTGTTAATAATCCATTTCCTTCTTGGGCCAGTTTCGTGACAAGATCGAATTTCAGCTCCTTAAAGGTGCAGTCTAGTATTGATTACAAACAATTCATCTTCTCACACCCATTATTGTCTTAAGTCAGTGTCGCTTAGACACTGAATGATTGATTGATATTAGGTAAGAAAAAAGCTAAAAAAAAAGTAATCAACTATCTGAATAAAAATGCAAATTTTCATTTTCAGAGTTTTTCTTTCAAGATCCATCAATGTCAGCGTGGCTTTTGCCGGGGAAGTAGTTGTTTTCTGTTAGATATTACAAAAAATATCTTCTTTTAATTTCAACTATCTGAGTGAAAATGCAAATTTTCACTTTCTGATTATTTGTCTCAATTCATAGGGCCTTTTCACAATATTTTTCAGATGTAGTTCAATGTCCAGCTTGGCTTTTGCCGGGAAAATAGTTGCTTTCTGTTAGATATTACAAAAAAGTAACTTGAATTTATCGTATGTTTTTTCTATTTCCAAACGAGTCAGTTTTTGGTTCAATTTCAAATTGAGAATGTTTCTCTTTACAACATGAATCCCTTCCAAGAGATGTTATCCTGTACGATGGAAAATAGCGACTAGTTTGTCTTTCAGTCGCAGATGATTCCGCAACTGACTTTATGTACATCCTGGTCATACTTTCAATAAAATCAACATTAACAATATTATTAGACAAACACTAAAGGCTGGTTCATAGACCAAACTTCAACGTTTACTTTTTCTTTCACCTTTTCTTCAAGATAATCAGTTAAATCGACACACCGTTCACACCGCTCTTAGAAAAAAAAGTGACGCACTGACAAATTCAGGGTGATTTGAATTTATTTTCATTTTGAAAGCTTCCATTTAACTTGCTCTGTGTGTGTTTGTTAGATGGATACAAATATTGCAAGCTGAATTAGAACCACATCCTCTTATCCTATGGAATTTAAATTTTACATGTTGGTTCGGTTCCGATGACAGTATATCAATAATAAAATTCGAAAAAATCAGTAAAGATAGTGAAAAATATCTGACCGTCGAATATAATAGCTTAAAAAAATACCCCTCCCCTGTCCACCCTCAAAAGCTAGAAAGAGATCGCAAGGAATTCGAAAAATGTTTCAAGAGTTTTGGATATGGAAAATTATGATGAAAAAAATCGATCGGGGGGGCTCGCCTTCCTTTCCTGTCACGAAAAAAATAGGAAAACTCGCGAAATAGAAATCGAAAAATCCGTAAATAATAAACTTGAATAATAAGTTTGATACAAAACCACTGATATCGCTATATTACGCCAAGTTTCATTCGATTATATACCAAACTATTATTGTCTGGGGACTAGCTACTGGATCAGACAGGATTTTTATAAAGCAAAAAGCACTGCTGACAATGATTTTCAATCTACACTATAGAACTTCCTGTAGAGAGACTTTCCGACAAAATAAAAAATTTACCGTTGTCAGTTTGTCCATTTTGAAAATATTTGTTGTCCTCACAACACTGCATTTTCTTAGATTAAAATAAAGTTAATGTTTACAGCCCCACTCACAGGCAGATTATAAATTCTTTTGTAACATAACACAATCTCTGACAGTTTCAATTTTTTTGAAAATTTTAAGATCACCTGGAAATAGTAAACTGTTTGCATCCTTAAGAACTGATGACAAATCATTGATGAACATTACAAAAAGTAGGGGTCCAAAATTGAAGCCTTGTGGCACTCCAGAATTAGCTTCAAATTTTCCTGAGCTATTTCCATTATGTTTCACTACTAATAATATATTTCCCTACAACTGCTATGAAAAGTAACGTATTTCTCATATAGCTTACTTAATTTCAAAACGATGTATTGCTCATACTGTGAGAAATATTTTTGCCCACAATCAACAAAAATCGACAAAAACTAGTTGGCTAGGTAGTTGTGTATTACATTCGCTTGAAAAAGATACAGTGTATCGAAACATGTCGCGAAGACAATAAATCTGTGGAAATTTAATCGTGTTTACCTTAGTGTCATAGTTGGCTGCTGTTCATTTTTAGATAGGTATCAGAACTGTCAGATTATAGAAGTTTTTCAAACTCTTCAGATAGTTTTCATTCGTGCTTTCATAAAAATCGCAATTTCTATTGAATATTATTTCAATAAGACATACTTACTCATAATAAATAATATGGATACCTACTGACAATAGTGACGATTTTGATAATAATACCCGCCAGAGATATTGGAAAAAGCTGCGAAAGTAACGTTTTTGTTGCCGGAAATTTCAACAAAAAAGTATGAATTGCCATACGAAAAAAATATTTATCTGTCAAGAGGTAGGTATTGTAGTTGTGCAGTTGTAGAAAAAAACAAATATTGAGGTATATTACTTGTATTTTTTTAATTTTTGCAGTTGTTGGAAAAGTATAGTGTGAAACATGTGGGGAAAGTACTTTTTCTCCAGCCAAATTAAGGATAATCTTTTGTTTGTCTACAATAAGCACTTGCAATTGAGTCTTCTTGGAAGAACGTTGCACAAATATCTGTCAGATGTAGTTCAATATCCGTCGTGGCATCAGCCAGGGAAGTAGTTGTTTTCTGTCAGATTTTTGCCTCATATCTTCCACTTCGTGGAAATATTTGGAGAGAAGTACTTCGATTTTGTCGATTTTATTCACATTTATTTGTACTCTCCGGCAAAACCTTGGAACTTGTAAGAATTATTCGCAGAGCTGAATAAATTAGTATAAAAATATTGTTTGGTGACTAAGCCATGTCGCAGATGCATCTTCTTGCATTGGGACAACCCGTACAGCTCGCCTAGTCATCTGGTTTATGGTTAGTCGGTGTCAGGGAATGAAATGTGAAGGAACTTATGACAATGCGCCATAATTCACGTGCACAGACATTTGTGAACCCTGCAAATGAATCGAGTTCACCGCATTTGCATGGGGAAATAATGTACCGTGCCCGCTGAATAGAAATTCACTTATTTAATGACTTGTACAAGTTATTCAAGTCGAGAATACAGGATCTATGCCTAACTCAAGAGCTTGGTTCTTGTCTTTGTCAGGAAAAAAATATTTCAGCTTGCTTGGACAATTTGTATTTCATGCTAACGTTTCGGCAATCGTTTTTGCTATCATCAGAGCTGAAAGTAAAACGGAATATTGCACAATATGTATGACAATCGATAAAAGTGTTGAATTTAACAAAATTGACATCTACAATTTTGCAATTGTTCTTATACTGTCTTGATAGCTCTCGTACATTCTGAACACACTTTTTGATGTGTACTGACGTATGTGGAATTAACAGTGAACTTCTGAAACAATCCTTGGACATGATGATTGATCCGCTCTTTTCAATGCGTGCAATTCAAAAAGAGAATTTCCTGATATCTTAAAGGTTGCGAAAGTAAAACCTATATTCAAAAAAGGGGATGCTACACAAATATCAAACTACTGCCCAATATTTATAATTCCCTTGTTCTTCAAAGTTTTTGTGGTTATAGTGAAACAGAGAATTATGAAATACTTTCAATCTAACAAATTTCTCAACTGCTGTGAATTTTGTTATAGGAATAAATGCAGTACCACACATATGCTATTTTCGAAATTGTTACAGAGATAGAGAGAGAATATATATATATATATATATATATATATATATATATATGTTCCAGTGACTGTAAAACAGTCGAAAACAATCCTTTAGGAACTCACTATACCTTTGTATAGATTGTATGGCATATGTCCGACAGAAAACAACTACTTCTCTGGCTAATACCTCGACAGATATTGAATTATATCTGTCAGATATATGTGCAAAGATCCTTACTTTGAAGGAACAACTTTGCAAGAGCTCTCAGAGACAGACAGCAGGACACCGCCTGATCCAAACAAGGAACCAACTGCAGACCGGTTTCGGGATGTAGTCCCTCATCAGTGCAATCCAGGTTATCACGGTTGTATACACACGGGGGCCCGGTTCCCGTCATCGTTCGCCGGGATGAACACTGCAATCGCTTACAGGATCCACCACGGCAACAGATTAGAGAGCGCTCCAGAAGGACATTTCGGATACGGAAACAATTCCTTGAAACAAGTATTCAGCATATATATATATATATATATATAGAAAAACTGATAAAATTCTTGAGGATGCAGTCAAATCACTGGGCTTAGTCAAAGAAAACTCTTTGTTATATTGTCAAGCTTTCGGAAAAATTTTTATTCCTTCATCGGGACAGATAACTTGAGGTTAGAAGTAAAAGTCAACGTGCTACGTGCAACGTGCTAACCTAACCTCAAGTTATCTGTCCCAATGACGGAATAAATTTTTTTCCGAAAGCTTGACAATATAACAAAGAGTTTTATTTGACAAAGCCCAGTGATTTGACTGCATCCTCAAGAATTTTACCAGTTTTTCTTTAACTAGTCAGTCAAGACTACCTCTCCACTTATATATATATATATATATATATATATATATATATATATATATATATATATATAAATAAGGATGGATATAGCGAGGGGCAATATATGAAAATATAAGTAGAAAAGTTATTGGGTATAACCCTCAAAATGTTATGCAACCGTAGACACGTGTTTCGAGCTTAAGCTCTCATCAGTACGGTAAAATCAAGTGCGAAGATGTACAACACTTGGATGTAAAAATAGAAACAAAGGAAGTCAACAACAGGAAGCCAACCACACATTTGTGGCTTCGGTTAGAAGACCTTGTGCTTACAAAGGCGACGTTAGTTGTTGCCTTGTAAGCACAAGGTTAGAAAATGTCGATTGTGTATTTTTTGTGTATTTTTTCGTTGTGAAAATGGCGTTTCTAGTTACCTCGTTGTGGAATTCAATTTTTGAGGTGTTGTTCGGAATCAGCTCGTCGAGTTACGTCTGAAGAAAGTTTGCGATTTTTCGAGAAATGGAAGATAATAATTTTCATATATCCCTCATAGTAAACAAATTTTCAAAAAAAAAAAAATTTTATCTCTTAGAAAAATCGCTGACGTATCTTGTTCGGATGATTTCGAATAACATATCAAAAATTGAATTCGATAAAGGAATAATGGCAACGTTTTCGTCGGAATCTCAAAACTTGTCCTTTTTTCGTTAATCCTTTGTCGAATTCAATTTTTGAGACGTTATTCGAAAAACTTAGGAAGAGAGAATGGTGAGATTACCAAATATAAAGTTTCTGAATAGGGAATTTTATAGTCTGTTGAAGTTTAATGTTTCACCTGTGAATAATAGTGTGAATTCGTCTACATAAATAATAATATGAGCCCAATGACAGATGCTTGGGGAAAACCAATCAGAGGATAAATATCAAATCAGTTCGAATATTATCTGTTCAACAACTTATTTCAATACTTTGTGAATGATTTCGTAGACAAAATTCGAGCTACTCAAATAGTTTGCAGTCATTTGGTACCAATATCATTAATTTCATCCAAGAGAAAATCATCAAATTGTACAGGGTGTTCGTTCAAATCAAATCTATGTATTTTCTTAGCTTTACCAAACAAACGGAGGTTTGTTGTTTTATACAGGAGGCACTTTTAATAGTGTTTCTATGATATTTTTGAGGAACATCGCACAAATATATGTCAAATGGTATTCAATATTCGTCGTGGCATTAGCCAAGGAAATAGTCATGTTCTGTCGTATATCTGCATAATATAAAGAGGACAAGGGGTTTTCAATTAACATGTTCGTCGGCTTTTTCATTTCCTGATATTGAGTTGGCTTTCGCATTGTCACAGCCGCCCTCTATTACAAATTTTGTCGACCCCAGTATGTTTCTTCAGTTGTAAGGTCCATTGAAGGGGCACGGTACAGAAAAACAGTGTTTATGGGCGGTATTATAAACCAGAGTATATGTATCATAAGCTCGAGCTATTTTTACTCCTCTCGGGAGCAAATTGGCCATCATTCCAATTATCTCGGAGGCAAAAAAGCGTTATTGGTTTGACGATGGACGGGAAATGCTAGGGGACGAGATGCGAGTCATAAATTTCGTTAGGTACGAGGTGAAAAAAGCGATTTGAACGTCTGGCTTTCGGTTTTACTTGCGCCATCGCGCTGAAGGAAATGTAATCGATTTCTCTGCCGAGTAAAAAAATACTATCAGCCGAACGAATAGATATCATCAGGTTCATTTTGCCAGCCTAAATAATCTCTGTAATTATCAAACCGAATTAAGTTGTGAATCTATAAATTTTGTCACAACAATAAGCAATCAGTGATTTCATCAAAAATTATTATGCATTCGATATCATTTCGGGTTTAAAAAATAATACTTCTCCTGGTCCAGATTAGATCTCTGTATTCCCTATCAAAAAGCTCCACACGTACCTCATATGTCACATTTTGAATTCAATAATTTTTACTGTTGGAAGAAAACCTAAATCTTTCAAAGACTCTAACACAACACCGATTTTTAATTCAGGCGATAAAAAATTAGTAACAAATTTTCGACCCATAACTCAGATTAATAATTTCTCATAAATATTCGAAAAATGTCTAAAAATAGAGTTATACAATTCTGCAATAATAACAAAAAAATTTCAGAAACACAATGTGGTTTTCTGGAAAACAGATCACCCGAAAATGTAGTTTTTGAGATACTTTACCAAATCAACAACTGTTTCCAAAAACATGAAAAATGCATTACTGTGTTTTTAGATTTGGCCAAGGCATTTGATACTATCTATCACAATATACTCCTTCAAAGTTGAGCTGAAATAGGCGTGAGAGGTGTTGCTTTGGAAATATTTGAGGATTATTTGACAAATTGTCAAGGTAAATTAATCTTTCAGCGACCCACTACTAGTTACCCGGGTAGTACCCCAGGGAACTGAATTAGGTCCCTATCTTTTTATTCCTTCCTATATATGAACAACATATTCAAAATTTCTAATTTCAATGGAAAAATAACTTCATTGGGTGATGATACAGCTGTCACTTTTGTTGGAAAGACTTGGGAAGAATTATACACTCAGGCTGAAATAGGCATCAAAATGATTTTCAACTGGTTGACCTATCAATTTACTGAGTGTCAATGTCAAAAAACCAAATTCATTGCATTTACTCCTACTACTAGAGACCAACCGAATTAGTAGAGATGTTCGACACTGGCGAGTGCCCTGTTGCTATATTATGTGACCTGAGCAAGGCATTCGACTGTGTTAACCATGTGAAGCTATTGAATACCCTAGAATCGTGTGGTGTTAGAGGAATCTCGAATAAATGGGTATATTCTTTCCTCAAAAATCGTCGTCAATGTGTTTCTCTCAAATTTGAAGTCGATGAACGTATTTCAACATTTTTCTCCGAAATAGGACAGGTCTCTTTAGGGGTGCCTCAATGGTCCGTTTTAGCGCCTATTTTATTTTTGATCTACATTAACAATCTCGAATCTGAAATAATGCATTCTAATTTTATCGCGTATGCAGATGTATCCACTCATCGGGCGTAGGAGCAACATGGCACTCGAGTTGAAACTACGCCTCATCAGGACAATCCTTCTGCCAATCATGATGTACGCGTCTACTGCTTGGGGGCAATGCGCGAACAGTTACAGGCAGAGGATGCAGGCCTTCTTCAATGTCTGCCTGAGAATGGCAACAGACGCACCACGATATATGCCAAACAGGTTTATATATCGAGACTTAGACATCCATCCGGACTACATTGACAGACTGATCAGGAATCACGTGGGGACTACTCTAGACAGAGTAGAGACCCACACGAACCCGTTGCTCACGGAGCTCCTCGAGAACAGACGTGAGCAAGACGATAGAGACAGAGACAAATACAGACGACCAGTGAACCAGGGAGACAACGACACCCCTGAAGAAGTAAGACGGAAGCGAAACCTTCGGCGACGCCAACGTCTACTTCAACAGGCTTAAAATTTCGATAATCATGCTTTTATGTTTCAGATTCCAAGAAGAACCGACCAAGTGGTAAACTCAGTAAATTCAATACACAACACTTGGCCCTCAGCCAAGTGTTTTTCAGGCCTTCAGCCAGTTTCAGGGGGGCACCATGCACATTAAGTAAAGTCATTGTAAAATCAAATTAAACTCATGTCAGATATAAGAGAGTTTCAGGCCGAGAATTGGCCGAGCACTCCATATCAAACGATCAGATTTTATTCTGCTGATCGCCAATCATCAGGATGAGGAACCGCTTTAACGAGCGGGGGTGGTGGATAGGGGGGGTGAGCTTTCGAGTACGTACGAGTGCTGGGGCGTTCATCCTTCCGGGCCTCAACCTTAGGGGGTGCATGGTGGTGGTATGCAGATGACATAACGCTGCTAGTATCGGCAAAGAACACCGAATCTTTAAAAAACGAATGTGAAGTTGCCCTAATTAATGCCTCCAATTTTTTCAGTGATCACAACCTATTTTTGAATCCACATAAAACTAAAATTATTCGTTTCCACAATTGTCAGAATAAAACTAATCCATTTCCAATAAATATAAATGATACAAACTTATCAAACCAAACTATAGTGACATTTTTAGGCTTGCATGTAGACGAACATCTAAATTGGCATACACATTGTGAAAATTTGATCTATTCAGTACATGTTTAGGAACTTAAAATCAGTATTAGACAGAGCCCAACTCTGTAACATATACTATGCAGAAGTTGAATCGAGACTGAGATATGGCATCTGCTTGTGGGGCAACTCAACCATGGCCAGAAATGTTTTTATCAAACAAAAATATATTTTACGTTGCATTTCTAGTACTTCTAGAGTGTCTTCATGTAGACCTATTTTTACCACTTATGGAATTTTAACTCTTGTTATTTTATACATCAAACAAACAAAGATATGCACAATATGAATACTCGGAGAAAGAATGAAATTCATACCCTTGTTGCCAGGTATAGAATTACACAAAATTCTCCCAACTATATCGGCCCCAGAATTTATAATCATTTACCACATGATATTAAAACATCTTGTACTGTTAAACAATTCAAATATAATTTGAAATCATTTCTGTTGAAACATTGTTTTTATTCCATAGACGAATTTTATTCATTCAGGTCTGTACAGGTGACTGGATAGATTTTTATTTTAAATATGACGTATTACTTTGTGATATATACTCTTCTAGACTGACTATTCCTATACAAAATGTACTTTTGTCGTTTAAAGGAAAATAAATAAATTGAAAATTGATTGAACCGGTGCTAGTGAATCGATTTCTTCGGTGGAATGAACATATTGAATGTACAGTAACTATACTACGTAAATTAATCTATAAATTTCAGCTTAGGAATATATTAAACAGAAAAATGTTACTGATGGTTTATGATGCCTTGGCAAATTCCGTAATACGTTACTGTATAATAGTATGGGGTGGTACCTTTAAGACATCGCTAGTTAATTTAAACGTGATTCAAAATTCACTAATAAGAATTATGGTGTTCATTTTTCAGGAACAATGTCGATACTACTTGACGGAAGACAATCAAATAAATAAAAATGGATTACATTTTCCACTCTTCCGCTTTATCCTATACAATAGGTGTATTCGCTAGCAAGGCTCTAACAGGTTGTGTCGAAAAGTGTGAATACAAAAGTTTTTGATTTTTTTACTATTGAACATTTTTCGCTAGGAGATCACGTTTCGCCGAAAATTGCAAAAAACCGTTTTCAACCCCTAAACTGCATCCCCATATCACCATTTTGAGTGTTTTCGTGTTTAAATATTTTTTTCAACAACATTTTCCACCTGGTCCTTGCATTTTAGGTTTTTTTCACAAACTCAAATTCAAAAGAGAGTTGAAAAATTGATACTTGTATAATGAATTATATATATATATATATATATATATATATATATATATATATATATATGCTGAATACTTGTTTCAAGGAGCAATAAATGTTCCAGTGACTGTAAAACAGTCGAAAACAATCCTTTAGGAACTCACTATACCTTTGTATAGATTGTATGGCATATGTCCGACAGAAAACAACTACTTCTCTGGCTAATACCTCGACAGATATTGAATTATATCAGTCAGACATATGTGCAAAGATCCTTACTTTGAGGGAACAACTTTGCAAGAGCTCTCAGAGACAGACAGCAGGACACCGCCTGATCCAAACAAGGAACCAACTGCAGACCGGTTTCGGGAGCCCGGTGCCCGTCATCGTTCGTATATATATATATATATATATATATATATATATATATATATATATATATAAGGATGTATATAGCGAGGGGCAATATATGAAAATACAAGTAGAAAAGTTATTGGGTTTAACCCTCAAAATGTTCTGCAACCGTAGACACGTGTTTCGAGCTTAAGCTCTCATCAGTACGGTAAAATGAAGTGCGAAGATGTACAACACTTGGATGTAAAAATAGAAACAAAGGAAGTCAACAACAGGAAGCCAACCACACATTTGTGGCTTCGGTTAGAAGACCTTGTGCTTACAAGGCAACAGCTAACGTCGCCACGGAGGCAGCTATAGCTACCAGCGTGACAATCCTACCCAGGAAAATACAAATAAGGATGGATATAGCGAGGGGCAATATATGAAAATACAAGTAGAAAAGTTATTGGGTTTAACCCTCAAAATGTTCTGCAACCGTAGACACGTGTTTCGAGCTTAAGCTCTCATCAGTACGGTAAAATCAAGTGCGAAGATGTACAACACTTGGATGTAAAAATAGAAACAAAGGAAGTCAACAACAGGAAGCCAACCACACATTTGATTTTACCGTACTGATGAGAGCTTAAGCTCGAAACACGTGTCTACGGTTGCAGAACATTTTGAGGGTTAAACCCAATAACTTTTCTACTTGTATTTTCATATATTGCCCCTCGCTATATCCATCATCATCTTCAATGGAAAATTTACCTCTTTTGAAGCTTGTAGTCTAATTTTCCACGGTCGCATACGAAAGACATTGATCACCAAAAGTATTGAGCATATCTTCGTAAATGTGCTTAAAATATATAAAAGAAAGTAAATATATTAAACCATTCAAGAAACAATTGCGAGAATTTCTACTAGAAAAATGTCTTTATAGTGTTGAAGAGTTTATGTCGTAGAACCGTAGTGTCTTGTCTTGTTGCTTTTATTCCGACATGTTGGCATGTTTGTTTTAGAATATTTTTAGAACAATTCTTATTGGGATTGATATTTTTGATTTCAAACCTGTGGTTTCAGATTTTTGACTTTGTCTAAAGTTTTAAATTTTTCGTGTTTTTATATTTACCTAGATTTAAGTTTTTGACTATTCCTATACAATGTAGTGTTGTCTATTGGAAAATAAAGATCTTATCTTATCTTATCTTACCTCTTAACTCTTTTAAACTTGATGATGGCTCGATACTCCAATTTTTTTATTTTCACAATTTCGGTGGACATATTTTTTCTTTCAATTTATTACGTAACTCTGGTTTACTTTTTTGACGTCAAACTTTACACTGACACTTCAAAAAAGTTATTGTTCGTTGCTATGGTTTTGCAATATTTTGTTTATGCAGCGAACTGGTCTAGGCTAACTAGATAATATCAATACAACCTCGTACAAGCTATGTATAATTTATTTTTCTTCTGTTATAGACGAATCGTATCTATTTTATATATCTGAATTGAATAAATTCACTAACTTACTTTGTCTTTGTGAAAATCCTGATCAAATTATTTCAATATTTATGAAAATTATTGCGGATAAACCATTCACTAAGACCAACCCTGTCATCAGTAAGAGTGTCACAAATTTCATGAAGAACATATAACAACAGAAGAATATGATGATACCGAGAGTACAGCAATAAAATACACCATCCACCCCACCATATTAGATTTTCGGCCGGAAAACCTTCCTAGGGACGTCGCAGTTAATCAAGGACACCATTGACTTCAATCCTATTATTCAGAAACTAATTCGAGTAAACTGCCACGAATGGTGGGGTGTGGAATAAGTATATAGTCTAGTCAACATTGAAAAAATGTGTAGTCGCCGAAAATAATGATCATGGTGTCTTTCGATTTGTCATGTCATGTTGAAAGTTTGAGGAAAGGTCCCAAAAGGGGCAGAAAAAAATTACTAGACTTATAAACAATTGAGTGAAAATAAAGTGGGGCTTTGTTTTTTTTGAATATCTCGAAACATATTGAAGATTTTCGAAATATTAAAAAAGATCTGAAAAGTTTGCTGAAAAAAATATTCATAATTTTTACAGAGCTCTGAAAATAGAGCCAAAAACGGGTAGTCTGGCTTCCGCGTGCGTTGAGTCACTCTGACACAACAACAACAACAACAACAAAAATCAACAAATCAAATATGAATATTAAGGAATAAAAAAATTCATGTACTATTGGGATACATCAATTAACAATAAACCCCGGGTAAAAAATCTTCATCCCAATTTCTCCATAAAATCTCCATTTGTTAATTAACAAATTTTTCTAAACTGAATGTTATCATTAAAACCTCGTTAATTAATGAACTAAAACCCTATGATTTTTTTCATTCAGCGACATTATTCTTAATAGGCTTACAAATAGATAACCCATGAAAAAATTGTAAAATTTTAATTTTCCACTTTTTTATTAACAAAGATAAACAAAATTTAAAAAGTAATATACCTATTAATTGATGAAAATTGTGATTTAAAAAAAATCGATTCCTTAAAAAAATCAATTTGTTGCTGAAAAATTTTCATTAACTTTTTTTAATTTTTTTATTTTCAATATTCATAATAATTTTTTTGTTGCGGAAGCCCGACTACCCGTTTTTTTGCTCAATTTTCAGGGCTCTGTGAAAATTATAAATGTTGGAGTTTTGGGAGTCGGATATATCATTTGATTTTGATATTGGTTGATCTGAGGTTACTATTATACAGGATGTCTTTGAATTAATCGAATGTAGCAACACCGCACCTAGTAACACCGTGCGCTTCATTTTTTCATTTTCTGTAATGAGTATTCACCCAATATCAATATCAAATGATATTCACCTATTTTGCAGGTCTACGAGCTTTTGCGTTTGACTGATTTTGTTCAAAGAATTACATAAACAGTATGTAATTATTAATAACCCTGTATACGGAGTCTTAGAACTTTTCATTATAACTCGTGTCGACAATATTAAGATTGCAATCATTATCCTCAACTGTTTGTAACAAAATAATGCAATTATTTAATTAACAACGCTGCCTCTTCATGTTTGACACCCTGTATCTCAAAAACCGTCTATTAGCTCTCGTTGTGCCCAGGGTGACATTTGATCAGGACATCATAAACTACATTATACTAAATTTTCAGCCAATTCGACTGGGACCCATTTTCCATAAGAACCGTGCTGATCTTTTCAGTTCTTTTTTAGCATTTCGAAAATTTTTAATATTTTTCTAGATATTCAAAAAAAAAACAAAGCCTCCTTTTTTCATTTAATTGTTTACAACTTTAGCAATTTTTTTCGGCCCCTTTTGGAACCTTTCCAAAAACTTTCTACATGACATTACGAATCGAATGACATCATGATCATAGTTTTCGGTGACTATCCAAAATTAAAAAGAAATGGTACATGTTGACTAGACTAATAAGTATGCGGGGGAGTCGGAAACAGATAGATGTCCGCGCAGTATTGGGGGTAGTAGCCATTACCAAGGTAACGAATGTAATAACGATTGAAATAAACTAAATCTCCTTCCTGGCTTCTCATATACGATATAGCAGGGCCGGATTATAGGTCAGTGTTTTTACAATTGAAATAGGTTGAAACAGCTGTTTGAATATTTGTTCAAATATCCAAGGAAGTCAGTGGTATAGGGCGTGCTGATCAGGATCACACACATAATTCTGCTAGCTGGTTACAGGGGGCACTTGCAAATTCAATACCCGTCGTGGACTTAGTTAAGGAAGTAGTTGTCATAATAAGCCTACATTGCCTACATCGGAGTAAGGGTAAAACATCGATTGACAACGACTCCCAAAAGACCTTTGTTTCAGAGGAAGATTTATAGAAAATCTTCTGAATCTGAAAAAGTACTTGTTTTTTTAATAACAATTTTAATTTATTCAGAAAATATCGATTTTTTTTCGTCGAAAAAAAATGCATATTTCAACTTTGATCGCCCGGAAATATTTAGAAATTGCGGAATCCCGTGAGTATTACTCATCTTTTTCAAAATTTCTTTCTGAATCCGAAAATGTTCTCGTTTTATTAATCAGGAGGCTAATTCATTTAGAAAATATCAATTTTGTGGATGAGTGCATTTTTTCTTCAAAATAATTACCCTTTTATTGTTAACCTTTTGTCGAATTAAGTTTTTGAGGTGATATTCGGAATCAGCTCGTCGACATACGTTCGAGAGGAGTTTGCGATTTTTCGAGAAATGCAAAATAAAAATTTTCGCAAAATTCGATTTCCTTCTATATAGAATATTGCATTTTTCAACTTTGATCGCCTGGGAATATTTCGAAAACGCGTAATCCCGCGGGTATTACTTCATCCTACAGAAAATTTCCCTCTGAATCCGAAAATATTCTCGTTTTTTTAATCAGAAGGGTAATTCGTTTAGAAAATGTCCATTGTGGATGGGTGTATTTTTCCTTCAAAATAATTGCCCTTTTATAGTTATAGAGAAAGTTATAGAAAATTTCCTTTTGAATAAAAAAATGTACTTTTTTAATCAGAATGCTTATTCATTTAAAGACCTTAGGGAAAGAACGTGTTAAGTCACATTTTGCCTCAAACCGCGATTTCCATGTCAGATTTTTGCTGCAATGACTATGCTTTCACATGGCATATTTGTACTGGGGAAGAACTTGTCGGGTCAGGAGATAGGTACAAATACTTTTTTTAAGCGTATACAGGCAAGAAACATGAGTAGTCCGAACCTGAAGAACGCTCTCCTGTATATTATTAGCCAAAGTGACTTAGCAGGTTCTTTTCCTGGAGTCTTCATTTAGAATATGTCCATTTTGTAGAGGTGTGCATTTCAAAGAAAAATGGCATATTTTGACTTTGATTGAGGAATCTTGTGAATATTACTTCATCTCATAGAAAATTTCCTTCTGAATCCGAAAATATATTCGTTTTTTGAATCAGAATGCCAATTCATTTGGAAAATGTCTATTTTGTGGGGGTGCATTTTTTCGTCAAAAAAATTGCCCTTCTATAGTTAAATTCTTTTTCTTTCATTTTCGTAAAGTTCAACCTTTTCTGTATGTGCTTACCAAACATTTTTCATATGACCCGAATCAACAAATTTTCGAAATTTATTATTTTCAATTTTTCAAAAAATTGCAAAATGCCCTCAGAAGTATGATGCTGATTTCGAATAACCTCTCAAAATTTGAATCCGACAAGGGATCAAGGAAATAATGACAAATATGGCTCTTATTTCGGTAATCCCTTCAGGCTCGTGCCACAAACTTCCACACTCGTGAGAAAAGTTGAACTTTCTCCACTTGTTGCACAATTTACTATTTTTCATTAATTTCATTGAAGTTATAAAAATATAGTGCCCGCTAGAAATCTGCAGTATACAGAGCTAACAAAAGTAATCAATGAATATAAAAATATAAAACAACAAGAAAAATTAATTGGCGCTCCGGGGCGACTTGATTGATTCCAGTGGCGCATTTGCTTTTTCAGCTGCAGGAAAACCTGGAAAAACCTGCAGCACCACATCATCTGAAGATCTTGATCTGCCAATGTCCTCTCTCTCATAAAATAAAATGTAGGGTGTCTCCAGAGGCTCCAAAATACCCAAGATATCGTCAGAGCATTTAGAAACAAAACTATCGTCAAACTTAAACCAGTCCGTTCCATCTTTTGCCCATGCGTAATAATGGCCACATTCAACGTCGAAACCACAGTGAACAATGACTGCATGAATATTATAATTGTGGTCTGCTAGATTGAGGTGTACATCTATTTCCAATCTTCATATAAGTTTGGTGCCTCCACCAGAGGTTGAGTCATGTTTGAAGAGCATCAGTGTTATTATCAGATTGACTGGTGCCTCAGTTATACTCGTTGTCTTATAATTATCAGTCAATTTGGCGCATATTGGGCAATACAGTTGATCATCACCAGTTAAAAGTTCTATTTTCATATGATGAAACAGCAAGCTCCGCACGGACTGGCTATCAGACATATCAGGAAATGCTAGTTGAAGCTCCAGAAAGTCACATACGTTTTTACTGTCTCTCAAACATGTACCACAACATAAACTAGTGAGGATTTTTCCAGCGAAAGATCTAGAAACACAAGACGAGATAAGCTGTACGGAACCATTTGATCCAGAACGGTCGAGACTACTGATTTTGTCATTTTCCTGCTCACGAAGAGTATTCAATAAGAATCCCAAGAATTCGGAACAATCCTCTTGTTGTCCTAACTAGTATCTAGTAGACTTCGAAGACTCCAGGAAATCGATTGGTGGGAAAGATGATAAATTCTTACGAAACTGCAATTGCATAAAAATGGATTTGAGATTGGTAAATAAGTAGGAAAAGTTCTCGTTCATTGTTAAAATCTCGTTTTTGAAATTCTTAAACTTAAACTCCCCGAACAATAAGAATTTTAACTCTCCCACATCTGACCCCAACATTTCCATCATCCCCCAATCCGATTGCAGTAGCTCGCAGCGGGGTCTTCCACGTGCGGGAGCCTGGAAAATCGTTTTCTCACGTGGGAACGTTCCCCAGCGGTCTGCGGCCGCAGCGGGTGCAGGAGTTTCGTCCACGGGATTTGCCGAAGGCCAGCGGAGACAGCTGCTGCGGATCAATAGTTGCATCAGCGGATGGCGGGCGCAACTTCCAACCCCTGACCTTGCTCATTCGTGACCTTCAGCCGCAGTCCGGCCGGGGTGGAGAATCAAACGTCGGGGTGTGTAATGTGGCAGAGGAAAATGTACAAGCGGCGTCCAGTACGAGGATATATTGAAAAATTCTTCGCTTACTATAGAACCGAACACAATTCCAATGTCAAAATATTTTATTACTAAACATAATTAATTGGATACATTTATTACAGCGAACCTGCAAGGTCTCTAGACCTTTCAAAAAAAAGTTTCTTCTTGCTCTGAAAACCAGACCTCCACAGCTTTTATTACCTCCTCGTTGGAAGAAAATTTACGACCTTTTAAACTTTTTTTTAGTTGAGGAAAGAGATGATAGTTGGACGGAGCCAAATCTGGTGAATATGGGGGGTGTTCTAGTAATTCAAACCCTAAATCACGAATTTTTTGCATGGCAACATGAGATTTGTGTGCAGGGGCGTTGTCCTGCAAAAACAAAACACGTTTGGGTAGCTTTCCGCGTATTTTCTCTTTATTTTTTCTCGTAGAGTGGTCAGTAATATCAAATAGTAATCTCCAGTTATTGTTCTACACTTATCCAAAAAATCAATCATGATTACTCCATGGAAATCCAAAAAAACTGAAGCAAGAACTATTCCAGCAGATTTTTGGACATCAAACTTCTTAGGTCTTTGAGAACCGGAGTGTCGCCATTCCATCGATTGTTGCTTTGTTTCTGGATCGTAGAAATGTACCCAAGTCTCATCCATAGTAACAATTCGGTTTAAGAAGTCCACATCGTTTTCAAATCGAGCATAGATCGAACGCGATGCTACTACCCTTGCACGCTTTTGGTCAACATTCAAACATTTGGGGATCCATTTGGCAGCAATTTTTCCCATGTCCAAATTGACGTGAACTATATGATGAACGCGTTCGTATGAAATATTCAGTGCTTCAGATATCCGTTTTAGCCCAATTTGACGGTCTGTTAAAATCATGTCATGAACTGCATCGATATTTTCGGGGACTGACACAGAAACTGGCCTTCCCGATAGGTCATCATCTTCAATGGAAAATTTACCTCTTTTGAAGCTTGCAGTCCAATTTTTCACGGTCGCATACGAAGAACATTGATCTCCAAGGGTATTAAGCATATCTTCGTAAATCTGCTCACCTCTCAACCCTTTTAAATATAGGTACTTGATTATGGCTCGATACTTCAATTTGTCGATTTTCACAATTTTGCTGGACATATTTTTTTTTTTAATTTATTGCGTAACTCTGGTTTACTTTTTTTGACGTCAAACTTCACACAGACACTTCCAATAAGTTATTATTCGTTGCTATGGTAACGCAATATTTTGTTTATGCAGGGAACTGGTCTAGGCTAACTAGATATCAATACATCCTCGAATAAAGTTTTATTTCTCAAACTTCAGCTGACAATATTTATGGAAAAATTGTCAAAAATTGCAACAAAATAAATAATAAATAAATGCTTTCAACCGCCATAGCTCCTTTCACTGTAGTGTAATGATGAATTATCAGATTACTCGTTTGGAAAGTTTTGGAGAATTTTGAGAGGAATTTTGAAAGGAACTGACGATACAACAGATTATATAATGAGTGTAACATTCCAATTCCATAATTTACTTTAAATGAACAAGTAGATTCATTACTGATTTGTAGCGGCTTGTATCCAACAGAGTGTCAATTTGAAAAGTTTCTTCCCTTAATATTTTTCTACCAGGAAATAATTTGAGAAATCGGAAATACACATTATTTTTCAATAATTGATAATACTAAAGCCAAATTAACTACCATTGAAATTTTAGGTACAATTACATTTCTTTCTCATGTTAATTTTAGGATTATATGAAAGCTTTTAATAATTTCTACTAGAAAGGAAGTAATCACAATCATTTCCTCTACATCAAAACATACAAATAATGATTTTGCTTTTTATTCTTGTTCATAATTTTGCACACTTTTGATTGGTATTGGTAGGTATGGATGGTGACTGATGCACTGCGACCTAGTTAGATCTATTGTGCCCCATCTTCTTCTGTTATCTCAAGGTGTTCTCGTTTACAGCAGCCCCCCAAGCCTCAATTCCTTCAGGAATTTTAGGATTTTGAGGGGGTCCATTTGTGGTATTTCTTCCACAGTCAGCTGGTGTGATCCCAGTATATTTAATCTTTTGTGGTGTACAGCATAACACTCCATCAATATGTGGTGAGGTGTTTCTGGATGTTCCCCACAGAATCTGCAGGTGTTGTCCTCCTCTAAGCCTAGCTTCCTTAGGTGTTATTTGAGTCTGCAATGCCCCGTTAGAAATCCTGTGATTGTCTTTAGACTAATTTTGCTGAGGTTAATCAGTGTTTTCGATCTTGCTCGGTTGAAATTGCCGAGGAGGTCTTTGGCCTACCTTAGCCCTGGAAGTCTTTGCCAGTATGTTGCTCTCATTGCTTCTTCAGTTTTATTGAGTTCTTCTTGGAAGTAAGATTTTCCAAGTCCTCAGAATGGTTCTGGTCCGATCAGTGGCGTTGATGCCCCTTTTCGTGCCAGGGTGTCTGCTTGTTCATTGCCCTCTACTCCGACGTGCCCAGGCACCAAGAGGAGGATCACCTTGTTGTTCCTGCCTAGATCATTAAGTTTTTCTAGGCATTCCCAGACCATCTTCGAGTTGATGTTATATGAGCTCAACGCTTTGATGGCTGCTTGACTGTCGGAGAGGATTGCAATTTCCTTGTTCCGGTAGTTCCTGTCGAGGTTGAAATGAATGCATCTTGCAATGGCGTGAATTTCCGCTTGAAAAATGCTGGGGAAGTGTCCCATGGGTTCGGAGTACTTGGTTCGAGGTCCAAATACTCCTGCTCCAGTTCCGTCGGGAGTTTTAGACCCGTCCGTGTACCATGTAATGGTATTCTTACCCAGTGCTCGAATGGATTCTGTGCTCCATTGTTTCTTGGTATTTAGTTCCGTTCGAAAAAATTTCTCGAAACTAAATTTCCTGGTAATTTCGTCAGTTGGGAGATCGGCAAGGTGTGCACTTCCGGTGGGGGTTGAGCCCCTTACACTGTGTGCTGTCCCTTTGAGTCCAACTTTGGCCAACCTCATGTTTGCTCCCCAAGCAGTTTTCCTCACCATGAGATGGAGAGGAGTGAGGTCCAGAATGACCTCTATTGCTGCTGTTGGAGTTGACCTCATTGCTCCTGTTATGCAAAGACATGCTAGTCTTTGTACTTTCTCCAGGATTTTCTTTGTTGTGGCGAGTTCGGTTCTACCGTGCCACACTACTGCTCCGTAGGTGATCATAGGTCTCACTATCATGGTGTACATCCATCGCAGTATTGATGGGTTACAGCCCCATGTTTTTCCTGCAACGTTCCTGCACACCATCAGTGATGATTTTGCCTTGTTAGCGATCTTTTCTACGTGTCGTTCCAGAGTAGTTTTGAGTCTAGGTTTAGTCCTAGATACTTCACCTCTTGCTGCCATCCTAAATCTGATCCGTCGAGGCGAACAGTCCTTAGGTGCTGAATCTTTGTTCTTCTAGTGAATGTTACCATTGTGGTTTTTGATGAGTTAATTCTCAATCCCACAGAGAGGCACCATCTTCTGGTAGTCTCTAGCTCCCTTTCTATGAGATAGCAGAGGGTTCCTTCGAATTTGCCTTTGGCCATAATGACTATGTCGTCAGCATATCCAAGGCAAGTGACTCCGTTTCCGGTAAGTGTTCCGAGTAGTTCGTCTACTACGAGACTCCACATCAGAGGTGATCGTACCCCTCCTTGTGGGCATCCCCTGCTTGTGCTGATCCGAAAGCTGGTATCGCCCACTTTCGTTTCAGCAGTTCTTGTAGCCAGCATTTGGCACATCCATCTGGATGTGGTTCTGTCTACTCCCTTGTTCGTTACGGCCCTATTTATTGCTTCGTGAGAGGGGTTGTCGAATGCTCCCTATATGACTAAGAAAGCGCATATGGCCATTTCTTTATACTCGAGAGATCTCTGGATGCTTTCGGTAAGCACGTACAGAGCGGTTTCCGTTGATCTGCCCGCCCTGTATGCATGCTGCCCGGGGTGCAATGTCACCCTCTCCAGTATCTCGGTTCTGATGTAGTTATCTACTGTCTTCTCCACTGTCTTCAGTAAGAAGGATGAGAGACAGATTGGTCTAAATGACTTCGGGAGGGTTGGGTCCTTCTTTCCTACTTTGGGAATGAAGGTTACCCGTGCTCTCCTCCAGTCGCTCGGTATGTGCCCGAGCGCCAGAGACTTTTGAGTAGCTATGATCTTAATTATTATCTCAGTGTTAAGGCCACGACTAAAATTATAGAATCGGCGGACCACCCTGTAGACCGTCACGGCAATGGGCTTGTCTCATGGACTCCTATTACCATCACTCAGATTTCCGATCTGACGAAATGCGAACATCAAATTGAGATAACGTCGATACGTCCATTAGGATTTGATTACACTCTTCGTATCAGATCGCAACAACAATCTGAAATGGTCCAGTAATCTCGTTAAATAACGAAATTATTTTCGTGAGAACAATTCTCTGAAAACCATGTCTTTCACACAACAGTCGTAGTTATTTGCTGATGATACCTCTATTTCAGCAGAAGCTGATAGTCTCGTTGAACTGCAAGACAAACTCAATATGATAGGTAGGAACTTCTCAGTATGGTGTCGCTCTAACAGACTAATTCTGAATGCAGATAAAACGGTGCTGGTTCAATTTTTTGGAAAAAAACACATTGAACAAGACATACATGTTGAAATTAATGAGGTGGCAATACATCCATCAGTAACTACGAAATTTTTAGGAATCTACATTGACTCTGATTTGAGTTGGAAATTTCACGTCAATTACGTTTGTAAGAGAATCAGCAGCAGTTTTTATGCTCTCTTACAACTTAAGAAAGTGTTGGACGAGAAAAATCTATTAGATGTTTACCACGCAATGGTAAATTCTGTTCTCTCCTACAATATACTTCTGTGGGGCAATGGAAATAACATAACTCGCGCTTTTATAGCTCAGAAGCGAATAATACGTATGTTATATGGTCTTCGTCACACAGATTCATGTAGACCTGTTTTCAAAGGAAAAAACATTTTACCATTACCATCTATTTACATATACAGTTGTTTGCTTTATGTAAAAAAACGCGAGTCTGAGTTTGAAACTAACTCCAAGTGCCACAACTATCCAACAAGAAATGGAAATCTTATTAAATTACAACAACACCGCACAACGTTGTTTCAAAAGTCACCCACTTTAATTGGTTCGAAGTTATTCAACTGCCTGCCTCCAGATATAAAGAGTATACGTTTAATTTCTACCTTCAAAAGAAAGGTCAAAGAATATCTTCTGGAGCGTTGTTTTTATTCCATCGACGAATATTTTGAGTACTCATTCACTCCCGCGTAGATCTACTGTCTATCATGTATTGTGTCTATATTAGTAATTTTATGTATTGTGTATTTATACATTTATGTGTTTCATGTTCAATCTGACGATTCCTATGTCATTGTGAAATGATCATTTTAAGGAATAAAATATTTATTATTATTATTATTATTATTTGACCCGTGGTAGGTGAACTGACTCCTGAAAAACCAGTACCGGAATATTTCCAAATTTATGTGTGTATGTGTGAGAAAAAAAGTACCTCTGGTACACGCAGACATGGTTTGTTGATTCGGAGTACTCATATGGACATCAAATGACGAGTAGCAATAGAAATATATATTATAAAAGCTCTGGGATGCCCGAATGTATATACAAAAATCAGGAGTAGGAATTTTATTTTCGATAATTTCAAAAAAGTTTGTTTATAAAAATTGTTCACTACTGGAAACAATATCCAGAATTGGAATCACAGCCCTCCGAGCAACAAACTTTATTTTTCCCCATTTTTTATGTTTTTGTCCTCTCAAAAAATACTCAAATGCACTTTAGGGACCTACCATCACTTTAATATTATTTTGATGCATAATTTGGTCTCATTTATCATTTGGACAAGATTATCGACGTTTGTTGGAAATGTTTGTGATTTGTGCATGTTATTTTTTCTTCATAAACTTTTTCGATATTATTGAAAATAAGGTAAATAGTAATCAAAATTCCGTTTTTTATTGTCCTTTGTATATCGATTTGGAATTTCGAAATCTGATGCCTCCATTGAGAGTATTTCGCAATGCACTCATTTTTTTGAAGAAGAAAATTTTCTATGAAATGGATAAGAAAAATGTTTTCCATGAGGAACAATCTTTTTGACACTCACTGTTTAACACCTGCAATGTGAAAAGTTTGATTAGATACACTTTACTTTCAATAATGAGTTATTACAAATATTTCTCTTATAAGATTCAGAGCTGGATTAACTTTTTTTATCGTGAATATGAAAAAATGTACACTTTTCAAATAGATTGTTTTTTGTCCTTCATGTAAATATTACGTGTGGTAAATCTAAATAGAAATTAAATATTTGATTGGCTTGACATGTTTAAGAATATTTCTTCAATCTCAAGAGAGAGAATTCCAGCATTCTGTAATCAAATTTGATTTCAGAATTGGCAAATTCTGTGATGATCGTGGAGAAATACAATTGTCGACTTGAAGATATCGGATTTTATTAAGAAAATAAAACTCCAAATTCAATCCTTAAAGTAAAAAATTAAAAAAATAATTAGTCAATTTTGAATGCTAGCCTGTCTATAATATAAATTCTTAGACAGCGTCATAGGCGCCTCCTCCAATTCATCAAATAGTTAAACAATTGCTTCTAATATCTGTTCACATAATTACATTATGGCCGGGCTACATTGAACTCATTAAGATAATTCGACAAATTAGATAAAGAGACCACAAAAGAGTTAACTTCTGCTTTATAGGGTTTCAAATAGGGTACACATATAATGAGCTCGTGTAAAAATATTTTTTGGGACTGGCTCGCCAACCGAGTGGACGGACTCTTGCAAAAATACTAGAGTGGTGCGGCGGATGGAACGTTGAATTTGTGTTTGAGGTTCTTGTGTTTCTAGATTGAAACATTGCAACAGTTTTGTTTTAACTAGTCATCTTGTGCTAGTGCTAGTGCTAGTCTGTTTTATTTGAGAGTGTATACATACTTTTTTCTTCAAAAGCAAAAAAAACTAATGTTTTTTTGACAGTTTTTATGTCAGTAGGCAGATACTAAAATTCCTGCGGCTGGGTTTATTTTTATTTCTTGTCTTTTCTCCAATGTAACGCCTAAGAAAACAAGGGAGATTTTATTATTGACGTGTACCATTTTTCGAATATATTTTGTTTAAATAAGTGATTATTACACAAGAACTGTTTAATCGCGATTAAATTTTCGTCCTCCATATTGGTTTTAGTTGTGTCGTTTTTCAAGGATTCTTACAATTCTTGGCAACAGTTTATAAAAAAACAATAATTTCTGAATCGTTTAAATGACCTAATATTGATTTTCATCAGTGAAAACTCCATTTTCGATAGGATTTCTAGACAAATATATTGACATAAGGCAAATACGTCAGAATTTGAAATGTTTACATGCAAAATTCGCAGCAAAGGCTTCTTCAATGCATTGTTGGGATGCATAACCAAAGTAATATATAGACAAGCGTTTGATTCTGAAACGTCTCGTATTTAAAGCTTAAGCAAAAATATTTTTTAATAAAGAAGAAATTGTTAGAAAATGTCGGTGTTCATTATCAATGAAATTCTTTGTTGTCAAAAAGTTCTGATTACATATACTGTCAAAAATGTCAAACTTTGCGATAGCGCAGTTGGATCGCGCCTAGCAACACCAGTGTTGCCAATTCTCAATACATAAATAGCAACCCTCGTACTACATTTATAAGATATAACTTTGAGATTGACATGAATAAAAGATTCCTACGACGCCGTCGATGAGGTTGTGTATACACTCCCCCTTTTTACCGAGAATACACTCCATGTCGTTGTTAGGAACTAACTATGGGAAACACTCCCGGGAAAAGATAATAAATGGCGTTCTTTGAAATAAGCCGTGTTTTATGGACCTCCGCAACATTATCACGAATGCTTATCTGCAACGTAAAGGTACAGCGGTGCTGTCCATACAGCGTTATTAAATCGTTGTGTTCGGCAGAGCAATGGGACCATCTCTGCTACTAATGAACGGATCTTCTGAGTTCGTGAGTTATTATAATCATTCGTTCCTGGGTTGTTGAATGAATGGTGCATTTGTTGGAAAATTAATTTCTTCAGATCAGTTCCGATACTAAAATTCGGATTTAACAAATGTATCCATTTTTATACTTCTGAACTTGACACGACATTAGTTAGAATTCCTCTCAGTCCATTAAATTTTGATAAAGAATTAGAAATTATCAAACAAATCGCAGTCAACAATAGTTATAAATCGTCTTTGATATATAACCTTCTGTCTATAAGAAGCTATATAAGAAAGCAATTTAAGAAGTTTCTCCTCCTCTAAAAGATGAACAAATGTCTAAAACAATTACTTATATCGGTGAACCAAGCAATAAAATAGGTAATATCTTGAAAAAGCGAGGTTTCAATTCTGCTTTTTAAGATAGACAATACTATGGGCAAATAAACTGCTTGCCAGATGAAGTGGGACAGCCAAAAAAATGCCTTATTTTAGTAATTTTGACTAGCTATAACTTGGACATTTCTTGGCCGATGTTGGATTCTCAACCAAAGGTGGAAAGCGCCATCTTTGAACTATGCGTCATAGGTGTCAAGTTTCTTTTTTTGCAATTCGTTCTCTTTGCACAGGGTAAGAATTTAAAGCCGGAAACATTAAACATTTTTGACCAATAATTTGGGAAATGTGAGGGACCCTAGAATTTTTTTTTATGTTGGGTGAATTATTGGGCCGATACCTCGAGATTTGTTCAAAATATTTTTGATAAATTGCGTTGCTATGGAAATATCGCCATTTTATGAAATTCCTGTTTCATTTTAAAATGTGGCCTTTTTTAGTTGAACCATAGCAGCCACCATCTAAACTGCAACAAGTGATATTTCAACTGAAGATAATCAACACCAGTGGAGCGCAAAAAGGGGTCTATGATATTTAGAAACGAAAATTCATTTTTATTGAAAAAATTCAACACTTTTATTGATCGTTACAGTAAAAATGTGCCATACCTTTAATTAGCATGATGCTGACAAATTCAAAGGCGAGCACGTCTGGAGTTGGATGAAGTTGGAGTTTTCCCGAAGGGAACGTCAGGCAGAAACTTTTGACAATCTCGAAGGGATGATTCTGGACCTCTGGCAGGCAGTTCCTATAGAACTAATCACCGAATTGATTTCGTGCATGCCAAGTCGTTGCCAGGCAGTTATTCAGGCTAGAAGGGGGCCAACGCCTTACTAAATAGAATTATATTCTTGTTTTATGAATATTTGGGGTTTCTTTTTAGTTTTGTAAATAACGTTCTCTTATGTACGTAAACATATGGATCGTTTTTTGTACGCCGATGAATTCATAAAAAAAATTAATTACATGTATGCTCCTTGTAATTGGAATTTTAATTTGTCTACATAACAGAATCCCCTTTAGCACGCCTCTGAATTTGTCAGTATCATGCTGATTAAAGGTATGGCACCTTTTTAACTATAACGATCAAAACTGTTTTCAATAAAGACGAATTTTCGTTTCTAAATATCATAAACCCCTTTTTGCGCGCCACTAGTGTTAATTATCTTTAGTAGAAATATCCCTTGTTGCAGTTTAGATGGTGGCTGTTATTGTTTAACTGAAAATGGCCACATTTTAAAATAAAAACGGAATTTCATAAAATGGCGATATTTCCATAGCAACGCAATTTATCAAAAATATTTCAGAAATCTCGAAATTCGAAATGTTTCCGGCTCTAAATTATCACCCTGTACATAGAGAACGAATTGCAAAAAAAGAAACCCGACGCCAATGGCGCATAGACCAAGGATGACGCTTTCCACCTTTGGTTGAAAATCCAACATCGGCCAAGAAATGTCCAAGTTATAGCTAGTCAAAATTATGCAATTTTTTGGCTGATCCACTTCATCTGGCAAGTAGTTTATATTTTGGCCAAACTGGTAGAACCTTCAAAAAGCGCCTAACGGAATATAGAAACAGCTTTGTTAACGGAAAAACGAATCCAACATATGCTACTCATTTATTAACGGAAAACTATACTTTCGACCATGATTTAGAAATTATTCACGTTCTTAACAAAGGTATGAAGCTGAATCTTCTAGAAAGTATGGAGATGAATAAATGGAAAAATTCTCAGAATATTCTGTGACCAACCCGAATTAAATAATTCACCACTACTTATGTTTTCCTGGAAAGATTAGATTAGACATAATCAGTAATGTGTTGGTACTTATCGGAAGTTTATTGGTAGTTAGGCATACAACCAATCCCTGATCAAATATGTAATTCAGACAAATTGCGGTATTAAATAATATCATGTCTGAGCTATTCGAAAAACTAAACTGAACAATGTATTTCATAAACTAAACTATCTGTCAAACTGACATTAGAGCAACTGAACTAGTAAAGCCACCTCGTCAAAAATAACATTTCTTGAAGTAAACTGTTGGTGATTATTTCACTTATGCTAAAAGCTAAAATAGCGTATTATGATTGGTTGAAATTTTTGTGTTGATAAATGAAACCATCATGTTTTCGATTTTGTAGTTCGATTCCTGATTGGTTATTATCAAAACACAAACTTACCACTAGCAAGCTGCTATAATGACACAACACCAAACTTTGACCAAAAATAAATAAGCACTCACTATCAATTCATATCAACTTCACAATTTTCGACAAATTTTGCATACTCGTTGATTAATCAAATCACTAAATCAAAATGTTATCAAAACATAACCTCGAGCGAGAAGCAGTAGACTAGACATGCAATGACGAAACTACGAATGACACGCTCTGTCATTGGTAACTGAAATAGAGGGATGTTTGAAATATCAAGTAAATGTTTTGTTAGTTGCATAATTTCAGAACTAAATGCTGGATTAATGTTCCTAGTTAAATTGAATAGTAAATAAATAAAAATGGTTTCGATTTTATTCATGAAATAATCTTAACAAATACAACTCGTGTTGTCGGCGATTATCGTTAATTCCTTCTCGGTTTCGGATCAAATTGTGTTGGTTTAGGCAACCACACTCGCGCAAGCGCTCGTGTGGTTGCCAAGCAACATAATTTGATTCTCAAATTCAAAGGAATTACTATTTCGATAATCACCGATACACTTGTGGTATTACCTACGACAATTTAATTTCGCTCTTAAAATTGAAACAGTACACATAAAGACGTAAAACAAAGAACCTTAAATAGGAATGGAATGGTTATTGATAAAAATGGCATTTTGAAAGAATTTGGCTATGAAATTAATCTACAGGATGTTTTAAATTTGTGCTGTACAACAACCCTGTCATTAACCCTCTATATTGACTAATTCGCCATCATTTAACAAAAGATTCGATACCAAAGTTAAAATCAGTCATTTTACCTACAGTTTGTTAAAACAATTATGAAAATTGAACTGAAAATTAAAAAAAATTATGATACTTACCTACCTCAAATTTTATCAAATACTATACAATAAATTTGATTTAGGTAGAAAAATTCAATGGAAAAATCAATGGGGACTTTAGTTATTCCATTACATATGATAGTTCAAACGTCTATATAAATTTTGAACTTCGTCCGAGTTTTTTAGAGGCTTAGCAATTTTATTGCCCCTTTTGACTGGACTATGGACAATTTCTGCAACTGCATAGAGCCAGTGTTGGGGGAAAATAATCAATTTACTGGATGTTGCTCAACCAGTAAAATCAACAAGAAGATTTCAACAAAAAGGAATGTAAATCTGATTACAATTTTTCATTCTTTCGATGTTTGAGATTGAAAGAAAAGTATAAAGACATTCAGTGACAAGATTGAGGCATATTTTATCTCAAATCCCATTGTGTAAATTACAGAACATAGTTTGAGAAAGTAGTTTTTAATATTTCTATAAGAGTTAGTTTAACCAAACGACTTAATGATATATTATTGCATTCAAATGATGGGAATCCGAACAAAATCATGATAATCATCAAAATGCATACCGTGTTCACCGTTTCGAATATCCGTGAGTAGAAATATCATATCACGATTACGTTTCTCTACTCGTGGGGCGAATCACGAACGGACTGTTTGTTATGAATAAATCAATTTCATAAACCTTTAATCCGTTTCATATTCAGTACAGTAAAGGAAATACAGGGAGAAACGTATCGACACCGATAAACTCCCCGTGAGAATTTCTTAACTCATTATACAGTACGGAAAAGAAAACTGTAGGTCACAATGAGCTTATGACAAGAGGCATAAGATGTCCGGAGGACTGCTCACTGCTAATATCCTATACAATAGGAAAGTTGGGTCGAAAATCCATCTTATGCCCCTTGTCATAAGCTCATTGTGACCTACAGTTTTCTTTTCCGTTTTATATACGGTCTTGACGATCGTGGTCATGGGTATTCTTGGTTGGGCTTCCGGCGCTGGGATGGCGCTCGCAGTTTGGAGTTAATCCACTGTGCGGGCGCGATCTCTGTTTCGGTCTTTAATGGGTTTGGTCGTCGATTCATTCGTTGCAGTCATTAGTTATTGACTGCTAGACCTACCCTATACTGATGAGGAGCAGCACTCCGAAATCGATATATAGGTTGTCCGAATGTTTCGATGAACATTCCCATGCAACCAGGCAATTGCAGAGATAACCTTGTAGGAACTCTGTACGGAAATTTCATCAGAAGTAATTCAATGTTCGTCGTGGCATTAGCCAGGAAAGTAGTTGTTTTCTGATGGATTTTCGACCCAACTTTCCTATTGTATAGGATATTGGCAGTGAGCAGTCCTCCGGACATCTTTTATGCCTCATTATACAGTGTCTGGAAAGTAAGGAATCATTTTGATATTCTCTTAACCAAATTTTTTGCAAAAAAACTGAAAGATTGATTTAAAGTTTGAATTTTCTACATTCTCCAGAAAATTCTCATTCGAAGCGTGAGAATCGTTAAAGCAATGACGTCATCGGAATTTTTTTAGATGCAATACTCAGCCTAGTTACAGCAATAAAGTTCAGCAATATTTGTATTTCTTTTTTTTTTCATACGAATAGTGAAAAACAGATTCATATTTCGGTGTGTCAATCAGAAAGGATTGAGGAAAAGAACCACATGTTCAAAATAATTTTTCCGGGTGTCCAGGGCCGGTTTCACTCCAGCAATATTCCTCAACTTCCTTAATCATTATATTCTAGGGAAGTTTTCAGGATAAGGTGCGGAAAAAAACAACATGTTTAAAATAATTTTTCCGGGCGTCCAGGACCGGTTTCACTCCAGCAATATTCCTCAACTTCCTTATTATGGACTCTGCCATCATCATAATCTAGGAAAGTTTTCAGGATAGGGTGTGGAAAAAAACACATGTTCAAAATAATTTTTCTGGGCATCCAGGGCCGATTTCACTCCAGCTATATTCTTCAACTTCCTTATTATGGACTCTGCCATCATCATAATCTAGGAAAGTTTTCAGGATAGGGTGTGGAAAAAACACATGTTCAAAATAATTTTTCTAGGCGTCCAGGGCCGATTTCACTCCAGCTATATTCTTCAACTTCCTTATTATGGACTCTGCCATCATCATAATCTAGAAAAGTTTTCAGGATAGGGTGTGGAAAAACACATGTTCAAAATAATTTTTCTAGGCGTCCAGGGCCGATTTCACTCCAGCTATATTCTTCAACTTCCTTATTATGGACTCTGCCATCATCATAAGCCAGGAAAGTTTTCAGGATAGGGTGCGGAAAGAAACTACATGTTCAAAATAATTTTACCGGATGTCCAGGACCGGTTTTACTCCAGCAGTACTCCTCAACTTCCTTGTGTTGAACACATATTTGGGCCCTTCTATTTACACAACGTGTGGCATTCAATACAGTTCGGCCATCAATTCTATTAGTTATAGTTTCAATATAATTTTGAAGTTCATCTACATTATTATGTTTTATTTTGTACACCTCACATAGAGGTGTCATGTCTGGTGAACGAGGGGGCCACTTAACGGGACCATTTGTAGCAATCCATCTGTTTCCAAAACAGCCTCGTAGCATTCTTTTTACGCCACTGACATTATGTGATGGTGCTCCATCCCGCTTAAAATAGATCATCTGAAGAGCCTCCAGATCAAGATCATCGAAAAACTCTTCCAACACATGTAACGGGGTCCGTTCAAAGAACCATGGTAGAAAAATGGACCGATAATTCTGCCTCTAATTAAACCACAAAACATTAATACTAAATCGTCTTTGCGGATTGTGGGGATGCACTAGAAAGGATTATGTCTACTCCAATAATTTAAATTCTATCTATTATATATCCCACGATTTGAAAAATTAGCCTCATTGCTCCATATAATATTTCTATAGAATTTTGGATCTGTCTCCCATTTATTCATAAACCACCGAAAAAAACCCCAATCGTCTCTCAGGATCACCAGGTTCTAGTGTTTGCACTGGAATTAACTTATAGGGATAAATCTTTCTTATGTTTCTTCAGAATTCGTTGAATACCAGATAGCGGAACAGCTATTTCTCTAGATAAATCTCTGATGGAATTATTTGAATATACCTCAAAGTCATGAGACATGAGTCGGCGGACCATGTAGTAAATATTTTCACATAATTTTATATATTTTTGTCAAATTTATTATCATGCCGTTTGGGCATTGGACATAGTACCCCCATTTAACTTTTTGTTTGTTATAATTATATTAAAAAGGAATTTTTCTTCTCCATAACTTGTATAAGGCTGAAGATGGATTCTTGCTGAATCCGAAACATGTACCCCCCCATTAGTTTGATGTTGTCAAATTAAAGTTGTGGAGATGATTTTGTGATATTTCTTCCCGCTTCATTTATACCTATATGTTTTCCAAAACAAAAGTGAATTATTTTTGAAAATGGATATTTACGAACCCAATACGAGACAAAAAAAGACACCCATGTAGACAAAACAAAATTGAACATTTCTTCACTAGCACCTAATTTTATTGGACCAAATTTTTTTAACAATCTTCCAAAGGAAATAAAATCTCGTAATTCACTCTTCCTTTTTAAGAAGAGGCTCTAATTGTTTTTATTTGACGAATCTTTTAATAATATCAGTGAGTTTTGTGATATAAAATCGCATTTTAAATTGTATTGTATGCATATTTTATTGTATTTTATTGGACCAAATTTTTTTACAATCTTCCAAAGGAAATAAAATCTTTTTATAATCTCTGTGAGTTTTGTGGTATAAAATCGCATTTTTAAATTGAATTGTATGAATATTTGATCGTATTTCACCTATCTGTTTTGTAAATTATTCCTATACGTGTATATGTCGAAAGGATATTAAGGTGATTGCTTGATTGAAAAGGGTTTCCTCTAACGCCATATAGTTCCAGTTTCCCTAGGAGGATGTTGTGATTGACACAGTCGAAAGCCCTCTAGAGGTATTGCCCCAAATAGGAAGTAATTTATCTGCCCTTGAAGTTCGATCACCTCCAGCGCAAACCAAGTGCAATTGAATAAGATCAATCAGGATTTCAAGGCTCGAGGTGTAGCAAATCGCAGTAAATCAACCACGGCAGAACTAATTACTTTTTTACCGCATCATCGTGATTCTACAATGGAATCGTTGCATGAACAATGGAAGGTGCGAACAATGGCGACCGACGCCGCGAAAGAGAAATTCAACCCGTCTTCATGAAAGCATTCTACATTTCTTCCGTTTTGTAATTTGGCCGGCATTTGCCCAACTAACATCGCTGATCTTTTGTAAATGTGTTTACGCTATCTTGTGCATATATAATATAATAAACCAATGTGTTGGAAACGGTAACTATTAATTTATGCATGGCATCACACGTTAATAGGGAGGGCTGCGTCTTCCTTTGCTCGCACTAGTCTCTCGAAGACTTCTGAGGGGAGCGTGTAGGGGTGCAACAGTTTGGCGGAAATGATGGTTTATTCTTTTATTTATTTTTTAATTTATAACTCTCTAGGAAGCAAAGAACTGCATCTAACAGAAGGATGGACAACTAAAAAAGGGCATTTTTTTCGACGAAAAAATGCCCCTATCCACAAAATCGAAATTTTCTCAATGAATCAGCCTTCTAATTCAAAGAACAAGTAAATTTTCAGATTCAGAGAGAAATTTGCTATAGGATCAAGTAATCTTCGCGGGGATTCTGCATTTTTGAAATATTCCCAGGCGATCAAAGTCGAAAAATGCAATATTCGATATTGGAGAAAATCGAATTTTGTGCCAATTTTTATTATCCCTTTAACAAAGAACTGCGATCTTCCCTCGAACGTTTCTCGACGAGCTGATTTCGAATATCACCTCAAAAATTCAATTCGAGAAAGTAATTGGAAAAAAGCAATTACTTCGATGAAAAATTGCATCCATCCACAAAATTGACATTTTCTGAATGAATCAGCGTTCTGATTGAAAAAACAAGTTCATTTTCGGATTCAGAAGGAAATTTTCTATAGGATTAGGTAATATTCACGGGAGTTTCGCATTTTTGAAATATTTCCAGACGATCAAAGTCGACAAATGCAATATTCGATGTTGAAGGATATCAAATTTTGCGACAATTTCTACTTTCCATTTTACAAAAAATCGCAAAGTTCCCTCCAACGTATTTCGACGAGCTGATTTCGAATATCACCTCAAAAATTTAATTCGACAAAGAAGTAATTGGAAAAAGCAATTACTTCGATGAAAAAATGCACCCATTCACAAAATCGACATTTTCTAAATGAATCAGCGTTCTGATTGAAAAAATAAGTTCATTTTCGGATTCGGAAGGAAATTTTCTATAGGATTAGGTAATATTCACGGGAGTTTCGCATTTTTGAAATATTTCCAGACGATCAAAGTCAAAAAATGCAATATTCGATGTTGAAGGATATCGAATTTTGCGACAATTTCTACTTTCCATTTTACAAAAAATCGCAAAATTCCCTCTAACGTATTTCGACGAGCTGATTTCGAATATCACCTCAAAAATTTATTCCGACAAAGAAGTATTTGGAAAAAAGCAATTACTTCGATAAAAAATTGCACCCACCCACAAAATCGACATTTTCTAAATGAATCAGCGATTTGATTGAAAAAACAAGTTCATTTTCGGATTCAGAAGGAAATTTTCCACAGGATTAAGTAATATTCGCTAGAATTTTGCATTTTTGAAATATTTCCAGGCGATCAAAGTCGAAAAATGCAATATTTGATGTTGAAGGATATCGAATTTTGCGACAATGTTTACTTTCCATTTTACAGAAAATAGCAAACTTTCCTCTAACGTATTTCGACGAGCTGATTTCGAATATCACCTCAAAAATTTAATCCGACAAAGAAGTATTTGGAAAAAAGCAATTACTTCGATGAAAAATTGCACCCATCCACAAAATCGACATTTTCTAAATGAATCAGCGTTCTGATTGAAAAAACCAGTTCATTTTCGGATTCAGAAGGAAATTTTCCATAGGATCAAGTAATAATCGCGGGAATTTTGCATTTTTGAAACATTTCCAGGCGATCAAAGTCGAAAAATGCAATATTTGATGTTGAAGGATATCGAATTTTGCGACAATTTTTACTTTCCATTTTACAGAAAATAGCAAACTTTCCTCTAACGTATTTCGACGAGCTGATTTCGAATATCACCTCAAAAATTTAATTCGACAAAGAAGTAATTGTAAAAAAGCAATAACTTCGATGAAAAAATGCACCATCCACAAAATCGACATTTTGTAAATGAATCAGCGTTCCGATTGAAAAAACAAGTTCATTTTCGGATTCAGAAGGAAATTTTCTATAGGATCAAGTAATATTCGCGGGAATTTCGCATTTTTGAGATATTGTCAGGCGATCAAAGTCGAAAAATGCAATATTTCATGTTGAAGGATATCGAATTTTGCGACAATTTTTACTTTCCATTTTACAAAAAATAGCAAACTTCCCTCTAACGTATTTCGACGAGCTGATTTCGAATATCACCTCAAAAATGTAATTCGACAAAAAAGTAATTGGAAAAAAGCAATTACTTCGATGAAAAATTGCACCCATCCACAAAATCGACATTTTTTAAATGAATCAGCGTTCTGATTGAAAAAACCAGTTCAATTTCGGATTCAGAAGGAAATTTTCCATAGGATCAAGTAATATTCGCGGGAATTTTGCATTTTTGAAATATTTCCAGGCGATCAAAGTCGAAAAATGCAATATTCGATGTTGAAGGACATCGAATTTTGCGACTATTTTTACTTTCCATTTTACAAAAAATCATAAACTTCCCTCTAACGTATTTCGACGAGCTGATTTCGAATATCATCTCAAAAATTTAATTCGACAAAGAAGTAATTGGAAAAAAGCAATTACTTCTATGAAAAATTGCACCCATCCACAAAATCGACATTTTCTAAATTAGTCAGCGTTCTGATTGAAAAAACCAGTTCATTTTCGGATTCAGAAGGAAATTTTCCATAGGATCAAGTAATATTCGCGGAAATGTTGCATTTTTGAAATATTTCCAGGCGATCAAAGTTGAAAAATGCAATATTCGATGTTGAAGGATATCGAATTTTGCGACAATTTTTACTTTCCATTTTACAAAAAATCACAAACTTCCCTCTAACGTATTTCGACGAGCTGATTTCGAATATCATCTCAAAAATTTAATTCGACAAAGAAGTAATTGGAAAAAAAGGAATTACTTCGATGAAAAATTGCACCCACCCACAAAATCGACATTTTCTAAATGAATCAGCTATCTGATTGAAAAAAAAGATCATATTCGGATTCAGAAGGAAATTTTCTATAGGATTAGGTAATATTCTCGGGAATTTTGCATTTTTGAAATATTTCCAGGCGATCAAAGTCGAAAAATGCGATATTCGATGTTGAAGGATATCGAATTTTGCGACAATTTTTACTTTCCATTTTACAGAAAATAGCAAACTTTCCTCTAACGTATTTCGACGAGCTGATTTCGAATATCACTTCAAAAATTTAATTCGACAAAGAAGTAATTGTAAAAAAGCAATTACTTCGATGAAAAAATGCACCATCCACAAAATCGACATTTTCTAAATGAATCAGCGTTCCGATTGTAAAAGGAAATTTTCTATAGGATCAAGTAATATTCGCGGGAATTTCGCATTTTTGAGATATTGTCAGGCGATCAAAGTCGAAAAATGCAATATTTCATGTTGAAGGATATCGAATTTTGCGACAATTTTTACTTTCCATTTTACAAAAAATCGCAAACTTCCCTTTAACGTATTTCGACGAGCTGATTTCGAATATCACCTCAAAAATTTAATTCGACAAAGAAGTATTTGCAAAAAAGCAATTACTTCGATGAAAAATTGCACCCACCCACAAAATCGACATTTTCTAAATGAATCAGCGATCTGATTGAAGAAACAAATTCATTTTCGGATTCAGAAGGAAATTTTCTACAGGATTAAGTAATATTCGCGGGAATTTTTTTTTGAAATATTTCCAGGCGATCAAAATCGATAATTGCAGTATTCGATATTGAAGATAATCGACTTTTGTCAAAATTTTTATTTTCCATTTTACAAAAAATCGCAAACTTTTCTCGAACGTATCTTAACGAGCTGATTCCGAATATCACCTGAAAAATTGAATTCGAGAAAAGATTAACTGGAAAAAACCTTTTTTTTCGACAAAAAAATGCACCTATCCACAAAATCGACATTTTATCAGCTTTCTGATTGAAAAAACCAAGTACATTTTCGGATTCAGAGGGGAATTTTCTATAGGACAAGGTAATATTCGCGGGATTCCGCATTTTTCAAATATTACCAGACACCCAAAGTCGATAAATGCATTAGTCGATATTGAAGAAAATCGAATTTTGCCAAACTCTTTATTTTCCAATTTACTGAAAATCGTCAACTTCCCTCTAACGTATCTCGATGTACTGATTCCGAATCTCACTCTAAAAATTGAATTTGAAAAAGGGGTAATTGGAAAAGAGCAATTTTTTCGACGAAAAAATGCACCCATCCACAAAACCGACATTTTCTGAATGAATCAGCTTTCTGATTGGAAAAACAAGTATATTTCCGGATTCAGAAGGAGATTTTCCATAGGATAAAGTACTATTCGTAAGATTTCGCATTTTTCATATATACCCTAGCGATTAAAATCGAAATATGCTATATTCAATATTAAAGAAAACCGAATTTTGCGAAATTTTTTATTTTACATTTGTCATAAAATTCCAAACTTCTTCCAAACGTAACTCGATGAGCTGATTCCGAATATTACCTCAAAAGTTGAATTCGACAAAAGGTTAACTGAAAAAGGGCACTTTTTACGGCGAAAAAATGCACGTATACATCAAATCGACATTCTCCAAATGAACTAATCTAATTCGAAGAACAAATTCATATTCGGATTCAGGAGGAAAATTCGTCCAACTATTCTCGACTATAATCATGTCACCAAAGCCAATTAGGGTGATATACCATGCCTTCTTTTATTTCGGACCTTCTGCAGTGTACAATTTTGTCCCCCGGTATAGACCATTATGTACGGGTCATAAAAAGAAATTCGTAAACTTCCGCAGTCATTCACAAATGCCTAATGCTAAGGCTCCGACCGCAGGATGCAATTATCCTCGGATTATGCACGTCTCGCAGGATATATGTGCAGAAATATCGAGTTGAGAGATGAGGAATGGCCTAGCAATTTACTCTCATTGCAGGTTAGTGCACCTCTGCGCAGGTGGATAGACCGTTTCCTGGTGATTTGATCAATGTCGATAATGAAGTTTGAGTATCAGCGAAAATCGAGAAAATTTTCTCTCTGCAAGTTACTATATTGGGGTAGGAGTTCCTCAGGGGTCTGTATTGGGACCAGTGCTATTCATAATTTTCATCAGATTTACCAGAGCACATCAAAAATGGATCTATAATAATGTTCGCTGACAATTCCTCAGTAATGGTCTCAGCACATACCCTCGAAGAACTACGAGCTATAGCCACAGAAGGAATACAGAATTTCACTGAAACTCGATGATGGTATTATTAAAATCTTTTTTAAAAAAATTGTTAATTCCGTCAACAGATTGCACCCCTACGCGCAGCCCTCAGAAGTCTTCGAGAGACTTGTGTGAGCTAGGGAAGACGCAGCCCTCATCTTTTAACGTGTGATGCAATGCACGAGACCGGTGGATCGAACCCACGACCCCACGCATGCGAGGCGAACGCACTACCAGCCGACCACCACGGATATACATCAACTTCAGCGAAGTCAGCAAAGTCAGCTATTTGCCGAAAAATTAAAAATATTTTCGCAAATTCAATCAATCAATCAATCAATCAAAATATGCTTTATTATCGGAAGAATAAAAATTCTTATTGACAAAGCAAAAGCTTAAAAATAGAACAATTTGTATAAATAAACTTATGGAATATAAAAAATTTCATACTCACTTATTTCCTTCTATATCGAATATTGCATTTTTCGACTTTTGTTGCCTAGGAATGTTTTAAAAATGCGGAATTCCGGCGCGAATATCACTTCATCCTATGGAAAATTTCCTTCTGAATCCGAAAACATACTTTTTTGTAATTGGAAGGGTAATTCATTTAAAAATGTCGATTTTATGGATGGGTATATTTTTTTCGTCGAAGAAATTGTCCTTTTCCAGTTACCTCTTTGTAGAATCCAATTATTGAAGTGATATTCGGAACCAGCTCGTTAAATTACGTCTAAGGGAAGTTCGCGATTTTTCGAAAAATGGACAATAAAAATTTTCGCAAAATTCGATTACTCTCTATAAGAAATATTGTATTTTTTTACTTGGATCGCCTGGATATATTCCAAAAATGCAGATACCAGCGTGTACTACTGCCTATAGAAATTTTCCTTTTAAATCCGAAAATGTACTTGTATTTCAAATTAGAATGCTAATTCATTTAGAAAATGACGATTTTGTTGATGGGTGCATTTTTTCGTCGAAAGAATTGCCCTTTTTCAGTTACCTCTTTGTCGAATTCAATTTTTGAGGTGATATTCGGAATCAGCTCGTCGAGTTACGTCTGACGGAAGTTTGCGATTTTTCGAAAAAAGGAAAATAAACATTTTCGCAAAATTCGATTTCCCTCTATATAGAATATTGCATTTTTCAACTTTGATCGCCTGGGAATATTTAAAAAATGCGAAATTTCGCGAATATTACATCATCTTATAGAAAATTTCCTTCTGAATCAGAAAATGAACTTGTTTTTGGAATTGGAAGGCTAAATCATTTAGAAAATGTCGATTTTGTGGATGGGTGAATTTTTTTGTTGAAAAAAATGTTCGTTTTCCAGTTACCGCCTTGTCGAATTCAATTTTTGAGGTGATATTCGGAATCAGCTCGTCGAGTTACGTCTGACGGAAGTTTGCGATTTTTCGAAAAATGCAAAATAAACATTTTCGCAAAATTCGATTTCCCTCCATATAGAATATTGCATTTTTCCACTTTGATCAGCTGGGAATATTTAAAAAATGTGAAATTCCGCGAATATTACTTCGTCTTATAGAAAATTTCCTTCTGAATCCGAAAATGAACTTGTTTTTTGAGTCAGAAGGCTAAATCATTTAGAAAATGTTGAAAATATTTTCGTTTTCCTTGTCTTGTCGAATTCAATTTTTGAGGTGATATTCGGAATCAGCTCGTCGAGTTACGTCTGAGGAAAGTTTGCGATTTTGGAAAAATGGCAAATAAAACTTTTCGCAAAATTCGATATCCTATATAGAATATTGCATATTTCGACTTTGATTTCCTAAAAATATTTCAAAAATGTGGTCTTGCGCGATTATTACTTCACCTTATGGAAAATTTCCTTCTAAATCCAAAAATTTACTTGTTTTTCAAATTAGAATATCAATTCATTTAGTAGATGTCGATTTTGTAGATGGGTGCATTTTTTGTTAAAAAATTGTCTTTTTCCAGTTGCCCCTTTGTCGAATTCATTTCTTGAGTTGATGTTTTAGAAAAATGGACAATAAAAATCTTCGCAAATTCGATTTCGAGGTATATACGAGGATATATTGAAAAATTTTTAGCCTACTATAGAACCAAACAAAATTTCAATGTCAAAATATTTTATTACTCAACATATTCTCCTCTTAATTGGATACATTTATTACAGCGAACCTGCAACGTCTCTAGACCTTTCAAAAAAAATGTTTCTTCTTGCTCTGCAAACCTCCTCCTCCCCCTCCTCCTCCACTTCCTCGTTGGAAGAAAATTTACGACGTTTTAAACTTTTTTTCAGTTGAGGAAAGAGATGATCCAAATCTGGTGAATGAGGGGGGTGCTCTAGTAATTCAAACCCTAAATCACGAATTTTTTGCTTGGCAAAATGAGATTTGTGTGCAGGGGCGTTGTCCTGCAAAAACAAAACAACTTTCCGAGTCTTTTCTCTTTAATTTTTTCCCGTAGAGTGGCAAATAATGTCGAATAGTAATCTCCAGTTATTGTTCTACCCTTATCCAAAAGATAAATCATGATTACTCCATGGCAATCCCAAATAACTGAAGCAAGAACTTTTCCAGCAGATTTTTGACACGAAACTTCTTAGGTCTTGGAGAACCGGAGTGTCGCCATTCCATCGATTGTTGCTTTGTTTTTGGATCGTAGAAATGTACGCAAGTCTCATCCATAGTGACAATTCGGTTTAAGAAGTCTACATCGTTTTCAAATCGAGCACAGATCGAACGCGATGCTACTACCCTTGCACGCTTTTGGTCAACATTCAAACATTTGGGGATCCATTTTGCAGCAATTTTTCTCATGTCCAAATTGACGGGAACTATATGATGAACGCGTTCGTATGAAATATTAAGTGCTTCAGATATTCGTTTTAGCCCAATTCGACGGTCTGTTAAAATCATGTCATGAACTGCATCGATATTTTCGGGGACTGACACAGAAACTGGCCTTCCCGATCGGTCATCATCTTCAATGGAAAATTTACTCCTTTTGAAGCTTGCAGTCCAATTTTTCACGGTCGCATACGAAGGACATTGATCACCAAGGGTATCAAGCATATTTTCGTAAATCTGCTTACCTCTTAACCCTTTGAAATACAGGTACTTGATGATGGCTCGATACTCCAATTTTTCGATTTTCACAATTTCGGTGGACATATTTTTTCTTTGAATTTATTGCATAACTCTGGTTTACTTTTTTCACGTCAAACTCTACACTGACACTTCTAATAAGTTATTGTTCGTTGCTACGGCAACGCAATATTTTGTTTTGGAACTGGTCTAGGCTAACTAGATATCAATACATCCTCGTAAAATATTCCATTTTCAGAATTTGATCGCCTGGGAATATTTCATCAATATCATTTATTCCAGGGGACTTAAATGGTTTGTGGTAACTATCTGTCACCTATAGATTTGAAACGCTTGTTCATTGGTGTTATGAGGCATATTTTTTTCTGTGTCGATTTTCTCAAATCAAAACACGAAAATTAGAGAGACTACTTTTGGATCTACCTACCGACCTGAAGGCAAATTTCGTCTTGTTAGTCAACCTGATCTATCGTGTGAAATAAAACCAGACTAAACATGATACAGCAGCATCTTTGCACCGGTTTCAGTTTTTTCTTAACGCTCCAGTGGAGCAAAAGCAGAAATGCACCAACTTGAGATTAAATACGAGTACTTTGCATAATTAGAGCATAAGTTGCCAATTTACATAAATGAAACTCAAAGTGCGAATGAAATAAGTCAACAGGCAGTGATGGTTTCATTCAATTAGTCTTCAGCATCTACTTACTACGAGGGTGGGTCAAAAACTGTATTACAAAAATTAATTGTCATATGAAATTGGTTCAGTTGATTCTCACAAATACCACATTTTTATTGCTATCAAACGACTTTTGTTGGCGTATATTCGTTAATTTTCTCGCGTATTCTCGTTCGTTTATAATAATAATAATTGTTGCGTTTCAATTAACAGTGCTGCTCCTAAGGTGCCGTATGGAGTTAGTAACAAAGCCTATAAAGAAAACATGGCCAATGACCACAGCAGTCGATGCCAAAACACCAAAGAAAAAAATAATAATAATAAAGGCTTTTATTGACAAGACATATTTTGGTTTTTACATGATATCATAGATATACAGTGAGGACCAAAAGTCCGTCGCCCCCCCTGTAACTTCTTTATTCTACATATTACAAAAAAATGTTAAATACATAAGTTGTAGGGTTTCATTCGATCTCTTTAATGGTTTAAGTTTCATTCATACAGAGTGTCTCAAAAAAGCACGTTGACTTAGAAGTTAATTTTTTTAAATAAGACACCCTGTATTTCATTGCATTATTACATTCTACGTTGAATTCTGAACAAGTTTGATAAATGGTTTTCTATCAAAAAAGTTAATAGTTTTGGACTTATGAACACTTGTAAATAATTATTTCGACTACTTTTGCGCCAGTTCAATGAGAAAATCGTAACAAATGGATCACAATGTATTCCACTTTCCTATCCTAACTTTTTGAAAGCTATCCAATGTTGCAAACTGCTGATGGCACCATGTGTAACTTACCTCGTCGTACCATTTTACAATTGTTAGAGTTGTTGAATCTCACGAAAAACTAGTACAAATGAAGTTGAAACATTTTATTAACAAATAAGGTAGTCCATAAATACAGATCAAGAAGCATTAAAAACTGAATAGATATTTTAATTTATAACTAAAAACGGTGAGTTTTTATCTATTTCAAAAGATGTTCGACATGTCCACCATGCATTTCTTGACACATATAATAGTCGGGTTGTAAACTCTTCCCTAACATTAATCAAGGTTTGAGGTGTTATTTCTGAACACACTTCAATAATTCGACGGCGCAGTTCATCTAACGACCCACAAACTGTCTTAAAAACTACGGATTTCACATAGCCCCAGAGAAAGAAATCAAGCGGAGAGAGGTCCGGTGAGCGAGCTGGCCACTCTGTTGTACCTCGACGTCCAATCCACCTACCTGGATACCTTTCATCTAAGTAATTTCTCACCTCCCGAAAATAGTGTGGTGGCGCTCCATCTTGCTGAAATGTTACATCCAAGTGAAATTCATGTGGGTTTTGCGCATCGATCTCATCGATACTGGGACTTATTGTGTCTTGCAGCATTTGGAGGTATCTGGGACCATTTAAATTTTCTTCCAAGAATATGGGACCTACAATGTGGTTACCTAAAATACCAGCCCAAACATTAATTTTCTGGGGAAATTGAGTATGCTCCTCGCGGAATTCATGGGGATTCTCATCACTCCAATATCTACAATTCTGAGTATTCACATTTCCATTTAGGTAAAAAGTGCTTTCATCACTAAAGCAGATGTGTTGCAAATAAAGTCGATTTGCAACAATTCTTTCTGCCATGGTCTCGCAAAATTCAAGTCGCCGGTCTGGATCATCTTCAACCAATTGCTGCAAAATTTTTATTTTGTAAGGATGGAATTTATTTTGTTTTAAAACCCTCTTTACTGATGTTTTAGAAACATCACATGTCTCAGCTACTTGCTTAGTTGATTGTTGTGGGTTATTTACCATTTCGGCTAGTACTTGAATTTCAACATCTTCCGTAATTATTTTCGGCCTCCCAGATCTCGGAGCATCTTTCACGGTGCCAGTTTGGTTAAATTTTTCCACCAATTTCTGCAGATATTTTCGACACATCGGACGTTCTGGAAACCGTTCATTGAAAATGCGAATAGCAGCGTGGTAATTTCGGTTAGCTTCACCAAATATGATAACGGCTTCAACTTTGTCTGCTACTGAACGAGCCATATTAATCAACAAGAGAAATTGAAAACCGTTTGAAACAAAGTTTTGAAAACCTACAAAATGTCAATGACATTTGGCAAAAACAGATAAGATTTTTTTTTCGTTGTCATGGATAAAATGAACGCGCCTAGCGTGCATAGCCTATCTCATTAATTTATTCGTGAACTGGCGCAAAAGGAGTCGAAATAATTATTTACAAGTGTTCATAAGTCCAAAACTATTAACTTTTTTGATAGAAAACCATTCATCAAACTTGTTCAGAATTCAACGTAGAATGTAATAATGCAATGAAATACAGGGTATCCCATTTAAAAAAATTAACTTCTAAGTCACCGTGCTTTTTTGAGACACTCTGTATGAATGAAACTTAAACCATTAAAGAGATCGAATGAAACCCTACAACTTATGTATTTAACATTTTTTTGTAATATGTAGAATAAAGAAGTTACAGGGGGGGCGACGGACTTTTGGTCCTCACTGTATAATTGTGTCTCGTCAAATGGCAGAGTTCAAACTACTTGTGGCGTAACATGAACGTTGATGAATGAATTATTGTTTTTTTGAATTTCTTTTTACTCATATCTCTAACATTGGCAGAAAGTTTATTGAATAAGTTCAAGTCGAGCGAGTTCCTAGTTGAAGTGGTAAGTCTCCACAGAGGATTGATCAACTTATCACCGTTTCTTGTATTGTAATGATGGGTCTCAGAATGTGTTTGATAGTCACAGATGTTTGGGTGAATTTGAATAAGGCACTCGTAAATGAACAAAGAATAGTGTCATTATTTTAAAGTGTGCGAATTGGTTTCTACAAGATTCTCTATACCCTAGACAAGCAAGTATTCTTATGGCTTTTTTTGTTGCATAAAAACTTTGAGTGACAGACTAGAGTTTCCCCAGAGTCGTTTGCCATAAGTAATGTGCTGATCACTTTTTCAGTTGTCTCAAGAGATGAAGCTGATTAGAAAGTCTAGAACAAAGTTTTTCGCTATGGCAGTTTCATTTCAAAGTGGAATCCAAAGTAATACTCAGATTTTTTTAAAGAAAAACATTCTCAATTGAAAATTGAATCAATACATGCCTCCTCTGAACATGGAAAAACACTACGATAAAATTGAAGTTACTTTTTTGTAACATCTAACAGAAAACAACTACTTCCCTGGCTAAAGCCACGCTGGACATTGAACTACATCTGATAGATATTGAGAAAGACCCTATATAACTTGAGAGAAAAAATCTGAAAATTAAAATTTACATTTTATTCAGATAGTTGATTACCTCTAAAATGTCCAGTTTCCATTGGAGATTCTTATCTATGAATGAGATAAGGGAGAATGTTATTCAGAAGTATCACTCACAGTGAATTGCATCTCTATCGCTAGGTCTCCAATACATTTTGGTCTACAAAAATCTATTTCACTCTTCTAAGATCATCAGGGAGGTCGGAAGAATTGGAAAACATACTCTTCTGAAGAAATTTCACACTGTAATGAGGAATTGTTGTTTCTTGTGAAACTTTGAAAATTATTTTTCTGACATAAAACCTGTGATGGGTATGGCATGTTGATTTTCATTGAAAGTATGAATTGATTTTTCAGCTCTTTGATCAGCTGATACCATTTAGTTTGATAAATATTCCCTATCAACGAGTGTCTCATAAATTGTTACATCATCTGCGAAGATGACGGTAGCAAGTTTTCCGATATATCGTTGGTACATAAAATGAAAAGGAGGGGACCTAAGATAGACCCTTGAGGTACTCCATGTTTAATAATTTTGAACTCTAAATGACAATCTTTGTTGTGCACAGATTGGAATCTATTAGAAGTGAAAAAAATCAAGTATGATTCCGCGCATTCCGTAGTATTCAAACTTTTGCAGGAGTATATCATGAGCGACTCAATCAAAGGCCTTACTGAGATCGCAAAGTGTCATAGCAGTTACATTACCTGCTTCAAGTCCTTCCACTATACAATTTTATCGATTTCTTTGCCGATAATGGGAATAATTGAAATAGGCCTGTGATTTACTGGGGTATCCTTGTCTCCACTTTTGAAAATTGGGATCACTTTCATTAGTTTGAAAACATCCGGATAGAGAGCCCGCGAGTTTTCTCTTCAATTGGGAAATATGTGCAGACCAGTTGAGTCTATTATCTAATTCAAAGCCAAGTAATTTAACCTGATTCGTTTCACAATTAGAGATAACTTGATTATTAGCAGAAATCTGGATATTTGGGGGTTTTCGCCATATCCCAAGTAGCACACCTATATTGGTAAAATATTGATACAATATTGTGACCATATTGGCGAAATATTTGAAATGCAATATTGGCGAGAAAAAAAATGTGAACTTTCGGCGATATTGGTCCAATATTACTTGAATAATATTGGCGAAATATTCTTGAACTAATATTGGCCTCAAAATGTTCGGCGAAATTGGTACAATATAGCTGATACAATATTCTGACAATATTGGCACAATATTCAAAAGTTATATTGTCGAGAAGTAAAATGTGAACATTCTGCGATATTGGTCGAATATTGTTTGAATATTTTAGAAATAGTTTTGGTGGAATATTCTTGAAGCAATAATGGCCTCAAAATATTTATCGATATCGGTACAATATTTATCGATATTGGTAGAATATTTATCGATATTGATACAATATCATTTGAATATATTGGTGGCTGTCAATATACCTTGGTAAATTATTAAATGTCCTTTAGTTGATGAAGGTGACACCAGAGTCTGCCTTTTGATCGCTATAACCGCTGAGTGAGCTGTCTTGAAAACAAGCTAAGGGAAGTATTTAATATACTTTCGTAGGTTTTAGAAGACGTTCTATATGTAGAGCCACCTAGCGGATTTTTATCCAAGTTTGATCATGATATAATTTCAATATGTTTCATTGAATATTCGGCCAATATTCAAATTTCATCTCAATCTAGATGTAGGAAACAATATAAAGACAATATTGTTTTAACGATATCGATAAATATTATTGATCCAATATTGACCCAATATTAATTAATAAGATTTGTTGAATATTAGCGAAATGATATTCAACCAATGTGTAATCACACATGGAGATACAATATAGTTTTTATTCCTAGAATCGATATTAGGGGAATATTAGGATTGCGATATTTATTCTAGATGTTAAAAACGATGTGAAGACAATATTGTTTTATTGATATTGGTAAATATCGTTCAACCAATATTGTCACAATATGAGTTATTACAATTTGTCAAATAAAGTGGAAATGATATTCAACCAATATTCTAACAAACTTGAAAATACAATATAGTTTTTTTTCCCCTATAATCGATATGACTGGAATATTTGGATTGCAATATTTATTCTAGATATGGAAAACAATATATAACCAATATTGTATTATCGATATTGGTAGAAATTATTCAACCAATATTGACCCAATATTTCGTGTAATAATCTACATTCAAAACTAGTTCAACCAATATTCCACCAATATTATTAATATAATATTGTTTTTTAATATTCACCCATATTGGACCAATATTGATTTTTCATTTACAATATATCTATATTGGTCCAATATGAAACCAAGATTTAGCCGATATGATGTGCTACCTGGGATGGTTTTAACTTATTAGATAAAAACCACTCATTAGCACTGTTAGTAATCTTGTCGAGATGAAACTGTAACTTGTCATTATTATTATCTGATATAATAAAAGTGGTGTTGTCCGCAAAGAGAACTGATTTATACGGCAACATATAGGTACACAAGTCATTCACATAGATGACAAATAAGAGAGGGCCCACCAAAACAGATCCTTGAGGAACTCCATGCTTGTTAGTTTAAAAATTTGACAAGGTACTGTTGATCATTACTGCTTTTTGAGGATTCGTTCTTATAAAATTGTTGATTTTTAGAAAAATTGTTTTTTCCGTTAACCAGCTGTCGTCCCCTTACGAACGGCAGCCCTCAAAAGTCGAAACTTGTGCGAGCCAAGGATTAACGAGGTCTTACCTTTTTACGTGCGATTCTTAGCACTTTCTTGGGCCATCAGAAAAATGTCTGCAGTCGCTAGGGTTTGAACCTTTGACTGGCAGCTAAAGTGGTTGAAACAATGTCGCTTTAACCATTCGGTGTAGCCAGGGAGATTAATTTTCACATCCACCCGTAGTCTTCTCGACCTCTAGGAATTGCCCGTTGATTACGCTGCAATCGTACCCCCCGACAGGGCTCATTTAGTTCCTTCAGAACAAAATAACATCTCCTATGATGAAGTATCTATCAAGGCTCGTCATTTGTTGAATGCAAGTGCAACTGCGGCCCCATGTAGGCGACTCAGAACCAGCTCTAACGAACAGCGAATGGAAATATTCCTGCTGCGTAGATAAAATCGTCGATTACACGTTCAATTTAGAAAATAATTTTCTTGCTTGCATCGATGCATCATCGTCGAGCGAGGAAAAAACAACCTCTATTAATAACTGGAAAACAGGCACAATTGAGAATTAGCAAAGTCATCTCGCCCATCAGGACTGCGCAAATTGGCCAATTTGCTGCTAGATGCGGCCAAGACGTTCACTTGCATATCATTATCGTTTGTTTTAAGTGGAGCCTACTCGATTTGCGCCAAATTCGACCGAGCCCAATGACAAACGCTAGGGAACTGAGTAAACTGCTGGAAATGAGTGAGAGGAAGGATATGAAACTAAATACCAGTTAGATTCACACTGTACAGACAGAAATTTTAATAATGAAATCATGGTTATCTCAGTATATGGAACGCCCAGTAGAAACCATATTATTTTCATGGACCCAATTGATAAATTAGTAACTAAATTGTTCAATAGTATATCGAAATATAAGAGGATGTATTGATATCTAGTTAGCCTAGACCAGTTCCCTGCATAAACAAAATATTGCGTTACCATAGCAACGAACAATAACTTATTAGAAGTGTCAGTGTAAAGTTTGACGTCAAAAAAGTAAACCAGAGTTACCCAATAAATTAAAAGAAAAAATATGTCCACCGAAATTGTGAAAATCGGAAAATTGGAGTATCGAGCCATCATCAAGTACCTGTATTTAAAAGGGTCAAGAGGTAAGCAGATTTACGAATATATGCTTAATACCCTTGGTGATCAATGTCCTTCGTATGCGACCGTGAAAAATTGGACTGCAAGCTTCAAAAGAGGTAAATTTTCCATTGAAGATGATGACCGATCGGGAAGGCCAGTTTCTGTGTCAGTCCCCGAAAATATCGATGCAGTTCATGACATGATTTTAACAGACCGTCGAATTGGGCTAAAACGGATATCTGAAACACTGAATATTTCATACGAACGCGTTCATCATATAGTTCACGTCAATTTGGACATGAGAAAAATTGCTGCAAAATGGATCCCCAAATGTTTGAATGTTGACCAAAAGCGTGCAAGGGTAGTAGCATCGCGTTCGATCTGTGCTCGATTTGAAAACGATGTAGACTTCTTAAACCGAATTGTTACTATGGATGAGACTTGGGTACATTTCTACGATCCAGAAACAAAGCAACAATCGATGGAATAGCGACACTCCGGTTCTCCAAGACCTAAGAAGTTTCGTGTCCAAAAATCTACTGGAAAAGTTCTTGCTTCAGTTTTTTGGGATTGCCATGGAGTAATCATGATTGATTATTTGGATAAGGGTAGAACAATAACTGGAGATTACTATTCAACATTACTGACCACTCTACGGGAAAAAATTAAAGAGAAAAGACGCGGAAAGCTATCCAAAGGTGTTTTGCTTCTGCAGGACAACGCCCCTGAACACAAATCTCATGTTGCCATGCAAAAAATTCGTGATTTAGGGTTTGAATTACTAGAACACCCCCCTTATTCACCAGATTTGGCTCCGTCCGACTATCATCTCTTTCCTCAACTGAAAAAAAGTTTCAAATGTCATAAAATTTCTTCCAACGAGGAGGCAATAAAAGCTGTGGAGGTCTGCTTTGCAGAGCAAGATGAAACAATTTTTTTGAAAGGTCTAGAGACGTTGCAGGTTCGATGTAATAAATGTGTCCAATTAAGAGGAGAATATGTTGAGTAATAAAATATTTTGACATTGACATTTTGTGTGGTTCTATAGTAGGCTATGAATTTTTCAATATATTCTCGTAATCTTGGCTATAAACAGTATATTATTGAAGGTTCTCCTTAGAGATAACTTGACTTTTTCGAATGCATCTCTCACTGATTGAAATTGATGGGGATATTCATTATGTTTTTTGCGATATAAGAACTCCAAAAGTTTATTCTGTACGGTTTCGATTGCCTGTGAGGCTACTGCGGCACCTGGATCTCAAATTTGTGAAGCGAACTCCAACTTGGATCTCACAAAGCAATTATATATATATATATATATATATATATATATATATATATATATATATACAGTGTGTCAATTTGAAAACTTCCCACCCTTAATATCTTCCTTCCAGTAAACAATATGAGTAATCGAAAAAACAGGTCAATTTTATTGTCAAGGGGGACACTTTCAAGGACTATTTGTAGCCCTCGTGGTTCAACCCCCTAGGAGGGGTAGATGTTACCCTTCGAATTTTAAATGGGAAGGGGGGTCAAGTGGCACATCATTTTGATGGGCGTTCAATTCTTGTTCCAATGGTACCCTGACTTATTATTTTGTGATGAGCATTTTCCGAAAAATTGCGTTCTAAACTAACAGAAGTAATTATTAGAACGCCTATACTGAGATGCATGGTTTGGCCAGAACTGGTTAGAATATTAGGTGGTACCGTTCCAACCCTGTATTAGGGGTAACATTAGCCATTAGCTCCAAACACTTTACATAAAAAAGTAGTCTAATAGTAAAACGTAGATGGTAGTAAAGTTGTGTTTATTAAATGCTGAATTTTTAAGTGTCCTCGCAGAAATTGTACAGATAGCCTTCCTTTTTTGCTACTTCTGCTGTAAAAAGTTTCTGTTTTCCGGCAAAAAATTGGTTAGCAAATTTGAACTATGTGGTAGTATTGTGAATACCGTTGTACCTGTTGGGCTGTTTAGGAATTACTTTAATAAGTATATAAAAGTGTAAAAATGGTTTACATTCTTCAAGACAGAATTGAAATGATTGTAATTTATGGAGAAGTTGGAAAGTGCGCACGAAGGGCGGCATGTCTTTTTAACGAAAGACATCCAAATTGTAATGTAAGTTACCGGTATGTGCTTGATTTGGTGAATAAGTTTTACGAAACTGGTTCAGTGACAAATAAAAAAAGAAATAACCCCAGAGTACTAAATGAAGCAGCTCAAATTGAAGTTTTGGGAACATTTGCTGCAGAGCCCACGAACTCCTTACGATCAGTATCAGAACAGACGGGAATGTCACGCGAGACTATAAGAAAAGCATTGAAAATGCATAAATTTCATCCATATAAAATGCAGATTCTTCAAGAGCTCCACGAGGATGATTATGATAGAAGAATAGAGTTTTGTGAAATCATGTCTCATCGAGTCAATACCATCCCTAATCTTCTGTTAAACATCTGTTTCAGCGATGAGTGTTCATTTTTTCTGAATGGCAATGTTAATAGACAAAATTGTCGCTATTGGAGTGACGAAAACCCACATATTTTTCGGGAAGGGCATACACAACACCCACAAAAAGTTAATGTTTGGGCTGGTATTCTTGGAAATGCCATTCTTGGTCCATTATTTCTGGAAGAAAACTTGACTGGCAATCTGTACCTTGATATGCTTGAAGATACTATCGATCCTCTTATAACTCACGAGCTAGAAACTCAAATTGATGCAGAAGGTAATGAACTTTTGCAGGAGGATCTGTTACATTACCAGCAGGACGGTGCTCCACCTCATTATTTTCTTCCCGTCCGACAGTGGTTAATCGAGAGATTTCCGGGTAGATGGATTGGCAGAAGGGGAGCAGTTGAATGGCCTCCGAGATCACCGGATTTAACACCCTTAGATTTCTTTCTTTGGGGGCATCTTAAATCCGTTGTTTATAAAACACAACCTTCTGATATTGACGAACTTAAAAGACGAATTACAGCAGCATGCCGGTCAATTCCTAGTGAAGTTTTCCGTAATGTTAGAGGGGAGTTCGAAAACAGACTGTATTACTGTTTAGAGCAAAATGGACAACATTTCGAACAGCTAATAAGATAAGCGTAAGTAGATTTTATGTTGGAAATGTCTTCGCAAATTAAATTTTATTGTGTAGAAGGAAAATAACCACCAAATTAAAAATCCCATGCGTAATAAATTTATTCCTGTCATTCAAGGGTTGGAGCGGTGCCACCTACTCTTCTAACCATTTTTATTAAAGGGAGTCAATACAATAATGCATCTCAGTATAGGCGTTCTAATAATTACTTCTGTTAGTTTAGAACGCAATTTTTCGGAAAATGCTCATCACAAAATAATAAGTCAGGTACCATTGGAACAAGAATTGAACGCCCATCAAAATGATGTGCCACTTGACCCCCCTTCCCATTTAAAATTCTAAGGGTAACATCTACCACTCCTAGGGGGTTGAACCACGAGGGCTACAAATAGTCCGTGAAAGTGTCCCCCTTGACAATAAAATTGACCTGTTTTTTCGATTACTCATATTGTTTACTGGAAGGAAGATACTAAGGGTGGGAAGTTTTCAAATTGACACCCTGTATATATATAAAGCTCAAGTCACTAGAAAAAATTACTCCCAAGCCTGTATGTCTTATAACTTTTTCTAGCGGATTGTTATCATTGCCATAGGTATAATTAGTTTTATTTGTATTCAGAGTATATGTCATAAATGAACATTTTTTTATATTTAAAGGAAGTTTATTATTATCACTCCACTGGTTGATTTGATCAAGATCTGATTGGAGTAGTAGGGCATTAGTTTGATCCACTATCTTTTTGTATATTTTCATGCCATCCGCGAATAGCAGACATTCAGAAGATTTTATGCAATCGGCGATATCATTTACGAATAACAGAAAAAATAGTGGGCCCAAATTGCTGCCTTGAGGTAGACCCGACGTTGCCAAAAACGAATGAGACAGGGTTTTCATGAATCTAACTCGTTGGGATCTGTACATCAGATATGATGTTATAAAAATCAGGTAGGCTTCATTGAAGCCTTGTATCACTTTTTGAGTAATATATCATGGTCCACCATGTCAAATGCCTTGGCAAAATCGGTATATATCACGTCAACTTGTTTTTGTTCATCTATAGCCAAACTTACTGCATCCGTGAATATCGTGAGTTTGGTTACCAGGGATCTCCGAGAAATAAACCCATGCTGGCAATCAGTAATTTTATTTTTTATTTGATTGAAAATTGTGTTATATATTATTTGTTCGAAAACTTTAGCCAGTGCCGAAAGTACCGATATCGGTCGATAGTTTGTAACATTTTCGTAGGAACCTGACTGTATTTTATTTATTTATTTATTCATTTATTTATTTATTCACTTTCAGAAACAGGATGCTAACATACTGTTAAGAAATGTCGTCAATGTAAATAAATCAATATGTAAAAATAAGAACAGACATATGAAGAACTACTAACAAATAAACAGATAGTTAAAGAACTACTAACAAATGAACAGATATTTAAGTACATGCATAAAATTCCCTAACTGTGTAACAATTTGTTTCTAACAGAAATACTTTAACTTTTTTCTTAAAACTATTCAAATTTCTACTACTTTTAATACTATCTGGTATCTTATTGTAAAACATACATCCCATGTAAAATAAACCTTTCTGGTACAGAGTAGTATCATGCTTGTTAGGTAAGAGCTGATCTTTTTTTCTTGTATTATATGAGTGCTGAGCTCTTACTTCGTTGAACCTATCCCTATTTTTGAAAACATAACAAACAACTTCATATATATACACAGATACTAAAGTTAAAATTTTAGAGGATTTAAAAATATTTCTGCATGAATCATAGAATCCAAGATTGCCTAAAATTCGTACCGCACGTTTTTGCAATTTAAAAACTCTCTCAGCATCTGAGGCATATCCCCAGTGAACTATAGCATATTTCATACATGAGTGAAAACAAGCGAAGTAAAGTTGTCTAACTATATTCTGACTGCAGTGCTTAGACGTTACTGCTAAGACATAACAAGTTTTAGACAATTTTACACAAAGCTCATGAATATGATCTGACCATTTGAGGTGATAATCTATCTTTAAACCGAGCATTTTAGTTTCTCTTGTACAGGGGTTACTAGTGATTTTTTCCATAACGTGGGAAATTGTTTGTTTCGAATTGATTTGTTAAATATAATCAGGAGGGGTTTTTCCAATACCTCGCTACATCCATTAATTATGTACTGAGGTATCTGATCGGGACCTGCGGATCTCTTGTGTTTCAATTTTTTTAAAGAGGCTTTCACCTCTTTCTATCAAGACTCACTTCATTATATGTAAGTATTCCTTTGCAAGGATTACCATAAACAGATTGAAAATGCTCCGAAAAACCATCTGCAATCTCGTTTTGTTCCAGTGACCTACCCTCAAATTTAAAACTGGCAATTTTGTCACGTTTTGATTTTTTTGAAGCAATATAACTCCAAAAAATGCAACTATTGTGTTTAATACCTTCCCCTATATCACGCAAATACTGTGCATGTGCCAGTCTAATATAATTATGGAGTTTTCTAACGAAAGACTCACTAGTAATACATCTCTATACCAATTTCCTGAATTCATCTCCTTATCTGACAGAAAACACTCTCCTATCAAGTGCCCCCACCGCATCATCAAATCGCAAAACAAAGGTCTTTTGTCCGGAGCAGACAATCGTACTTCGAAGCACCGTCATTGTCGACAATAGCTATTCGGTTGAGGGGCGGCTGCCATCCACCTGCCGCCGCGAACAATGGAGCATCGGGCGCAAGACCGACGCCCTCGTACCGAACCGTGGGGCACTCCTTGGTCACGCCCAGTGCGCATACGTGCATAAATGACATGATTTTGCCGATTGGATTCGAAGATAACTTATTTGGTCGGCTTGTCTTTTCAAGAGGGATCGTTTCCAACCGCACTAAAATCTATTGTTATTCCGATTCATAAAAAAGGTGATAAACACAGAATGTCTAATTATCGCAGTATATCACTTTTATCAGCTTTTTCCAAAATATTTTAAAAATGCTATTATATACGACTTGAATCTTTCTTAAATAAAGAACATTTTTTGAGCAGTTACCAATTTGGTTTCCATAAGGGTCGCTCCACCCAAGATGCTATAATATCTTTATATTCTCACCTTATGTCTAATTTTGAACTAAATAATAAGTCCTTAGCGCTCTTTTTTTATTTAAAATGAGCGTTTGATGTGATAAACATCGATTTAATGCTAGATAATTTTTACAGATGCGGCATGCGTGGTATTTCTATCCTGACTTCATAACACCTCAATAGAACTATTAATGCTCTATCTATTGAAAAAAAAAATCTGAATCGGATGATAAATAACCAGTTTTAGAGAGGTGGCCCGCTTTCAATGGGTATATATCGAGGGTGTTGAAATTGGGTAATGATTTTTGTAATCTGTAAAAGTCATAAATTTAGTTTTTTAACGTTTGTTGTTAATAGTTGATGATTATGCCAGTCAATTATCTGTGAGACATCAATGGGAATTTTATCAAGAAAGTTTTTTCTCCTATAACTTTCTGACTTTCCACTCACACGACGTACTTGTTTGTACCTACTTAGGTGTTCTGAAAAATAGATCGGCAAGATGCATAACTCTCACTTGTAGGTGTAGTCATAAACCTCAAGGCGTGGGATTCTTGCACATATCATTGGCAATTCGAACATATTATGAAAGCAGGACACAACTAAACTAGTAAATCGTTCGTTCCAGTTGTTCGCCCTTCAAAATTACGACTGGCGATAAAGTAAGTCTCCTATGCACTCTGCAAATGATGGAATCTCTAGGAAACATTATAAACTTCGTTTGCAATCGCACGTATAAATTCTGAAAATCCGCTGTGGCTATTTTTAGCACACGGTATATATGGAACGCCACAGGTTGAACGTGCGCTATGCTGTAATACGCTACTAGGAAGAATTACTTGTCGACAGAAATTATTCCAGTGGATTCCTTGGGATGTTGATTTTTTTATGTGTACTTACATGAAAACATCCAGTGTGCGATGTTTACGTGACAAAGAAAAATTATCCTGCGATCAGCTGGCAATCACTAGGGTCTGGGTGGTTGTTATATTTGAACAAAATACTTTTTGTCTCAGTCTTAACTAGTATTTTCTAAGTGATTGTAAAACTCTGGGTCCCAAATAAACGGGCAAACCGCAATATTTTTATTATTATTACCAGCTTCCCCTGATGTTAGTATGTTGTTAAATCTTGTAACTGACCAGTTACCCCCAAGCAACTGCCTGAAATTTGGTACACATATGGTGATTGTAGAAGTTGCAGAGGGCTATAAAAAAAATCCAATTCTTGAATTTATTCACTTTCACTTCCTCTACTTTGTTTTTGAAACATTACCAGTGCAATCAGATGTGGGAGCAACGAGTGGATAAATAAGAGATTCATCTTACGACACAGAATATACAGGGTGACCCCAGGGGTGTGTGCATGGTCCATAACTTTTTTTCTATGCAAGCAATCGACTTGATTTTTTTTTCAATCGATAGGTTCAACAATGAGCACATTCTGAAAATATGTTCATCGATATTCAAGATGTTTCAAAATAAAATACACGACTACGTTCAATTTTTTTTAATGGCAACCCTGCTTTTTTATTCCATTTTTGGATTCGCCACTAAATTGTCAACACAACGCACCCTGGTTTCATATACCTATCTACAATAGTTTTTGACTTATGCCAATTTATGTGTCAAAATCGCGTCGTGCATGGACCCACAGAAAAATTCATAACTTCAGAACCTTTCAAGTTAACTCAACCTACTTTTTCCCAGACTATTCCTCAAGCTTCAGAGCATCTTTTGAAATGCTGGCGAACTTGAAGTCAATGTTCCATCGCCTACTACGATTTTTTTTAAATGACGGTTTACAAATGGCAATAACTCGAGTTTTTCAAATGCAACACCCTGTATTTTATTACACCATAACATGGCATTTTCTAAGAGCTTTTCGTCAATATAGCATTTGTGTGGTCTACTTTGTGTAGTTTGCGAAAAATGTTGAAAATAAGAAATGTGGATGATTTTTGAGGAATCTAGTAGGCTGCTATCGTAAAATTTGACACATTCTTAAAATTATGGAGATAATATGTCTTTGAAATTGTAATATAAACAGGAGTACATTACAAAGAAAATAATTCTAGTAATAGTAATAGTAAAAATTTTGGGGAAAGGCCACTTATAAATGCTCAAATAGGTCCCCATCATGTTCCACACAAGCTGCTAGTCTTCTTGTGAATGAGTCCCGAACTCTAGCAAGCATTGCTACATTAGTTGAACGGAAGGCTTCCGTGATCCTATGTCACATCATCTGCAGTTGTCGGACGATCTCTGAAAACCCTTTCTTTCACGTACCTCCAAAGAAAGAAATCTAGAGGCGTAAGGTCTGGGGATCGCGCGGGCCAAGGAATAGTACCTCCTCGGCCTATCCAACGATTAGGATAGGATTGATCTAAAAATTCTCGAACTATACTATGGTTATGCACCGGCGCACCATCGTGCTGCAACCACATGTTTCTTAGGGTATTCAAATCCACTTCTTCTAACATTCTCGGAAGATGTTCGCGAAGGAAACGTAAATATCTTTCACCATTTAGCACATTGTCGAAGAAGTAGGGACCAATAATGTGATTTCCAATAATTCCTCCCCAAACATTAAGCGACCATCGCTGTTGGTGGTCAAGGGTCCTCAACCAGTGAGGATTTTCGTCTGCATAATAATGCATGTTGTGTTTGTTGGCCGAACCGTTGTTCTTGAAAGTTGCTTCATCAGAAAACAGAATTTTGTTTAAAGTATTATAATCCTCATCAATCATGCCATTCATTTGAATACAGAACGCAAGTCTATTGGCAAAATCATCACCATACAATTCTTGATGTAGGTTCAGATGAAAAGGGTGGAACTTATGTTTCAATATTATTCTGTTCACACTACTTCGTGAAATATTAGTTTCCGCTGCTATTTCCCTAGTGCTTACGTGAGGATTTTCCTGTAGCATCAATAAAACTTGCAACTCATTTTCCTCATCAATTCGACCACCAACAATTTCCTTTTGAGTATAAGACACACTACCAATGAGTTCAAACTGATCTCTTAACTTTTGGAATGAAGACACCCGTGGAGTTCTTGCTTCCGGTTATTTTTCATGGTAGATTCTGCTTGCTAATAAAGGATTTCTGTCAGCTTCGTCAATACAGTAGACCATATTCACTAATTCTTCGCGAGTGAAATTAATTTTCAACAATTTTACGTGTACAATTATTGACAGTACAAGGATGTCAAATTTTACGACAGCAGCCTTCTAGATTCCTCAAAAATCATCCACATTTCTTATTTTCAACATATTTCGCAAACTACACAAAGTAGACCCCACAAATGCTATATTGACGAAAAGCTTTTAGAAAATGCCATGTAATGGTGTAATAAAATACAGGGTGTTGCATTTGAAAAAAATCGAGTTTTTACCATTTGTAAACCGTCATTTAAAAAAAATCGTAGTAGGCGATGGAACATTGACTTCAAGTTCGCCATCATTTCAAAAGATGCCCTGAAGCTTGAGGAATAGTCTGTGAAAAAGTAGGTTGAGTTATCTTGAAAGGTTCTGAAGTTATGAATTTTTCTGTGGTCCATGCACGACGCGATTTAAACACATAAATTGGCTCGAGATAGATTTCGAGAAAACGAAAACCATCGCCCCAGTACGTTCAAGAACTTCTCGTTTTATCAGAGAAGCCATCGAAATCGAAAAACGGCCTGATTGCCTGAACATTAAAGATGATAGCCGTAAATTGAACCCCATTTGGAAGCCCCTTCTTCCAACCGTAATTACCAGGCCACGTGAAACTTATCCGCAATCAATTATTATCCCATTAACTCCAACTACACAGCAGGCACCAGCAGACAAGACAAACGAGAAAACCCGTAAGACCCGCCCACCTCCAGGTAGCCAACCACCTATAAATACTACAGTGCAACCAACATCGGATCGTCTTTTGAGATCAAGGAGTAGGCAGGTTGAGACCTTGATATCTCTCAAGACCACGACTCGAGGAGTAGGCAGATAGAGGCCTCGCAGTCACACTCTTGAAAATGGCTCCAAAGCAGGAGCCGAAACGTCGAGTTATAAACTCTCAACGCGGTTCAACCCATGAACTTAGTAATGTACATATATATATATATATATATATATATATATATAAGTGGAAAAGTTATTGGGAATAACCCTCAAAATGTTCTGCAACCGTAGACACGTGTTTCGAGCTTAAGCTCTCATCAGTACGGTAAAATCAAGTGCGAAGATGTCCAACACTTGGATGTAAAAATAGAAACAAAGGAAGTCAACAACAGGAAGCCAACCACACATTTGTGGCTTCGGTTAGAAGACCTTGTGCTTACAAGGCAACAACTAACGTCGCCACGGAGGCAGCTATAGCTACCAGCGTGACAATCCTACCCAGGAAAATACAAATAAGGATGGATTTAGCGCAGAACATTTTGAGGGTTATTCCCAATAACTTTTCCACTTATATTTTCATATATTGCCCCTCGCTAAATCCATCCTTATTTATATATATATATGTAGATGTCATGAATAACTTCCTATATATATATATATATATATATATATATTTTAACAGTCTTGTTATATGTTCCATGTTCACTGAAATGAACAACCAAAATATGTATGTCTCCATAATTTTTTTAGGAAATGCATCAGTGTGAAATAATTATAATACACCCGATGAGTAACTTCCTAAGAGAAATTTTGAGAATTATTCAGTACAATGTACAACCTAGGAGACTTGATGAATTCAACCTTCTTTTGTTTCAGGGTGTCATTTGGCAGCTCGAAAGGGTCCATGGTGGAGACGCTCATATTCGAGAGTCCTGTTCAGGAGGAAAGTGAGCCTAGCCCTATACCCGAGAATTGTAGCCCTTTTCCATTGGATCATGACCAAACCGAGTGAGTCTTTCATCAATATTTGAGTGTTATCGACCCATTCCGATTTTAGATTTGGGGTGGTTAGGCTAAAGCCAAACGCGATATACTTTCACGATAACTTGAAGCTATTTATAAAGTTTCTTTTTTCAATGTTGGACGAGTTGAATTCATATTCATTATTTTCAATATTTTTCCCTGTTCAATAAGGAAAATGGCACTTCATACCATTTATGAATAATTTTCAAAATCGACCCATATGAAGTCCTGATACAATGTCGATGTCCAAATTTACTAATGCCAATTCTACGGTATAAAAGTTTCCCGTGACAGTGAATTTTCTGTCAATTTTTGTTTTTGTATTTCGTACACTGGCCATAAAAATAGATCTATGATCTTCTAAATCTGTAATTTGCACCCAAAATGCCCAGTATCGAAGCAACTTAAAATAAATTATATAATGATAAAAACGATAATTCAATCGTTTTGAGATCGATCTACCTTTGTCGCCAGATATTTCTCATCAGGATCTTCATTTATAAAATTATTAAGTTGTTCTGGCGTAAATGTTTATGCATTTTTAGCTACATGTTTCTCGGATTGACGTTTAAGAAACGCACGTAATTTTAAATAATTCTCTATATTGATTCCATCATTCATTTTGAGTGTGCTTCTTAGCATGGAGTAGAGAGTCCATAGTGCTAAGTTCAGTAAAACATGCCAAAAGTACATTTTCTATAAACGATGACCAATTTTCTTACTTCTACACCAATCTTGAAAATTTTTGTATACACCTTTGTATTTGTTTTGTGATGGTTGGATGGAAGAGCAAGATCTGGCTGAGTCACTTGTGACCCAGTCAGAAATTGAATCCCGCCAATTGATAGGACTGATGATTTTCTCATTATTTTGTATTTTACTGTTATTTCTTACCTATCAATAAATTCGATTGTTATTATTATTATTATTTTTCGGGCAATTAATTCTGTATGGTAACATTAGCTATTTGTCTTATTTCTGGAGGTGTACATAATAATTCATCTTCACAATAATAAGAATTCGGTATTACTTTAATTTGTAAACGTCAAAATTAATCAAGTGACATTACTCCCCATCCGTCCTGTGCTTGTACAGATATATAGAGTACAGAGTAAATACCACCAAGAATTTCCGATTTATTATAGTAAAAGCAATTTGAATATATAATTCAATAGGAGTAGATAAATTAATATTTCGTTTGTGACTTTTTATTGGCCATAATTCTGCATGCCATTCTAGCTACTATGATATATCATTGAATGAGAAATGAAAAGTAATGAACAAAAACAAAAGTGACGTTGAAATTTGAAAAACAAAAGTTAGGAGTGGTTCATCGGGGGTTATTTGCCAGGGGGTGGATTTTGCTATGCTGCTACAAGCAAATAACTAAAATATCTGCTGGCCTAAGAGCTCTGGGACACCCGGTATACTTTCACGTCTGATAACCTTTTGAAATATCATCAATTATTCCATCCTCATCAGTTTCGTCAAGTTTCGGTCCTCATATTTTAATTATGGTAATCGATATCTCAGTATGAATGAAAAAAGAAAAGGGGCCGTAGACTGACCCTTGAGGAACACTGAAGTCAGTTCTTAACAGAGTCAATGTGTATAATGGTATAAAGATTAAAAGTTATCCTTATACAATGATTAAATGAGACAGGAATATTGTTCGAGCTATTCGACCCCGCCAGAAACCATCCTGGGAATTTAGGTGGAGTATTCTGATCGGGAAGGAAAATTCGGGACACTAGAGCAATGATTCACTCAGTACGCACATAAAGTTGTTAATCAAGTTTGTTTATACACTACTTAACGAATGGCTTCATAAATAATTGGATGCGCTCCTGTTTGTTTTGTGTACATCGCAATTTAAATGCGCAAAATGCTAACCTTCACCTTATTCCATTTCCTCTGGATGCGGCGTTGCCAGTTCACGATATCGGAATTCCCCTCCAGTGCACTAGACATGGTCCTGGACTTGTGTAGATTCATCGTTCACAACACCTTCCATATTTTCGAAAGTGTTGCGATTTCCGATATTTTGGGAACTGTAGTGAGCAGATTCTTCGTTCACAACACTTTCCAAAAAATGCCGATATTTTGGAAATTGTAATGAACTTCATTCAACATTCTTTCGAGCGGACTTGTATAGATTCTTCGTTCACAACACTTTCCATCTTTTGGAAAGTGTTGCGAATGCCGATATTTTGGAAAGTGTAGTGAACTTCATTCAACATACTTTCGAGCGGACTTGTGTAGATTCTCCGTTTACAACACCATCCATTCTTTGGAAAGTGTTGCGAATTTCCATACGTTGGCCATACTTTCCAGTGGACTCGTGTAGATTTTTCGTTCACAATACCTTTCATCTTTTGGAAAGTGTTGCGAATTTCGGTATTTTGGGCCACACGTTCCAGTGGACTCGTGTAGAATTTTCGTTCACAACACCATCCACCTTTTGGAAAGTGTTGTGAATTTCCATATTTTGGAAAGTGTAGTGAATTTCATGTGTTACACTTTGAAGCGTACTGTAGCAGATTTTTCGTTCACAACTCTTTACATTTTTTGGAAAGTGTTGCGAATTTCGTTATTTTGGAAAGTGTAGTGAATTTCATTTACCACACTTTGAAGTGGACTTGTGCAGATTTTTCTTTTCATTTGTCTTCCGACCTTTGGAAAATGTTGCAAATTTGGATACTTTGTTCATCACAAATTCAAGTGGATTTGTGCAGATTTTTCGTTCACAACACCAATTTTTGGAAAGTGTTGTGAATTTTTGTATTTTCGGAAGTGTAGTGAATTTTATTCGCCACACTTTCAAGCAGATGCTTCGTTCGCAACACTTTCCATTTTTTGGAAAGTGTTGCGAATGGAAAGTGTTGCGAATGCCGATAATTTGGGAAGTGTAGTGAACTTCATTCAACATACTTTCGAGCGGACTTGTGTTGATTCTATGTTCACAACACCGTCCGTTCTTTGGAAAGTGTTGCGAATTTCGTTATTTTGGGCCACACGTTCCAGTGGACTCGTGCAGATTTTTCGTTCACAACACCTTCCATCTTTTGGAAAGGGTTGCGAATTTCGTTATTTTGGAAAGTTTTGTGAATTTCGAGCTGACTTGCGTAGATTCTTCTTTTACAACACCATCCATTCTTTGGAGAGTGTTGCGAATTTCGATATTTTGGCCATACGTTCCAGTGGACTCGTGCAGATTTTTCGTTCACAATACCTTTCATATTTTGGAAAGTGTAGTGAATTTCATGTGTTACACTTTGAAACGTACTCTAGCAGATTTTTCGTTCACAACTCTTTACATTTTTTGGAAAGTGTTGCGAATTTCGTTATTTTGGAAAGTGTAGTGAATTTCATTTACCACACTTTGAAGTGGACTTGTGCAGATTTTTCTTTTCATTTGTCTTCCATCACAAATTCAACTTGATTTGTGCAGAGTTTTCGTTCTCAACACCTTCCAATTTTTGGAAAGCGTTGTGAATTTCAATATTTTGGAAAGTGTAGTGAATTTCATTCGCCACACTTTCAAGTGGACTCTAGCAGATGCTTCGTTCACAACACTTTCCATTTTTTTGGAAAGTGTTGCGAATTTCGATATATTGGGAAATATAGTGAATTTCATTTACCGCACTTGGACTTTTACAGATTTTTCATTTGTCTTCCGTCTTTTGGAAAGTGTTGCGAATTTCGATACTTCATTCATCCATTTTTTGGAAAGTGTTGCGAATGGAAAGTGTTTTTTTGGAAAGTGTTGCGAATTCCGATATTTTGGTAAGTGTAGTGGATTTCATTCACCACACTTTCAAGTGGACTTGTGCAGATTTTTCGTTTATCTTTCATTCTTTGGAAAGTGTTGCGAATTTGGAAATTGTTATGAACTTCATCTTGCACTTTCGAGTGGACTCGTACAAATGTTTCGTTCATAACACTTTCTATCTTTTGGAAAGTGTTGCGAATTCCAATATTTTGGGAAATGCAGTGAATTTTATTCTATATGTACTCTACTACACTACATACACTCTATATACACACTATTATAGAGACACATTTGTACAATCCCACTGCACACCCGCAATGAATCTCCGGATAATTATCACACTTCGGCAACGTAGCGTTTCCGCCCGTTCGAACACCATCCGGTGTCCCGATCTATGAGATGTTCATTCAACCTCTCAACACCTTGCCACACTGTTCCGTATTACAGTTACCCACTTTCCGAGGTTACCGACATAGCGGGAAGCGCCATGTGTTAGGAATATAAACTAAATCAAACCTTCCGCGGCAGGCGTGGCTAATGGGTTTGCGCTGTTGCCGGATGGATCGGTTTATACCGAGACAGGGGAAATTTTGTTTACATCGCAGTTTACCTGACTTTCTCCTGTTTATTAACCTGATTACCTTTCTCTGTTTTTATTGTATTTTATATGTATGATCATGAGTTAATAAACATTATTATTATTCTTGTTTCTGGAAAAAATAATCATATTTAAATGTTCTAAAGTTTATAAATTTAAAAACATCAACCTTTTTTATATCTTACAGTGTCCTGAAGATGTCAGAATAAACTGACGAAACGTTGGCTGAAAAGAAATAGAGTTTTCTTTAATTCAAGACCTCAAACCCAAAAAAAAACACATATCAGTCATCATAGGAAAAGGTCTTTAAAACTTGCAAAATAAAACTTGCAAATTATTATTATTATTTTAGGCATAAGATGTCTGGAGGACTGTTCATTGCTAATATCCTATACAATAGGAAAAGTTGGGTCAAAAATCCATCAGAAAACAACTACTTTCCTGGCTAATGCCACGACGAACATTGAAATTTCCGTGCAGAGTTCCTACAAGGTTACCTCTGCAATTGCTTGTTGCATGGAAATGTTCATCGAAACATTCGGACCACCTATACAGGGTGTTTCTTAAGTACGTGTAGAAAATTCAGGAGCATGTTGCTGACGTCAAAATAAGAAAAAAAGTTGTCATAAACACATGTCCGCAAGTTATTCGTTTCTAAGATACAGAGTGTCAAAGTTTAATTCTTATATTGTTTTTTTGTGAATAAATTCCAAAATATTTGTGATATTTGAGTAAAGTTTGGTATCTGGCATGATTTTTCAATGACAAAATCAAATTTTATGTCAATTGTGAAAAAACAAATTTCTGATTGAATTTATTTTTAATTAAAAAATCTTGTCATTCAAAATCACTTGCATCGATTATTTCAAATCTCAATAACTCGAAAACAGTTTCTTTCAGTGACCTCTACCAAGAATATATTTTTTAAACAAACTAAATAATAAATTTTCCCAGACACCAAACTTTGCCCAAATATCAAAATTATTTTGAAATTATTCACAAAAAATAAAAATCAGAATTCAACTTTGACACTCTGTATCTCAGAAATGAATAATTTGCGGACATATGTTTATAGGAACTTTTCTTCTTATTTTGATGTCAGCAATACGCTCCTAAATTTTCTACACGTACTTAAGAAACACCCTGTATATTGATTTCGGGGTGTTGCCCCTCATCAGTATAGGGTAGGTCTAGCAGTCAATAACTAATGACTGCAACCAATGAATCGATAACCAAATCCATTTCAATACCGATATAGGATACTAGCAATGAGCAGTCCTCCGTACATCTTATGCCTCAAGGCATAAGCTCATTGTGAACTACAGTTTTTTTCTCCGTATTATCATTATTATATATTATATTCAATATACACTGCGGCTTTTTTTAGTACACCCCCTGTTAACTTTTGAAAGGTTTGACATACAAAGATGAAACAAACAGTGTTTTGAACGGTATCACCGATACTGCTTTTTGAAACAAAATAAATTTTTATTGCATGAAAGAAGGAGGGGCACATCAAATAAAAAATTTCAAATTGCATGGGGGGTCAAGTGACACATCGTTAAAAAGAGAATTCAATTATCTTTTCAACCATCGGAAGTTTTTTAGGATTTTGATGATTTTTTCTTTACCTTATTCACAAAACGACCCGTTGGAATACACACCTTTGGTAAAATGCCAAAAGTTATTGCCACTTTTTTGAATTTACCTCACTCTGAAGAATATACCGGACATTGTTTTCGGCGATCGTCTGCTTCATTTTTGGCTGATTCTGGAGCTGATCTGTGTACCGTGAAACGCCATGGCGGATGGAAAAGCAATACTGTTGCTGAAGGTTACATCGAAAATTCGAAAGAGCAAAAGAAAAAAATATCAGAAGCAATTTTTGGTGCCAACAACCAAACAGGATTACAAGTTTACCAAAAATCATCAACTACTGATGTAAAAACTCTAGAATCCATTGGAATTAATATTGCAAATTGTATTAATTGCTCTTTTACCATTTATAATAAATAGTTTTGTACATAGTTATGCATTTTGAATAAACTTTTTTGATCTCACCATTACATATTTTTCCTATAGAATTTCATTATGGTACTAAGTACCATAATAAGCTTCCTTATGTCATCAAAATTGAGTGACATAACGTTGTCATTATGACATGCCATCAGATATATAAATTTAAAAAGGGTGGTAGTTGTCTTATTTTGTTTGATTTCATTAGTACGTCTTGTCACTATATGAGTAACCAAGAATCGTCCCTACAATCCAAAACAGTAAAAATATACAAGGTGTTCCATTTGGAATTCCCAAATTGGGGTCGTTTTCGGTGAAACCAGAAGTGATGGAAGATTATGAAATATTGGAAAATTTTCAAATTCTTGAATCCAATACCCTTGCCAAGTTTGAATTTTGTACCCTTGGAACTCTGGATCGCATGCCTTGTCTAAAGATTACGTCGACACCCGGTATTCGGTATTTTAGCAGAATTTGCTTCTGAATTTGCCAACCAGTTTCTGTCGCATTGTTTATTCACTGATTAAGTGATTAGAGTGAAAAGGTCGGCTAAGTCAGCAGTAAACATATAGATAGAAAAAGATAGTGGGTGTTCGGTGAAAAACGAAATGTTCACACTTGTTTCGGTAACTTGTTATTTTTTATCACAGTAAGTCTGTTAAGCATATCTTCGTAAATCTGCTTACGTCTTAACCCTTTTAATACAGGTACTTGATGATACTCCAATTTTTCGATTTTCACAATTTCGGTGGACACATTTTTTCTTTTAATTTATTACGTAACTCTGGTTCACTTTTTTGACGTCAAACTTTACACTGACACTTCTAATAAGTTATTGTTCGTTGCTATGGTAACGCAATATTTTGTTTATGCAGGGAACTGGTCTAGGCTAACTAGATATCAATACATCCTCGTATGTCGAGCTTTCAAAACATTTTATTTTCTTCTTCAAGACGTAACTAAAAGTAGTTGATTCTTAAATATGTGATGGTATTACATAATTTGGGATACTTGTTCAACATGTTATAGATGAAGACCATATAATTGACTACGACATTGCAAAAATTCTTAATAATGAACAATATCACAATAAGCGTCTCTTTCTTGAAATGGTTCATATAAATAATACAGATCAAACGAAGAATAAAATAATGATCTAAGTACCATATCTGTTAAAAAAACACAAAGAGAATATCTCAGTCCTCCTTGAAACGATTATTTATATATTATTATACCTATAGTTATATACATTTTATATTTCTCACTCTATATCCCTCTCTTGTTGTCAAATTGTGACACCTATGTTTCTTTTTGTCTCTAATTTATTTTGAATTTCATGTTAGTAGTGATCAATTTATGCACGCCTTCCTAAGAACTACACTTAAGACTATGAACTAACCTTAAGAATTATGTAGTCAACAAGTAGGGGTTATGAACTCTTAGTTCTTAGGACTAGTTACATTTCCATAAACGTACGCACTGTTTCCTTATTGATGAATTTATAATATAATTTTAGGTTTGGGTTTAGTTCTTAGGAACGGATCGACCTTAAGTATCCCAAATTATGTAATACCAATACATATTTAAGAATCAACTTTTAGTTACGTCTTGAAAAAGAAAATAATTTTAAAAACGAATAAATCTTCCTAATTAGTCTACCTTCGAATGCTTTCCACTAATTTGTAAATATCTATCTTTCATTTATAAATAGAAAAGTTATTGGGTATAGCCCTCAAATTGTTGTGCAACCGTAGACACGTGTTTTGAGCTTAAGCTCTCATCAGTACTGTAAAATCAAGTGCGAAGATGTACAACACTTGGATGTAAAAATAGAGACAAAGGAAGTCAACAAGAGGAAGCCAACCACACATTTTTGGCTTCGGTTAGAAGACCTTGAGCTTTCAGGGCAACAACTAACGTCGCTACGGAGGTAGGATTGTCACGCTGGTATCTTTAGCATCAACAAACAAATGATCAGTCCTTCAAAAAATTTTCGTGTCAAGTTTTTCGTTTTCTATTTTTCCATTTTAATTATGTACTTTCAACATCGAAGAAAACCTCACATTGCACAGTATGTTATACCTTTTTTAACTTTATACATGTGTTCATATAATTATATTGTAGCCCTCGATAAAGCAAATAAAAATTTGCGAAAGCTCGGGTAGCAAAAAAGAGTATATTTCTTTTCCCAGACCGAATCCCCGATAGAAGCAAGTTTCTTATATATATATATATATATATATATATATATATATATATATATATATATATATATGTTCCAGTGACTGTAAAACAGTCGAAAACAATCCTTTAGGAACTCACTATACCTTTGTATAGATTGTATGGCATATGTCCGACAGAAAACAACTACTTCTCTGGCTAATACCTCGACAGATATTGAATTATATCTGTCAGACATATGTGCAAAGATCCTTACTTTGAAGGAACAACTTTGCAAGAGCTCTCAGAGACAGACAGCAGGACACCGCCTGATCCAAACAAGGAACCAACTGCAGACCGGTTTCGGGATGAAGTCCCTCATCAGTGCAGTCCTGGTTATCACGGTTGTATACACGCGGGGGCCCGGTGCCCGTCATCGTTCGCCGGGATGAACACTGCAATCGCTTACAGTATCCACCACGGCAACAGATTAGAGAGCGCTCCAGAAGGACATTTCGGATGCGAAATGGTATATGCTGAATACTTGTTTCAAGGAGCAATAAATGTTCCAGTGACTGTAAAACAGTATAATTCAATATCTGTCGAGGTATTAGCCAGAGAAGTAGTTGTTTTCTGTCGGACATATGCCATACAATCTATACAAAGGTATAGTGAGTTCCTAAAGGATTGTTTTCGACTGTTTTACAGTCACTGGAACATTTATTGCTCCTTGAAACAAGTATTCAGCATATACCATTTCGCATCCGAAATGTCCTTCTGGAGCGCTCTCTAATCTGTTGCCGTGGTGGATACTGTAAGCGATTGCAGTGTTCATCCCGGCGAACGATGACGGGCACCGGGCCCCCGCGTGTATACAACCGTGATAACCAGGACTGCACTGATGAGGGACTTCATCCCGAAACCGGTCTGCAGTTGGTTCCTTGTTTGGATCAGGCGGTGTCCTGCTGTCTGTCTCTGAGAGCTCTTGCAAAGTTGTTCCTTCAAAGTAAGGATCTTTGCACATATGTCTGACAGATATAATTCAATATCTGTCGAGGTATTAGCCAGAGAAGTAGTTGTTTTCTGTCGGACATATGCCATACAATCTATACAAAGGTATAGTGAGTTCCTAAAGGATTGTTTTCGACTGTTTTACAGTCACTGGAACATATATATATATATATATATATATATATATATATAAATATATATATATATATATATATATATATATATATATATATATATATATATTTCCCCTCGATATATCCATATATCTATCTTTCTATAGCTTTATTTCGTTCTCTCAAGATCCAGCGGCTTCTATCACTAAACCGCGAATAAACCACATCAATCAAAGCACGAAAATTGATACATCTCGCATTATCGTCGAAACTACTTAGCAGATTGAGCTCGTTTCCTACAATCGATCCTTCGCATTATAACTGGGAGTATGTCTCCGAGAGAATTGCAGTAATTGGCACGATGGCACGAATACAAAACGGGGGTAGAAGAACAGGACAAAGCTGACACACCCCGCTGCACCGGGGCGATTCACCGTGCCAAAGCTGTTGGAAAACAGTCATCAAGTTGTTTGTGTTCTCCACGCCTGCTTATTTCACAAGATAGAAACTCAGTTGATGAATATCATATGCATTGATGATGCATTTTTAGTGACGTTGGAAAATGTTAATACTAAGATTGACTGTGTAATAATTTATTTTTCACTTGTCCGATACTGCTTCATAATACCTTGGCAACGGTTGCTATTAAAAATAAATTCATCATTACAACTTTATACAGATCACCAAACTATAGTCTTCCAGAGTTTAATAAAAATCTATGAAAAAAATTGATAACACAGGTATATCTCTGTTTTTGGGCAATATTGATGTTGATTTATACAGTGTCCGCCAAATTGTTGGAACCATATGGGAAACTTTTGAATCAATAGTTTCCCAGAAAATTTAATTCTTCATAAAAGTTGGTGCATTCAGTTATTCTAAGTACGCGCATATCAGTTATTGCCAGTGGCATGCGGCTAAGTGGGAAATGGCCGATATTCTAAATTCACTATACAGGGTGTTCCAAATTAAGTCGGCACCATTGCCAACTCCGTTATTATTGATGCTAAGAATTCGGTTAAATGGGCAAACTAGTAGCATTTTTAATGGCCTTCTCGATGCCGAAAACAAAAAAAAATGATAGAATATTTCATAAAATAATATTTTTTTCAATGGAACGCCCCATATTTTTTCATGCATTTCGATTCGTAATAACATTCTCAATAACAAAGCTCATATCACCTTTCTTCCTAAAGTGGAAAATGAGCGACTTATGTAGAAATATTTCTTACACTATTACAAAAAATTTCTTTGTTTTGGCGAATAAAACCTCATGATTGTCCAAACACCCAATTTTGGTATCTATACGAATGACAATATTTTGTTACTAATAGCAAAATAAGACAGTAAAAAGAAAAAATTGCGCTAGGATGTGAACTCGTGAAACCCGTGATCATCATGTCGCACCACTCAATTGACACCTCTGAGCTATTTGGTATTAATGTATAAAACGATAATAGCCAATCCGCTAGCCGTATTTATTTTGTGAACCAAAATATGTCTGCTGTAATGATAACTTTGAAGCCGTTTTTGTACAGAACAGAAAATACTGGTGGGTCATATGTATGTGGTTGGAAAAAATGTGTTTTTTTTTAATTTGTATTTATTATCCCTTCAACCTTTAAGGTTATTAGAGACAGTGTTGAAAATACAAGCATACTACATACAGTATATATATATATATATATATATATATATATATATATATATATATATATATATATATGTTCGGAAAGGTTTCCGCGGTCAGAAATATGTACATTACTAAGTTCATGGGTTGAACCGCGTTGAGAGTTTATAACTCGACGTTTCGGCTCCTGCTTTGGAGCCATTTTCAAGAGTGTGACTGCGAGGCCTCTATCTGCCTACTCCTCGAGTCGTGGTCTTGAGAGATATCAAGGTCTCAACCTGCCTACTCCTTGATCTCAAAAGACGATCCGATGTTGGTTGCACTGTAGTATTTATAGGTGGTTGGCTACCTGGAGGTGGGCGGGTCTTACGGGTTTTCTCGTTTGTCTTGTCTGCTGGTGCCTGCTGTGTAGTTGGAGCAATCAGGCCGTTAGAAATCGAGACACCAGCTCCGCATTAGCTCTTCATTTCATCCAAACGGGTCACCCCATAGATTTCGAGAAAACGAAAACCATCGCCCCAGTACGTTCAAGAACTTCTCGTTTTATCAGAGAAGCCATCGAAATCGAAAAACGGCCTGATTGCCTGAACATTAAAGATGATAGCCGTAAATTGAACCCCATTTGGAAGCCCCTTCTTCCAACCGTAATTACCAGGCCACGTGAAACTTATCCGCAATCAATTATTATCCCATTAACTCCAACTACACAGCAGGCACCAGCAGACAAGACAAACGAGAAAACCCGTAAGACCCGCCCACCTCCAGGTAGCCAACCACCTATAAATACTACAGTGCAACCAACATCGGATCGTCTTTTGAGATCAAGGAGTAGGCAGGTTGAGACCTTGATATCTCTCAAGACCACGAGTTATAAACTCTCAACGCGGTTCAACCCATGAACTTAGTAATGTACATATATATATATATATATATATATATATATATATATATATATATATATATATATATATAAGTAGAAAAGTTATTGGGTATAACCCTCAAAATGTTCTGCAACCGTAGACACGTGTTTCGAGCTTAAGCTCTCATCAGTACGGTAAAATCAAGTGCGAAGATGTACAACACTTGGATGTAAAAATTGAAACAAAGGAAGTCAACAACAGGAAGCCAACCACACATTTGTGGCTTCGGTTAGAAGACCTTGTGTTTACAAGGCAACAACTAACGTCGCCACGGAGGCAGCTATAGCTACCAGCGTGACAATCCTACCCAGGAAAATACAAATAAGGATGGATTTAGCGAGGGGCAATATATGAAAATATAAGTAGAAAAGTTATTGGGTATAACCCTCAAAATGTTCTGCAACCGTAGACACGTGTTTCGAGCTTAAGCTCTCATCAGTACGGTAAAATCAAGTGCGAAGATGTACAACACTTGGATGTAAAAATTGAAACACTTGATTTTACCGTACTGATGAGAGCTTAAGCTCGAAACACGTGTCTACGGTTGCAGAACATTTTGAGGGTTATACCCAATAACTTTTCTACTTATATTTTCATATATTGCCCCTCGCTAAATCCATCCTTATATATATATATATATATATATATATATATATATATATATACAAAGGATCTCATTCAAATTTCATTAATGACACTAATGTCTGTTAAAAAGTTCACGACTTTTTGGGCGTCACAATTTTCACTAAAGTTGGTGGAAGATGTGTCTGATTGTCAGGTTGCATTGGCACGTCTCGCAAATTGGCTCCTGTGTTCTCTTGATTAGGTGGCTGTGAGTGATGCGGGTATGGCCCAGACGTAGTCTTGTAACAATGACTTGGTGTTTTCTTGTTGGGATTTGTTTTTTCCATGGAAGGACAGATTTTTTCAATTCAGCGAGCTTGGACTCAGAGTTGTTCCATTCAGTTTGCCAGGCTGAGGTGACAATTTTTTTAAAGCTCTGCTTGAGGTCTGTTCTAACAGTCGTTGTTAGGGGTTGAATATTTCATTAGTTCTTGCTTCTCTGGCCAGTCGATCCGCGGCGTCATTTCCCTGTATGCCCATGTGAGATGGAACCCAGAGAAAGTGGATTATCTGGTTCTTTTGTTGTAGTTCATGGAGTTCGCGTTTGATTAGGAGGAGGATTGCATTGGATGGATAGAGTTGGGTTAGAGAGGTCACTGCGCCGAGGGAGTCGGTGATAATAACAGTTTTAGCAAGATTTTGAATGCTGGTATATCTCAATGCTTTCAAAATGGCGAATAGTTCTCCGGTGTAGACCGAAGTAATTTTTGGTAACCGATAACAGAAATCATTTTCCATGGTATTGAATGCTGATGCCGTTCCTTCTTCTGTCTTAGAGGCGTCCGTATAGATTTTTGTTGAGTCTTGAAAGTTGCTCAGTAGTATGTGATTGAAGGCCTGCCTTATCATGGTGCTGTTAGTTTCATGTTTATCGAATCGAGAAAGACTGATGTCATATTCTGGCAATTTTATTGTCCATGGTGGAGGGGTTGCTATATTATTTGGGTATGTTTCTGGTAAAAATGTTTGGAGTTCAGATAAGTGTCTATTCAATCGTTCGTAAAAAGGAGGATCCATCATTTTTTTTTGGTCGTATATTTGTTTGAACCTATTCGAGAAAACATTGTGAAATACTGGGATTTGCTGATTTGAGGCAACAGTTGATGAGTAATTGAGGCTTAAATATTGTCTTCTGCGATATAGTGAATGTTCCCCGGTTTCACAGAGGAGGCTTGCTACAGGTGTTTGATTCGATAAAACATAATTATCATGAGCAATCAAGTTGCCTTCAAACTTTGTTGAAATACTTTTTGTCAAATATTCTCAAGTATATCATGACAATGTCATAAATTATTGTAACTGTCAACTACTGTTCGAATATTTTTCGAAATGCCGTTTTCCCATCGAGAAAAATGTGATATGTTAGAATCCTACTTGGTTTGCCAGAAAAATAGTGTGAGAGCACTCCAACACTACAACAATTTGTTCCCCGATCGTGAATTACCTAATCGGCGTGTTTTTGCTGTGCTTCATCGTCGATTCAGGAACAATGAAAAAGTTTTTGAGAAGAGGAGAACTAAAAAACGTTTTGTTATATCTGAAGATGCAGAAATTGACGTTTTATCCTACTTTGAGGTATATCCAAATAATTCCATCAGAGATTTATCTAGAGAAATAGCTGTTCCACTGTCTGGTATCCAACGAATTCTGAGGAAACCTAAGATTTCTGCTTATAAGTTAAGACCAGTGCAAACACTAGAACCTGAGAGACCATTGGGGTTTTGTCGGTGGTTTATGATTAAATGCAAACAAGATCCAAACTTCTATAGAAATATTATATGGAGCGATGAGGCTAATTTTTCAAATCGTGGGAAGTATAACAGAAATAATTTTCATTATTGGAGTAGACATAATCCATTTCTAGTCCATCCCCACAATCCGCAAAGACGATTTAGTATTAATGTTTGGTGTGGTTTATTTAGAGGCAGAATTATCGGTCCATTTTTCTACCATGGTTCTTTGAACGGACCCCGTTACATTAATTTATTAACAAGAGTGTTGGAAGAGTTTTTCGATGATCTTGATCTGGAGGCTCGTCAGATGATTTAATTTCGTCAGGATGGAGTACCAGCACATAGTGTCAGTGGCGTAAAAAGAATGCTGCGAGGATGTTTTCGAAACAGATGGATTGCTACAAATGGTCCTCTTGAGTGCCCCCCTCGTTCACCAGACCTGACACCTCTAGATTTTTATTTTTGGGGATTTCTGAAAAATGAGGTGTACAAAATAAAACATAATAATGTGGATGAACTGAAAAATTATATTGAAACTATAATAAATAGAATTGATGGCCGAACTGTGTTGAATGCCACACGTAGTGTCAATAGAAGGGCCCAAATATGTGTTCAACATTTACTAGATATTTTATAGCGCTTTATCTAATCCGTTTGTTATAAATGTTTCCTATTAATAAAACTGCCTTATTTTCACATTTACGAAAAAAAGTCAAATGAGATTTGTTGTTGAGAATGTTATTACGAATCGAAATGCATGAAAAAATATAGGGCGTTCCATTGAAAAAAGTATAATTTCATGAAATATTCTAAAAACGCGACTGTCAATTTTTTTTTGTTTTCGGCATCGAGAAGGCCATTAAAAATGCTACTAGTTTGCCCATTTAACCGAATTCTTAGCATCAATAATAACGGAGTTGGCTATGGTGCCGACTTAATTTGGAACACCCTGTATAGCTATAGCTGCCTCCGTGGTGGCTAAGTGCAGTCGTTGATTGAGAAAATTTGATAGTGGTAATTACTTTATTGACAGATTTTTTTTGCAATTACTGCACTTTAGCAATGGGAAGTGAAAAATGTATTGCTATTATTTAAATAGTGTTAAGTGCAGTAAGTGCATTTGAACCGTTTTTTTTTCGGTGCAGGGAACTAAAAAAAAAACTTCATAATGAATTACGAGGATATATTAAAAACTTCTTAGCCTACTACATACATATCTCCTTAATTGGATACATTTATTACAGCGAACCTGCAACGTCTCTAGAACTTTCAAAAAAAAATGTTTCTTCTTGCTTTGCATTCCAGACCTCCACACCTTTTATTACCTCCTCGTTGGAAGAAAATTTACGACCTTTCAAACTTTTTTTCAGTTTAGGAAAGAGATGATAGTCGGACGGAGCCAAATCTGGTGAATAAGGGGGTGTTCTAGTAATTCAAACCCTAAATCACGAATTTTTTGCATGGCGTTATGAGATTTGTGTGCAGGGGCGTTGTCCTGCAAAAACAAAACACCTTTGGATAGCTTTCCGCGTCTTTTCTCTTTAATATTTTCCTGTAGAGTGCTCAGTAATGTCGAATAGTAATCTCCAGTTATTGTTCTACCCTTATCCAAAAAATCAATCATGATTACTCCATGGCAATCCCAAAAAACTGAAGCAAGAACTTTTCCAGCAGATGTTTGGACACGAAACTTCTTAGGATTTGGTGTCGCCATTTCATCGATTGTTGCTTTGTTTCAGGATCGTAGAAATGTACCCAAGTTTCATCCGTAGTAACAATTCGGTTTAAGAAGTCTACTTCGTTTTCAAGTCGAGCACAGATCGAACGCCATGCTAATACCCTTGCACGCTTTTGGTCAACATTCAAACATTTGGGGATCCATTTTGCAGCAATTTTTCTCAAGTCTAAATTTTCGTCAACTATATGATGAACGCGTTCGTATGAAATATTCAGTGCTTCAGATATCCGTTTTAGCCCAATTCGACGGTCTGTTAAAATCATGTCACGAACTGCATCGATATTTTCGGGGACTGACACAGAAACTGACTGGCCTTCTCGATCGGTCATCATCTTCAATGGAAAATTTACCTCTTTTGAAGCTTGCAGTCCAATTTTTCACGGTCGCATACGAAGGATTTTGATCACCAAGGGTATTAAGCATATCTTCGTAAATCTGCTTACCTCTTCACCCTTTTAAATACAGGTACTTGATGATGGCTCGATACTCCAATTTTTCGATATTCACAATTTCGGTGGACATATTTTTTCTTTTAATTTGTTGCGTAACTCTGGTTTACTTTTTTGACGTCAGTTATTGTTCGTTGCTATGGTAACGCAATATATTGTTTATGCAGGGAACTGGTCTAGGCTAACTAGATATAAAGTAAAAAAAATCCGAAATTATTTGTCACTATCTCAGCTCTGGGTCCCAAAATGCCAGGAATGATGTCATAATTGGTTAAAGCCGGAGGGCATATTCCGAGAGCCCCGACTCTCAACTCTGATATTCCGATTTCCTAAGACTATACCCAAGACAAGTGCCGCTCTAAACCCGGCAACGTCGCCATAATATTCCAGCGTGCTGCGTTTTGCGTACCAACTCGCAATACCCAAGCAAACTCGCTTCTCTAAATTCGATTGTGCTACAGTTCGACTAGTTTTTGGTGTCGGTGTAGCGGGGTTGGTGCTAGTGACGATTTTACAACAATCCGACTGCCACAGGGGGCGCAAAGGGTCTTTAAGGGCTGGAACTGTTCGCCGTCCAACAAGGTGCGTATGCCGGAGCCCAAACAAAGGGTCGCTATGTATAGGCAAATCGATAGGGATTACTGGTTTTTAGGTTGTGTTCGTTTGTTTGAACGGTCTAAATTGGCCCCGATGTGGGAGTGTTAATTCTTAGGAAGTTAACACTTCTTTAGTTATGTAATGTGAGTCAACGTGTTGAACGAAATGTAGGTTCGAGGAGGAAAAGTGAAAGTGGGCTTATGTCATTCGAGAAAGAGCAGGTGAATTCAGTCACGGTGTATGTATGTAAAGCTGGTTAAGGTCGGGCCCAATTTTCAAAAGTTACAACTGTGCATTTTTAGAGTTATGAAAAACTGCCACCTAAATGTTAACAAATTTTGATCTTGAATAACTTTTTAATTTTCCGTCCGATTTTGATAGGTTTTTTACCAAATAGAAGGAAATTTATCCTAGTTTGATTCTCATCAAACATATTTCCTAATATGGTCGGAATTATACAAATTATACGAGGGAAAACAATGTTTTGTTTCTGTCATCTAAGTTCAAGACACCCTGTGGTGAAATACAGCTCTTGGATGACACTCAAAACCATCCTGTATGCAAGCTTGGTTCATTCCCTATACTTTGCTGTTTCATTCATTTCGATATCACGGTTCGTTTCAAATTTATGAATTATTGAATAAAGCAGTGCATTTTCTCTGCGTGATCTTGCATAGTGGAAGACTGAAGGCGAAAAGTTTTTGTATACATAACAGGAAAACTGTAAACTCGGGCTGCTTCAAAGCACTAGTAGCATTGATGCATTCGAACAGGTTCCAATAATTCATTCATGGCCATAACCGAATCATGACATTGTATCCAATGGGTAGGACATATTTGTTTTCATTTTTCTTTACGAGATTCTGGTAATGTTGCATGGACATTCTTTCGCTTCGCAGCACTGTCTTTTGGGTGTATTTTGGGAATTTTGTAACCAAAGTAATAAACTCCAACATGAATGATGAATGATATAATATATTTATATATGTATATATATATATATATATATATATATATATATATATATATATATATATATATATATATATATATATATATATATAAAAATAAAACCAGTTAATATTGGGGATTGCAGCAAAGTCAAAAGTGTACTCTTTTATAGAGTTTATTCCAAGCTTTCGTAAATTTTATTTACATCTTCAGGGAACTACAAAGAATTATTATGTCAATTATACATTTTGATGTTATTAAAATTTTACTTACAACTATAGTGAGGTTAGTTGACATGTTCTAAGTTCTTTGGATAGTGACATTACAGCTTAAAATTGTAAATAATAAGGAAAAAAGACTTTACGAATATAAATAACAGAAAATTTTGAAATTTCAGTCGAAAAGCAAAAGACTTGTTGATTGTATCCAAGGGACACAAATCAGTTGTCAATAGAAAAGAAATCTGTAATTTTCAAGTCAATGTTACCAACTGTAATCTTGTACCAACTGTAATCTTGTACCAACTGTAATCTTGTACCAACTGTAATCTTGTACCAACTGTTGAAATATACGACTGTTGTTTTGTAAGTTAGGAAAAAATTACATTTCCAATTGAGTAGTTATGGAGATATTATTATTCATATGGAGAGTGTGGTCTAACGACAATAAGAAGGAATAAATCTCACTCAAATGATTTATATCAGTTCTTTTATTCATACATTTTTTGTCTTGAGATATGAAGGCCATTTCCAAAAAAGTTCTCTTAGTCATATGTGTCTCTTTAGCTAATATTTTAGTTGAGTTATAATTTATTCGATGGTCAAATTTGTTTACGTGATCAGCAAGAGCACATCTTTCAGGATGAAGTCTACAATCACTTTTATGTGAGGAAATTCTACTTTTCAGGCATCTAGAAGTCTGGCCAATATAATTTTTATCACAGTCCTGACAAGGAATGCTATATACTACATTTGAAGTGGAAGTTAATGGAATTTTATCCTTCACTTTTGAATAAATTAATCTTATTGGTAAAATAGTTTTATTTGCTATTTTGACATTACATACTGAATCTGTGGTAGAAGTCCATTATATCTCAAAGTGGAGTGGTATGGATATACAAATCAGTAAAACTGAATGAAAGAGCCTGGACAATCTTGGTGTAATATCTTTTATATATGGAAGAGAAGTGAATGTAGGAATTGTAGGATTTGTAGGATTAGTATTAGCAACATTGCTATTAATGGATATGTTCAGATTGTTAGATATAATATCTGTTTCAATATTTAATGGTGTGCTGAACAGAATACTTCTCAGTAATTTTGGTGGATAAGCATTGTCTGAAAAGAGTTTGAAAAGAATATCTAGGTTTTTTTTATGAAAGGATCTATCTGAGATTTTGAGTACTCTAGCTTTCATCTGTTTCACAAGGTTTATTTTCATTGACCGCTTGTGATAAGACTCGAAGTTAATATATCTTCCAGAACTGCATGGTTTCCTGTACCAGTCTATAAGAATTTTGTTATTAAGACCACGTATGAATCTTGTATCTAAGAAAGGTACGGAAAAATCATCATCCTCAGTTTCTATTGTAAACTGAATATATGGGTCAAAGCTGTTGAAAGTACTAAAGCTTGGAATAAACTCTATAAAAGAGTACACTTTTGACTTTGCTGCAATCCCCAATATTAACTGGTTTTATTCTTAACTAGTCAGCAACGACTACCCTTTCTATATATATATATAATGTAATGTCACTATCCAAAGAAATAAGAACATGTCAACTAACCTCACTATAGTTGTAAGTAAAATTTTAATAACATCAAAATGTATAATTGACATAATAATTCTTTGTAGTTCCCTGAAGATGTAAATAAAATTTACGAAAGCTTGGAATAATCTCTATAAAAGAGTACACTTTTGACTTTGCTGCAATCCCCAATATTAACTGGTTTTATATATATATACATATATATATATATATATATATATATATATATATATATATATATATATATATATATATATATATATATAGAAGAATCCTTTAAATTCGGGTATGCAGTCAACAAGGGTATGGAAAAAAAGTGTACTCTTTTTTCTATTCAAGCTTTCGAGTCATTTATTGGCTCTTCATCAGGAACTGAAAGTGAGGTTATGAATCTCTTTCACTCGCCGTACTATATGAAATATCATGTCACAACGGACAACACTCTTGATACAATATTAAAATGACAAAACTTTTTTAAAATATGATTAAAAATGATCATGTTAGATTTTTTCCATACCCTTGTTGACTGCATACCCGAATTTAAAGGATTCTTCTTCAACTTAGACAGTCGTCTAACCTTCACAACTATATATATATATATATATAAGTGAAAATAGAGTATATTTCGTTTTAATTCCGAGAGTTCCAACCTTTGACAGCTGTTTCGTGCTCACGCACTCATCAGAAAGGATTTATGAAGCTCTCGAAATCAAAACGAATCCACTCAAGAATTAATACCGAGAAGTATTATTTATGAAATTGTATTTCTCATAGTCATTTATTGTTCGCCCAACTGCTTTACCTATATCGAAAATATTTTCATTTAATATATTTTCCTCTGATATAAAAGGGTTTTGAGATGACGATGATGGTTTATTCTCACTTTGGATGCTTTGAGATAGTTTTTTAATATTTTCCTCTGATATGTAAGGGTTTTCTAAAGCTGAAGATGACGGTCCTGCCACGCTTTGAATATTTGAATTGGTTGTTCAATTTTCGGCCTTTTTTGTACTGGCTAAAAGTATGAATTATTCTTCCTTCTATCCATCTGAAAAATTAAACAGCTCAGCTAAGTTCTTCAGATCGCATAGGAGGTTGAAATATTTTTTTCACAATGACACCATGATCATTAAAATAACTTTTTTAGTTGGAACAAATTCAGGAATGTAGACATTAAATGATTTTCGAAAATGTATTAAAGATTTATCTGGAGCTCTAAATAGTTTTGTTCATACAAGCGAGTATAATTTTGTACACTGATTATCGGTTTTCGAAAATATATAAAAATCAATCACGTTAATAATCTCACTGTTGCGTAGGTACCTACTTACCATTTAATTTTTACAATAATTTCAATTTCACTTATCACTTATTTCTTTTTCAATGAAAGAATCTGTAAACTGAATCCGAGGGGGAAGTAACTAGCCATTTTTTGTACACCTAATGAAAATAATGCAGTAATTAACTCTAATGAAAAATAATTACCATTAATGATGTTGTACTATTCATCGGAAAATCACTGATTAAAATCCGCGTCTGCTCGTCGATCACCGAGGCGATCACTTACCGATTGTCAGACGGCATAAATTTGCCAACTTGGAACCGAAAAAAATCATATCACGGATCCCCAGAAACATAGATTTCGATTTTAAGTTGAATATGAAATGATTAATGAAGTAATGAAAATGTTATGATGTACACCTAATGAAAGAGTTACTTCCCCCTCGACTGAATCTTACTGATCTGAAGAACTAATGTGAAATGACCCTTTTCACCTTTTTCTTTCAAAGTCAATTGGTGTTTGTGTGGATTCCGATAAAAAAACAACTACTTATTTCAGTTATTCCCTTTGTTTTTGATTCTTACCGCTCACCGCCACCGGTCACCGCTAATTTGCATTTTATGAAATACAGTCCCATAAAATTTCATTAGTCCTGTACAATTTCTGTTTCCTTGTACTTCAGAATATTGCTCTGGGGGGGGGGCACTGGCCCCTAGTGTCCCTCCTCTTGGTTGCGCCTCTGTTCTTGATCATTGCTGACGAAGCCAACTTCCCAGCTCCACATTTTGATTCAATTTATAGCTTGTTTTCTGTTATAATTTCCACTGAAGAACGTTCATTACGATACTTCATCTCCATCAACTACAAAGCGATCTAGTTACACTGCATTATGTACAATCAACATATTATTATTTTTATGAAGTTGGACATTTATCATGATGAAGATGAATCGTATGTAAAACATCTGCGATAAAACACAAAGTTGAAGAGTAATAAAACTGTTTTTAAAAACAGTTCCCAGCGAAATCTGTTTCGTTTGAAAACAACGTACAAGCGCCAAGTTATCGAATATGTACTCCAGATGCCTCAGTTCGTTTTGATTCGGAGAAAAATAGGCCAGGTCGATTTTTGAGACCAACAAAACTTAGAACAGGAGATACTTGTTGGAAAGTAAGAAAATACAACAGAAATGAAAGGAAGAATAATTTACGGGCTATTTGGGGTCGTGAAGTGGAAGGGGTGAAATTTTAAGGGTGGAGGTTTATCACGATTTCCGGCAAAACTACGAGTCCTATCGAATAAAGTTAAATAGCAAAGTTGTAGGTAGAAATTTTTTTTTCAACTTTTGTATCCATACTTTTTTCACATAAACTCATAATTTATGCAAAAATCCAAAAAACCGTCTTTTTGGTTTTTATTTTTATCTCCCACAAAAAAAAATCTTTTTTCACGAAATTTGGTGAACACTTACCTTTTTATGTCCCAAACACCAGTATTTTTCGGATTCAAAATATTCATTGTTTTCCCTTATTTTGATTTAATATCGAAAAAGCACCCTAATTTTCAATCGAAAGTTCTCACGTCACAATATGTGCTTTTTGAAAATCATCGGTGTGCTTTTGATTCGTTGAAATCTCTACTTTTTGATGGTATGCCCTGTGCATGACACAGACTCATGGTACACGCCCTTTTCTCCTTTGTTTCTGTAGCTACATTTCTGAAATTTGCAACATTGAACATGCTCACTATAGGACACTTTTTGACATATTTGGAAAAAAAATCCAACTTCTGGTTTTTCCGGAAATGACATTAACTTTCGATTTTCAGAAGGAACACCCTGTCTATTATTACATTTTTGAATTCTGCATAATTTTCTGAATCCAATGACACCTCATAGTTGATATTTCATTCGTCAGAACACCCATTTTATCTAGATCTAGATCTAGAGAGCCTTGAACTCCCTAAAATTATTCCTAATAATCAAAATAATGCTACACTATCGTAATTTCGATTCAAAAAGTATCGTGGTTCGAAATACGTACAAAAAAAAGCAGATTTACGAAGATATGCTTAATACCCTTGGTGATCAACGTCCTTCGTATGCGACCGTGAAAAATTGGACTACAAGCTTCAAAAGAGGTAAATTTTCCATTGAAGATGATGACCGATCGGGAAGGCTAGTTTCTGTGTCAGTCCCCGAAAATTCTTGACATGATTTTAACAGACCGTCGAATTGGGCTAAAACGGATATCTGAAGCACTGAATATTTCATACGAACCCGTTCATCATACAGTTCACGACAATTTGGACATGAGAAAAATTGCTGCAAAATGGATCCCCAAATGTTTGAATGTTGACCAAAAGCGTGCAGGGGTAGTAGCATCGCGTTCGATCTGTGCTCGATTTGAAAACGATGTAGACTTCTTAAACCGAATTGTTACTATGGATGAGACTTGGTTACCTTTCTATGATCCAGAAACAAAGCAACAATCGATGGAATGGCGACACTCCGGTTCTCCAAGACCTAAGAAGTTTCGTGTCCAAAAATCTGCTGGAAAAGTTCTTGCTTCAGATTTTTGGGATTGCCATGGAGTAATCAAGTTTAATTTTTTGGATAAGGGTAAAACAATAACTGGAGATTACTATTCGACATTACTGACCACTCTACGGGAAAAAATTAAAGAGAAAAGACGCGGAAAGCTATCCAAAGGTGTTTTGTTTTTGCAGGACAACGCCCCTGCACACTAATATCATGTTGCCATGCAAAAAATTCACCTATATAAAGTTAGCGAGATAACTTCGAAAAAGTTGATAACGGATTACTCCATAATTTGCCGCCTTTTTGTCGCTAATTAGTTGCAAAGAAAAAAAATTTGTCGCTCTTTTTTTAAAAAAAATTTACGTTGTTTCGCTAACTTCATATGAAGTTAGCAAAACAACTTCCGTAATTTATATTTTACCATACTTCTGAAGTATCTATAATTTGCCGCCTTTTTGTCGCTAATTAGTTGCGAAGAAGAAAAATTTGTCGCTCTTTCTTTTAAAAAAAATATGCGTTGTTTCGCTAACTTCATATGAAGTTAGCGAAACAACTTCCGCAATTTCTATATTTTCACAGTTCTGAAGTATCCATAATTTGCCGCCTTTTTGTCGCTAATTAGTTGCGGAAAAAAATTGTCGCTCTTTTTTTTACGATGTTTCGCTAACTTCATTTGAAGTTAACGAAACAACTTCCGCAATTTCTACCTTTTATCAATTTGAAGTATCCATAATTTGACAGTAACAATTGGGATCCTTCGTTTGAGGTTATGATGATGAAAATATGATGTATTTGCCATAAAATCTCTTTTGGAATAAAATTAAATTGTTCTCGATTCAGAAAATATTCATGACATATTTCAGTTAACCGTTAAATAAAATTGTGGCAGACCTTTGTTTTTGTAACTGAATTCCTTTCAAAATGATATTTCACAAGAGTGCGGTAAGTAGTACCATAAGCAAATTGAATTTGATTTATTGCTTTTTTGTTCCGAATATGCTGAAGCACCGTATATTCACTCCCACCATATTTTTGTAACGTCCCCTTCTCAAATTTTACTTAGCCGATATACTCTGAGAGTTCTGAGACTTATAACAAGTGAGCATGCAAATATTATTACAGAGTGAGTCGTCGTGAGTTGTAGTTTTGTATCAAAAGTGTCGAGCTATGGGTTACTGTAACTTGCAGAGTGATGGAAGCATTCATTAATTTAAATTATATTATCTATCTGAGGCCAAAAATGAATTTTCATTAGTTCGATGGAGGGTACATGGTTTCCTCTGTAGCTCATGCCCTTTAATTTGATATCCATATGGAGGGAGTTGAACAAAATATGTCGTCCACCATTTTGGGGCAGCGTTCATCTTGGATTTGGAATTTTTCATGGTGTTCTGTATTCTACTAGTTCAGCCCTTTCATATGATACCCATATTGAGGGGGTTGAAAAACAATATGTCCGCCATTTCGTGGTGGTGGCCATCTTGGATTTACAATGATACTAAATATACATAATTGCATTGTCATCAGAATTAAAGGTGTGCATAAAATTTCAGATCAATCGATCAACAGGAAGGGAGTTAAAATTTCAATTTCTAGATTTGACCCACACAAACAAAACTGTAAGGTGAATAACCGTTTAAAATATTAAAAAATGACGGAAGTTGTCCCACTTACTTCATATAATATTAGCGAAACATTGCATATTTTTTTTAAAGAAATGAGCAATTTTTGGATACCTATAAAGTGAGAGAAGATAAAAATAACAGAAGTTGTCAAAACATCGTATATTTTTATTTGAGATAAGGTCAAGTTGTTTCTCTCCGCAACTGATTAGCTACAAAAAAGCGGCAGATTCTGGATATTGCAGACCTGAGGAAAGATAGAAATTACGCTTCATATGAAGTTAGCGAAACAACGCATATTTTTTAAAAAGAAAGAGCGACAAATTTGTTTTCTTCGCAACTAATTAGCGACAAAAAGGCGGCAAATTATGGATATTTCAGAACTGTGGAAAAATGGAAATTAGGGATGTTGTTTCGCTAACTTCATATGAAGTTAGCGAAACAACGCATCTTTTTAAAAAAAAAAGAGCGACAATTTTTTTTTCTTCGCAACTAATTAGCGACAAAAAGGCGGCAAATTATGGAATAATCCGTTTTCAATTTTTTCGAAGTTGTCTCGCTAACTTTATATAGGTAAAAAATTCGTGATTTAGGGTTTGAATTACTAGAACACCCTCCTTATTCACCAGATTTGACTCCGTCCGACTATCATCTCTTTCCTCAACTGAAAAAAAGTTTAAAAGGTCGTAAATTTTCTTCCAACGAGGAGGTATAATAAAAGCTGTGGAGGTCTGGTTTGAAGAGCAAGAAGAAACATTTTTTTTGAAAGGTCTAGAGATATTGCAGGTTCGCTGTAATAAATATATCCAATTAAGAGGACAATATGTTGAGTAATAAAATATTTTGACATTGAAATTTTGTTTGGTTCCATAGTAGGCTAAGAAATTTTCAATATATCCTCGTATATCCTATCTATTGATTTGTGAACTCAAATCTAGTTCAGGGTAATCCTGTTGACTATAATAAAGCAACAGTAAACATCTTGCCTTTTTATCGCTTTCATAAAACTTTTACGGCTTCATTCTTGCCAATGTATGTTATAAGCGCGAAGGTATGAAGTGATTTGTGGATTTACATAGTGGTGAGACAATTCGGAGACTACAATTGATATATCTTTTTTCAATTATTTTTGATAAAATTCCTGAAAGCATGTGTGAAGTATAGTTGATACAGGATGATTTTTTCGGCTGTGTATAAAACTCGTTGAAAAATACAGTTTTTTCAAATAAATTTTTTTGAGAAAACTGAAAAATAAGCGAATTGGTGGATTGGTCGAAATGGACCAGTTACATGGCCACCAAGGTCGCCATACCTAAATCCGTGTGACTTTTTTTGTGGGGGTTTATGAAAAGTTTATGAAAACTAGTTTGTGACAACTTTAAACAGACAATTAAATTTGACATCTGCTCTTGACATAAAATACAGGGCGTTCCATTTAAATTAAACAAGTTATTACCGTTCAAAGATTGTGATTATTTTGCCTTAATTTTTACAAACCTTGCATAAGTTAATGAATATTTCACAACTGCTATAGGAAAGTTATTCAGTTAGTAGCCTCTAGCATTAATTTGGTTGAAAACAAGAATACACTGCTTGAGAATTTAAGCATTAAAGCTGATGCTGCATTTTCACAAAATAAGAGATACAGTGACCGCCAAAAAGTATGTACCATATGGGAAAAATTTTTATTATTGGAGTATTGGAAAAAATATTCCGGGGAAAAGTTTGTGCATGTCCGATAACCTAAAAATCGATTTTGACACATGTCACGTGATCGCTAGAATGGCGGCAAAATGAAAAAAATTGCAATGCAAAGGCAAAAAAGGGGTAAGATGGCAAGATATCAAAAAAATTTATTTGAAAAAGTCACTTAGAATTCAATTTAATACACATTAACGAAGTTTCAAGAGATAATTCAAAAAAATTGAAAATAGCAATTTTTTAAAAATATTTTCCCATCTATTTAAAAATATTATTTTTTTTCTTATGAATAGCTTGACTATACTGAAACATTTGCATTTTAATGATAATGACAAAACTTTCTCATTTTCTCCACACCAGAGGGCACTAAATTAAAAAAATTGGTTTTTGCCAGAACCCTCGCTGTTACATTGGTTCTTATCTAACAGTTATATCAGAATTCCAAGACTATTGTGTTGATATGGCAATCTAGAAACACCATGTTTCCTGATTTCAATCAAGTTTCAATAATAATACTGTATGAGCGTTTTACTTTGCACATAAACATAAAGAATCTTTAATTTGACGCACTATTTTCAAGTTTATGTGCGAAGTGAAACGCTCATGCGCGATTATCATCGGAACTTGATATAATCTGGAAATTACCATGTTTTTGGAGTGTCATGTCATCACAATGGTCGTGGAATTCGGATATAACTGTTAGATACGAACCGATGTAACAGCAAGGGTTCTGGCAAAAACCAATTTTTTTAATTTAGTGCCCTCTGGTGTGGAGAAAATGAGAAAGTTTTGTCATTATCATTAAAATGCAAATGTTTCAGTATAGTCAAGCTATTCATAAGAAAAAAAAAATATTTTTAAATAGATGGGAAAATATTAAAAAAAAATTGCTTTCAATTTTTTTGAATTATCTCTTAAAACTTCGTTTATGTGTATAAAATTGAATTCTAAGTGACTTTTTCAAATAACTTTTTTTGATATCTTGCCATCTTACCCCTTTTTTGCCTTTGCATTGCATTTTTTTTCATTTTGCCGCCATTCTAGCGATCACGTGACATATGGTACATACTTTTTGGCGGTCACTGTATATCAAAAACCATAAGCTTTAGGTGAATTAAACCTCAATGAAACTTACTTTTATTTTGATCGTAAAATCCGAAAATGAAATAATATACCTACTTTGATATATTTTTAATTAATTTTTAATTGCATAAAATCCGCCCAACGAAATCGTTGCTGGAAAATTCATAGCGAACTTGACACATTCCATATCGTGGTTTTGCACTTGTTATCTATCGACAAACACCCAAACCGCACAGTTGATATAGTATTTTGAAATAACAATGCTATCTAGTAGTAGGCGTTGTGATGTCACTTTAACCAATTCACACGACTTAACGATGACCTTCAGATAATTATTGGACGAACACAAGTTGTTTCTCATTGTATTCCATAAGAGCGGAGAATGAATGTAACGGTATTAGAGCCAACTCGTCTGATATTAACTTCATGTTGAATGTTGATGTGTCATCTGCATTAATGAGCTGAATTTGTCAAGACAAAATTTCAACGACTTTGAATAAATTGATGCTCAAGTTAGAAGGAGAAACAACTGCAATAAATCAACAACCTATACTAACTTCGAAATCTTTTTAATTATTACTATTTTTTTTCGAGATAGTGGCCACTTGAAAACTCCAACTCAATCAGGTGATATGGAAAACTCATCAGCCATTCCATTATTCATGGTGCAAGTGGTTCTCAATATTTTGTCCTTCATTTTTCTCTATCCGGAATCAGCTCGTCGAGATACGCTTGAAGGAAGTTTGAGATTTTTGAAGAATTGAAAGTAAAAATTTTCTCAAAATTCGATTTATTTCAATATCGAATATTGCATTTTTCGACTTTGATCCAATGGAAATAATTTTAAAATGCGGAATCCCCACGAATATTACTTGATCCTATAGAAAATTTTCATCAGAATCCGAAATTCTACCTCTTTTTCGAATTAGAAGGCCAGTTCATTTGGAAAATGTCGATATTGTGGATATCTGCAACGTCTGCATCGTAAAAATAATGCACTTTTTCAGTTAGCCCTTTGTTGACAGAAACAAAACTTATCAGATCGATTGCAAATGGTAACTTTCAATGGCACTACTTCCATCAAAATGGAAGTAACATCTGGAGTGCCGCAGGGGTCTGTTCTCGGTCCATTAATTTTTTTATTGTATGTAAATGATTTAGCAAGTGTCCCATCTAAAGAAAATTCACAATATTCGCAGATGATACATCTATATCTTGGCACGATAGTAGGGCACTCTCACTACAACGTAATATAAAAAAAAATCCAGTTCAGTTAGAAAATGTCGATTTTGTGGATGGGTCTATTTTTTCTTCGAAAAAATCGCACTTTTTCATTTACCCCTTTGCCGAATTGAATTTTTGAGGTGATATTCGGAATCAACTCGTCAAGATGCATTTGAGAAGAGTTTGCGATTTTTTGAAAAATGGAAAATAAGAATTTTTGCAATATTCGATTTTCTTCAATATCGAATATAGCAATTTTCGAGTTTGATTCCCTGGAAATTATTCAAAAATGCAGAATCCCCGCGAATATTACCTGATCCTGTAGAAAAATTTCTTCTGAATCCGAAAATGTAGTTGTTCTTTGGATAAGAAGGCCAGTTCATTTAGAAAATGTCGATTTTGTAGATGGATGCATTTTTTCATCGAAATAATTGCTTTTTTCCAATTACTTCTTTGTCGAATTCAATTCTTGAGGTGATATTCGGAAACAGCTCGTCGAAATACGTTAGAGGGAAGTTTGCGATTTTTTGTAAAATGGAAAGTAAAAATTGTTGCAAAATTCGAAATCCTTCAACATCGAATATTGCATTTTTCGACTTTGATCGCCTGGAAATATTTCAAAAATGCAAAATTCCCGCGAACATTACTTAATCCTATAGAAAATATCCTTCTGAATCCGAAAATGAACTTGTTTTTTCAATCAGAACGCTGAATCATTTACAAAACGTCGATTTTGTGGATGGGTGTATTTTTTCATCGAAATAATTGCTTTTTTCCAATTACTTCTTTGTCGAATCCAATTTTTGAGGTGATATTCGAAATCAGCTCGTCGAAATACGTTAGAGGGAAGTTTGCGATTTTTTGTAAAATGGAAAGTAAAAATTGTCGCAAAATTCGATATCCTTCAACATCGAATATTGCATTTTTCAACTTTGATCGCCAGGAAATATTTCAAATAAGCAAAATTCCCGCGAATATTAATTAATCCTATAGAAAATTTCCTTCTGAATCCGAAAATGAACTTGTTTTTTCAATCAGAATGCTGATTCATTAAGAAAATGTCGATTTTGTGGATGGGCGCAATTTTTCATCGAAGTAATTGCTTTTTTCCAATTACTTCTTTGTCGAATTCAATTTTTGAGGTTATATTCGAAATCAGCTCGTCGAAATACGTTAGAGGGAAGTTTGCGATTTTTTGTAAAATGGAAAGTAAAAATTGTCGCAACATTCGATATCCTTCAACATCGAATATTGCATTTTTCAACTTTGATCACCAGGAAATATTTCAAAAATGCAAAATTCCCGCGAATATTACTTAATCCTATAGAAAATTTCCTTCTGATTCCGAAAATGAACTTGTTTTTTCAATCAGAACGCTGATTCATTTAGAAAATGTCGATTTTGTGGATGGGTGCAATTTTTCATCGAAGTAATTGCTTTTTTCCAATTACTTCTTTGTCGATGATTTGAAAGCGTGCAAGATTTATTATATTGTAAGTTACCCATAATCCGTATGTCAGCTTTCGAAGAATAAAAATATTTTGGGCTTCATGATCCAAAATATAACTGACACGAACTTAAAATTGTTAAAATGCATGTTTGGATGTTGTTTTTTTTAAATATTCCCTGGCGATCAAAATCGAAAAATTATATATTGAAAATAAATATTTTCGCAAAATTCGATTTCCTTCAATATCAAATATATCATTTTTCGAGTTTGATCGCCTGGAAAATTTCTTCTGAATCCGAAAACGTACAGGACAGTTCATTTAGAGAATGTCGATTTTGTGGATGGGTGAATTTTTTCCGTTAAAAAATTGATCTTCTTCAGTTACCCCTTTTTCGAATTCTCTTTTTGGAGTGATATTCGAAATCAGCTTGTCGATATACGTTTGGGGGAAGTTTGTGATTTTTGAAAAATGGAAATTAAAATTTTTTGCAAAATTCGATTTCCTTCAATATCGAATATAGCAAATTTCGAGTTTGATCCCCTGAAAATAATTCAAAAATGCAGAATCCCCGCGAATATTACCTGATCCTATAGACAAATTCCTTGTGAATCCAAAAATGTACTTTTTCTTCGAATTAGAATGCCAGTTCATTTAGAAAATGTCGATTTTGTGGATGGGTGTATTTTTTCTTCGAAAAAATTGCTATTTTTCATTTACCCCTTTGTCGAATCAAATTTTTGAGGTGATATTCGGAATCAGCTCGTCAAGATGCATTTGAGAGGAGTTTGCGATTTTTTGAAAAATGGAAAATAAGAATTTTCGCAATATTCGATTTTCTCCAATATCGAATATAGCAATTTTCGAGTTTGATCCCCTGGAAATTATTCAAAAATTCAGAATCCTCGCGAGTATTACCTGATCCTATAGAAAAATTTCTTCTGAATCCGAAAATGTACTTGTTCTTCGAATAAGAAGGCCAGTTCATTTAGAAAATGTCGATTTTGTGGATGGGTGCATTTATTTTGTAAAAAAATTGTACTTCTTCAGTTACATCTTTGTCTAATTCCTTTTTTGGGGTGATATTCGTAATCAGCTTGTCGATATACCTACGTCTGAGCGAAATTTGTGAATTTTGATAAATGGAAAATAAAAATTTTCGTAAAAGTGCATTTTTCTTCTAAAAAATTGCAGTTTTTCAGTTCTTCCTTAGTCGAATTCAATGTATGAGGTGAATCCCCGCAAATATTACTTCATCCTATATAAAGTTTCCCTCTGAATTCCAAAATATACTTGCTTTCGAATAAGAAGGCCAGTTCATTTAGAAAATGTACGTTTTTTCTCAGTAAATCGTTAATATATACATATAAAAGAGTCGGTTCTAAAACCGACCCTTGTGGCACTCCAGAATCAATTAAGGTACACCCTGTGTGTGTGTGAGAGCATTCAAAAATAAATCAATTGAAAAATGAGCATCAAAAAGAGGCACTTCTATTCCTTGTCAACCCCAACGTATAGCTAATCGACCACTTCGGCGTGCCAGGAATAACTCCAAAACAAATACCTCTCATGGTTGAATGTTAACCCAATAAACAGCACCATCCACGCTCGGTGCGTAGGTGTGGGATGCTGAGGTCACTGCGATGAGATAAGTTGCGCCCGAATAGAAAAAGTGTGCTAGGAATTCTTTGGTAAATATAGATTGTGTATACGGATAGCGGTCCAGCTGGGAGGAGGTTTTAATTAGAGACTGCGATCTGTGCAGGAAATTAAAATTATTACTACGAGCTGATATTAATGAAGTGGGTGGAAATTGTAACGGGTCGTCGTCTTGTAGAAAGTAGATGTACCGTCACCGATATTTTTCATTGAGTCGTGGATGTCCAAAGTGAAGGTTGGCAACTGAGATTCTGATATTTCTCAATGCTAGAACACGGCAAGAGTAGATGAACACCTCATATCGAGTGGTCCAACGAGACTGAAACAAGATTTCTTTGGTGTTTATTATGAAATAGTTGGAATGCTCAGGAATGATGAATGATTAACAGTAATTACTTCAATAATTTGTAACGACACGAGAAATAACACACTTGCGAACGGTTCAACAATATATTTTATACTGTCTTCTACAATGAACATATTCACCCAAGACTTGCATAATACCTTAGTCACTCTTATCTATTTATTTCAGTAAAAAAACTAACAGCATACCTGCTCGTTCCGTTCCTATGAAATGAACATGGACAGGGTGCTTTCGTATATCCGCGTACTGAGTAACTATAATAATAATAATAATAATAATAATATTTATGGTAATTACCACAATAATATTATTAAACGATAATAATAACGGTAATAATAATCACAATAATATTAATTAATAATAACAACAATAACAATAATAACAATGGTAATAACAGTAATGACAATGTACAACCGGGAAGGGGTGTCACAAATTATTTCAATACTATCGAAGAATGTATAGATCTATTATCAAGGTGGCAAATAAAAGTTACAACCATAAAATGTATATTATATCTGAAAATCCTATCATTTAATATAAAGTTTTATCTTCTCTAAATGTTTGTGAATAGATACAAATAAATAATTTTTTATCTGTCCTATTTATATATTTTTTGCACACAATTCTCAATTTCCTGTAATTATCCTTCATCTACCTCGTATTTGTATCGTAGTCGATAAAATAAATAAATAATTGTACAGAAACTGACGAGCTAATAACTATAATCACAAGCGTCTTTTTATCTTTTAATTCGAAGAACAAGTACATTTTCGGATTCAGAAGGAAATTTTCCACAAGATCAAGTAATACTCGTGAGGATTCCGTATTTTTTGTATATTCCCAGGCGATCAATGTCGAAAAATTCAATATTCGAGATTGAAGGCAATCGAATTTTGCGAAAAAATTTATTTTCCATTTTTCAAAAATCTAAAATTTCCCTCAAACGTATCTCGACGAATTGATGTCGTATATCACATAAAAAATTTAATTCAACATAGGGGTAGCTAAATAAGGGCAACTATTTCGACAAAAAATGCACTGAAGTAAAAATACACCCATCCATAAAATTGATATTTTCTAAATGAACTGTCCTTCTTATTCGAAGAACAAGTACATTTTCGGATTCAGAAGAAATATATTTATAGGATCAGGTAATACTCGTGGGGATTCTGCATTTTTGAATAATTTCCAGGAGATCAAACTCAAAAATTGCTATATTCGATATTGAAGAAAATCGAATATTGCGAAAATTCTTATTTTCCATTTTTCAAAAAATCGCAAACTCCTCTCAAATGCATCTTGACGAGCTGATTTCCAAGATCACCTCAAAAATTGAATTCGACATAGGGGTAAATGAAAAAGTGCGATTTTTTCGAAGAAAAAATACACCCATCCACAAAATCGACATTTTATAAATGAACTGCCCTTCTTATTCGAAAAACAGGTACATTTTTGGATTCAGAAGAAATTTTTCTATAGGATCAGGTAATAATCGCGGGGATTCTGTATTTTTGAATAATTTCCAGGGGATCAAACTCGAAAATTGCTATATTCAATATTGAAGAAAATCGATTATTGCGAAAATTCTTATTTTCCATTTTTCAAAAAATCGCAAAGTTCTTTCAAATGCATCTTGACGAGCTGATTTCGAAGATCACCTTAAAAATTGAATTCGACATAGGAGTAAATAAAAAAGTGCGATTTTTTCGAAGAAAAAATACACCCATCCACAAAATCGACATTTTCTAAATAAACTTGCCTTCTTATTCGAAGAACAAGTTCATTTTCGGATTCAGAAGGAATTTTTCTATAGGATCAGGTAACACTCGCGGGGATTCTGCATTTTTGAATAATTTCCAGTGGATCAAACTCGAAAATTGCTATATTCAATATTGAAGAAAATCGAATATTGCGAAAATTCTTATTTTCCATTTTTCAAAAAATCGCAAACTCCTTTCAAATGCATCTTGACGAGCTGATTTCGAAGATCACCTTAAAAATTGAATTCGACATAGGGGTAAATAAAAATATGCGATTTTTTCAAAGAAAAAATACACCCATCCACAAAATCGACATTTTCTAAATAAACTTGCCTTCTTATTCGAAGAACAAGTACATTTTCGGATTCAGAAGGAATTTTTCTATAGGATCAGGTAATAATCGCGAGGATTCTGCATTTTTGAATAATTTCCAGGGGATCAAACTCGAAAATTGCTATATTCAATATTGAAGAAAATCGAATATTGCGAAAATTCTTATTTTCCATTTTTCAAAAAATCGCAAACTCCTTTCAAATGCATCTTGACGAGCTGATTTCGAAGATCACCTTAAAAATTGAATTCGACATAGGGGTAAATAAAAATATGCGATTTTTTCAAAGAAAAAATACACCCATCCACAAAATCGACATTTTCTAAATAAACTTGCCTTCTTATTCGAAGAACAAGTACATTTTCGGATTCAGAAGGAATTTTTCTATAGGATCAGGTAATAATCGCGAGGATTCTGCATTTTTGAATAATTTCCAGGGGATCAAACTCGAAAATTGCTATATTCAATATTGAAGAAAATCGAATATTGCGAAAATTCTTATTTTCCATTTTTCAAAAAATCGCAAACTCCTTTCAAATGCATCTTGACGAGCTGATTTCGAAGATCACCTTAAAAATTGAATTCGACATAGGGGTAAATAAAAATGTGCGATTTTTTCGAAGAAAAAATACACCTATCCACAAAATCGATATTATCTAAATGAACTGGCCTTCTTATTTGAAGAACAAGTACATTTTCGGATTCAGAAGAAATTTTTCTATAGGATCAGGTAATACTTGCAGGGATTCTGCATTTTTGAATAATTTCCAGTGGATCAAACTCGAAAATTGCTATATTCGATATTGAAGAAAATCTAATTGCGAAAATTCTTATTTTTCATTTTTCAAAAAATCGCAAACTCTTTTCAAATGCATCTTGACGAGCTGATTTCGAAGATCACCTCAAAAATTGAATTCGACATTGGGGTAAATGGAAAAGTGCGATTTTTTCTAAGAAAAAATACACCCCTCCACAAAATCGACATTTTCTAAATGAACTGGCCTTTTTATTCGAAGAAAAAGTACATTTTTGGATTCAGAAGAAATTTTTCTATAGGATCAGGTAATAATCGCGGGGATTCTGTATTTTTGAATAATTTCCAGGGGATCAAACTCGAAAATTGCTATATTCAATATTGAAGAAAATCGAATATTGCGAAAATTCTTATTTTCCATTTTTCAAAAAATCGCAAACTCCTTTCAAATGCATCTTGACGAGCTGATTTCGAAGATCACCTTAAAAATTGAATTCGACATAGGGGTAAATGGAAAAGTGCGATTTTTTCTAAGAAAAAATACACCCATCCACAAAATCGACATTTTCTAAATAAACTGGCCTCCTTATTCGAAGAACAAGTACATTTTCGGATTCAGAAGAAATTTTTCTATAGGATCAGGTAATATTCGCGGGGATTCTGCATTTTTGAATAATTTCCAGGGAATCAAACTCGAAAATTGTTGTATTTGATATTGAAGAAAATCAAATATTGCGAAAATTTTTTATTCTCCATTTTTCAAAAAATCGCAAACTCAACTCAAATGCATCTTTACGAGCTGATTTCAAATATCACCTCAAAAAGTTAATTCGACAAAGGGGTAGAAAAGTGCGATTTTCTCGAAGAAAAAATACACCTCTCCACAAAATCGACATTTTCTAAATGAACTGGCCTTCTTATTGGAAGAACAAGTACATTTTCGGATTCAGAAGAAAATTTTCTATAGGATCAGGTAATATTCGCGGGGATTCTGCATTTTTGAATAATTTCCAGTGGATCAAACTCGAAAATTGCTATATTCGATATTGAAGAAAATCGAATATTGCGAAAATTCTTATTTTCCATTTTTCAAAAATTCGCAAACTCCTCTCAAATGCATCTTGACGAGCTGACTTCCAAGATCACCTCAAAAATTTAATTCGACAAAGGGGTAAATGAAAATGTGCTATTTTTTCGAAGAAAAAATACACCCATCCCCAAATCGACATTTTCTAAATGAACTAGCCTTCTAATTCGAACAACAAGTACATTTTCGGATTCAGAAGAATTTTTTTTTGAAGGACTAGGTAATATTCGCGGGGTTTCTGCATTTTTGAAGTATTCCCAGGCAATCAAAGTCGAAAAATGCAATATTCGATATTGAAGGAAATCGAATTATACAAAAATTTTCATTTTTCACATTCCAAAAAATTCACAAAATTTATTCAAACGTATCTAGACAAGCTGAATATCGCCTCAAAAATTGAATTCGACAAAGTGGTAAATGAAAAAGTGTAATTTTTTCTATGCAAAAATTCACCCATCCTCAGAATCGACATTTTCTCAATGAACTAGCCTTCTAATTCCAAAGACAAGTATATTTTCGGATTCAGAACGAAATTTTATTTAATATTAAATAATATTCGCGCATTTTTTAATTATCCCCAGGCGATCAAAGTCGAAAAATGCAATATTCGGTATTGAAGGATGTCGAATTTTGCGAAAAAATGTATTTTCCATTTTTCAAAAAATCACAAACTCTCCTCATACGTATCTCGACGAGCAGATATTGAAAATCACCTTGAAAATTGAATTCTACCAAGGAGGGAACTGAAAATGTTCAAATTTTTTGACGAAAATTGCACCCATTCACACAATCGACATTTTCTAAACGAACTGGCCTTCTAATCAGAGGAACAAGTACAAATTTGGATCCAGAAGGGATCCGCAGGGATTCTGAATTCTTTAAATATTTCCAGAGTTTTTGATATCTTTCAGGAAATTTTCTAGGGGCTCCATGTTCTCATGTGTGCAACATAGTTTTTCACAAGCTTCGTGATCAGAAAGGTACAGGAGGCGAAGTTTATTTTTGAATTTTTTTTTGAGATGAATGATCTAACGAATAAAAGAAAAAATACGTTCATTGTTAATTTTAGTAAGCTTAAAAATTGCCATAATGTGTAAAAGCTTAAGCGCATGTTGTGAATTTAAGGCATTTAATTTACCTGACTTGGATTTACGGAAATAGGAAGATGTCATCATTCAGTAAACAAGCTCAGTTATTGAAACTCAAAGAGTTTTTTTTTCAATATTGAATGGTCTATCACACAGCTGTATCGAATTATCAGATAATTAAAACTTATCTTACAAGCTGGTTCTCACATTGGGGTCAATGCTGCTGTTAACATCTAAATAAATAATGTACATACTGGTAGGAAAAATATTCGTATAAGGTTGTCTGCGTAATATCGATTGAGGTTATGAATCATCAATCAATAGACTCGAAAAAAAAACTGGTTAATGAGATTTTTTATCGGCCTCAACGAAAAAGCGAACTGGTAATGGTTAAACGTACTTTAATTGATATCAAGAAAAGCGTTGAAAATGAAACTTCCAGAAGAAGAATTGATTCTGAAATTACGTTGCTTGTCGAATGAATGAAAATTTGGTTGTTGTGAATAAAGTTCAAGAAGAAGAAACTATCCTAAGACCTAACACCAAAAGTACGTCAACGCGAGATAAAAATGGTGATTTATTACTTTTTGCATATAAAACGCATATATAGAATATGGCGTGAGAATTACATGTCCTTCAAAGTGATTACGGCATGTTTATCTACAGTGTGACCAATTTTTAATGGAAATACCCTCTTAAAATTTGAAGTTGTAAACCGATTTTAATAATTTTTTTTGAAATGTCAATTACTAAAAAGTCTACCTTGGGACAAAATTTTAAATGTTTATTCCAATTTTCAGGGCATACTAGCGAAGTTTTTATTGAAAAAATCACTACGCCACTGGATTCAGAGTGCCTCTAAACAGGTGTGACCAAAATTTCATGAAAAAATATTCATTAAGAACAAAGTTATGACAACTCAAAAATTCGAAAACTCGCACAGCTAACAGTCACAAAAACACCCTATATCAACAGATATAGCCATGAGAATATTTTTTTATGATTTCAACAATAAAGTGCGGCCAGATGAAAAAAAAAAACAAATAGCGTAACATTTTTTAATGAAAATAACGGAATTACATTCAAGTTTTCACGCAAATTAACTAAAACTAAGACCTAATAGATTTATCATTTTAAATCTTAGTTGCCATGGAAATGATATTACACTTTGACACTTTTGAAAGATTTAAGTGTACTATTGTCAACAATATTCACCTTACAGTTCTTCGAATTATTTTTTGTCATGGCTGCAAGATTGAGCGTAAGAGAGAAAATTGAAATTGTACGCCTTTCGGGTGATGACGCTAGAAGTGCTAGAGACGTTTGTAGTTTATTTAATGAGAGACATCCAGATCGTCCTCGTATTAGCTGCGGTACGGTAAATAAAATAAATAAAATATTCAATGAAACTGGTGCAGTATCAAAAATGATGTTAAAAAGTAATCCTGTACAAAGACGAAACAGGAATGACAGGAATGATCAAATCATTTTAGATTATTTCGGAAATAATCCTAATGCCAGTATAAGGACTGCCACTTTAGATTTGAATCCACGAGAAACTATTCGGAGATGTCTCAAGGCGAAGAATATTAAACTTTTCAAGCCAAAATTTTTACACACACTGCAAGAAGGCGACGAAGCAAGAAGTCTGGAATATTGTTTATGGGCCCAAGGGGAATATTTAAACAATAGAAATTTTCTACAAAATATTGTACATACCGACGAAGCCACTTTCACTACAAATGGAGTAAGGAAAAACTTGCGAATATGGACACTTGGCCGATTTTGACGAAATTTTCACAGATGCCTTAAAACAGCGAATAATTTATGTCCAGCTAATTTTTTTTGCGGAAATCATGTTTTTTTTGGATTTTTTCGATAAAATGTGTGGCAGTACCTACCCTACAAATACATAAATTATAACCAGTTTAAATTGAACCAACTGACTGCTTCTGTGATGTTTATTCACTTCCAACAAATGCCAATAACTTTAAAATGCTCATTCCAAGCCATACAAGAAACCATTCATATAGGGAACGGTTTTAAATTATTAGTTTCAATTCATTTGAAAATTGAAATTGAAATTCATATATTGATGCAAGTGTCAAATGTCAAACAAGCGAAGAGACTAAAAAGAGAACAAAGCGACGTTGCCAGTTTTTTTTTAATTCCTGCATACCTGGATCAGTTTGCATGTGATTTTTTTTTCGGAAATAGATTGAAAATACTTATCAGAAAAATTGTTGAATTTGAGTCTGTATTTTGTGTTGATGAAATGAAGAAGGAATCTTGAGCGGTTGGCGTGAGAACGTATGCGGAAACATCAGTTTTTGTTTTCTACTCCTGATTCTATCACTTTTAAGCGTTTCAAACGTCACTGCACTCATCGTCACTATGCTCGCGTCGCTAGCCCCTATTACGTCCCGACCTTACTGTAGACAGATCTAAACTTCTAAAGTAAAAGAAGGGAAAACAACCTAACCTAACTTTGGCACTTTTGTTACAGACGTTGCTTTCGATCTATTCACTCTTTAGTTTTGAAACCGTTGTAATAATTGCTTGCTGCGCTCGCCGTCATCATGCTCGCTTCGCTCGCCCCTATTCCGCCCCGACAACTGCAGATTCAATCTTTTCACCTAAAAGAAGGGAAAACCACCTAACCTAACTTTTGCATTTTTGTTACAGAAGTTGCTTACAATCCGATCACTTTTTAGCGTTGAAAACGATAACAAAAATAGTTGCTCGCTGCGCTCGCCGACATATTATGCTCGCTTCGCTCGCCCCTATTCCGCCCAACAGCTGCACTCATGTTCTATTTTCTGACGTAAAAAGAAGGGAAAACCACCTAACCTAACTTTGGCACTTTTGTTACGGAAGTTGCTGACTATTCGATTACTTTTCAACGTTGAAAACGTAAATAAAAATAGTTGCTTGCTGCACTCGCAGTCATTATGCTCGCTTCGCTCGCCCCTGTTCCGCCCCGACAGCTGCACACAGATTCCATTTCCTAACGTAAAAGAAGGGAAAACCACCTAACCTAACTTTGGCACTTTTGTTACAGAACACTTTTTATCGTTGAAACCCTAAATAAAAACAGATGCTCGCTGCGCTCGCCGTCATTATGCTCGCTTCGCTCGCTTCGCTCGCTCCTATTCTGCCTCGATAACTGCTCACAGATTCAATCTTTTAACGCAAAAAAAAGGGAAAATCACCTAACCTAAATTGGAACCCTTGGAAATATTCGCAATTTTTTTGTGATTCGACCCATACGGCGAAAAAATAACTGTTATATAACAGACTGAAAAATTACATGTTATCATTCATCATTCAGCAGTTCATTTTTTCGCCGTGTAAGTCGAATCGGAAGAAAATTGCGAAAATTCGCAAGGATATGAACGAGCCTTTAGGAGGAAACATTCGTAAGCGCTACGACAAATGTATCGAAATATAGTAGATGGATTAGTAGAGGCTACTAGAATATGAGTTAGAATTCATTGTTGCACTTAATCGAAAAATTTCAATAATTAGTTATCATAGTTATGTTTATTAGAATTTTTTGCTTCATTATTAGTTAAATTGTGTGAATGTAATTCCGTTATTTTTACTAATAATAAAATGGATTAAGCAATCCAGACTTCTGCATTTAACCTATACAATAGGTATAATCGTCGTCAAGTCTCCAACAGAAAACAACTACTGCCCCCTACGACCATCGAATTATATCTGTTAGATTCTTGGCAAATAACTACTTTGCAATGTTCTCCCAATCTCAACGCCAAAATATGTCTCAACCCACACGAGGGAACACCTACGGACCGGTTTCATGGCAGGGTAGCTCACACAACGCAATCGAAAAATATCTTGACCCCAAGATTCGAAGAGCACTCCGACTATGGTGTCGACTTCGTCTGAAGCCAAATAAATTCAGAAGAAAATATTTGATCACACTACTTGGCAGAAGCCCATTAAACTAATAATAATAATATAATAATAAACTAATAATAATAATAATAATATAACAAGAATCTAACAGATATAATTCAATGGTCGTAGGGGGCAGTAGTTGTTTTCTGTTGGAGACTTGCCGACGATTATACCTATTGTATAGGTTAAATGCAGAAGTCTGGATTGCTTAATCCATTTTATTAATAGTTTAATGGGCTTCTGCCAAGTAGTGTCATCAAATATATTCTTCTGAATCCGTTATTTTTATTAAAAAAAATGTACGCTATCAATTTTTTTTCATCTGGTGGCACTTTATTGTTGAAATCATAAAAAAATATTCTCATGGCTATATCTGTTGATATAGAGTGTGACTGTTGGCTGTGTGTTTTTGAATTTTTGAGTTGTCATAACTTTGTTATTAATTAATATTTTTTCATGAAATTTTGGTCACACCTGTTTAGACATTCTCTGAATCCAGTGGCGTAGTGATCTTTTCAATAAAAAAATCGCTAATAAAAAATCCCGATTTTCGACTAAGAAAAAATATTGTGAGTAAGGTTATTCTGGATTTTCATTGTCTAAAAAAGAAATAAAGAAAAATTCAATTCTCTGCAATTTTTTATCACAACGTTTCAACTTAAAAAAAAATTGCAGAGAATTGAATTTTTCTTTGTTCTTTTTTAGACAATGAAAGTCCAGAATAACCTTACTCACAGTGAAACATTGTCAACCACTTTCAAACAAAAAATATCGTAGTATGCCGTGAAAATTGGAATAAATATTTCAAATTTTGTCCCAAGGTAGACATTTTAGTACTTGACATTTCAAAAAAATTATTAAAATCGGTTTGGGTCACACTGTATATTCTAGGTTGAATATTAATCGTATAATCTTCTTTTGGGAAATGAAAACTCTGGATGCACCCACTGCTCCTCCCTAAAGAATAGTATTGTTTGAAATGTGGGAATAAACAATAGCGTAGTAAAATCTTATTAACTGATTCGACATCAAAATATTTTTCAGTTGTAATACAGCAAAGTAACTGATTTTAACTAATTTTAAATATGATTATTGTTCCAACCCATATTACTGTCAAAAAATATACCTACAAATTTGGTAGATTTTGAAAAAGAGACTTCAATATCATTTACTTACTTATATTCTACTATTTTCAGAGATTCCATTTCTATAGGAAAATTGCATACAAATGGTTTTAGCAGAATTAACTATACGAGAATTCCTTTCACACCACCTGGTGAATTCTCTTGACAATATATTCATTGTTGCAATGAGCTCTTCTGGCGTATCTGCATCAGCATATGAAGTAGGTATTTTGGAAGATCATTCACATACAATAAGCAAATCAGTGGACCAAGAATCGATCCTTGAGGTACACACATTATGTGGAAGAGATCTCTAATCGTCAATTTTCATTATAATATTTCTGACCTCAAGACATGAAATTAGCGACGAGAGGAATTTAATGCAATAACTAAAAATATTATTGCTCCAAGCTCTTGAGAAATAATTGTTACCCCGTCCTGTTTATTGCTATACCACGATGCAATTGCATTTGAAATCAGTCTAGCCTCAAAGTCTCCTTGAAGAATCAACAGTTGACATTATCGAGCCAGAAGTCGATTATAAAACATCAACAAGTTATGTTTACGTTCTGTTTCAATTTCGAAGGCAGGATGCCAAAATAGCGGGCGTATGAACAAAAATAGACTTGAAAATCGTGAGTGTACTTATAATTCAAGATGTATTGAATCAATACATCGAAACTGAAACGAGAATTTTCAGAGCGAAGTTTCAGTACGATATTAATCTGTACGTGATTCAAAGTCAAAATCAACCTAAATATTATTTTATTATTATTATAAGTGTCATTCACGATCAACAAGGTGGACTGTTCTGTTATCTGGGGTGCCTCAAGGGAGTATCCTGGGGCCATATTTGCTTTCAATTTACATCAACGATATAAAAAAACAGTTTTTTTTTCCTGTGACTTTATAAATCTCTTTGCTGAACTTGGCTAATGCCATAAACAAAATTAAGTTAGAGGTGCTAACTTCACGCGGCGTCGTCTTTTTCAAAAAAATTAGTTCTGGTGGTGGTATTTTTTGATGAATATGGAGGAGTACTTGATCGTTTTTGAAAATAGTTCTGCCGAAATAAGAAAGCAATTGAAAAAAAATCTACTTTCGAAAACCATCATTTTGAAAGAAAAAATAACAGATATTTCAGTTCTAATGAGAGTTCTGAGTAGCACTCGGCGAGTTTTATGAAATATGTCAATCGAGTTATATCGAAAAAGCAAAACCTTTGAATTTATTGGCTATCTTAAGGTGCGAAATTATTCGAATGTAGACAGAAGGGATTCTCAGAACAGTTCTGATGGGAGTTCTGAGTATCACTCGTCGTGTTGGAAAAACATGTTCATTGAGATTGACCCAAATAACAAAAGCTTTTCAGTAATAAGCTACAATAAGGTTCAAAAATATTTTCAAAAGTCGATTTAAATATTTTGTAGAACTCACTGAGTGCTACTCAGAACTCCCATCAGAACTGTTCTGCGGTTCCTTTCTGCCTTCATTCGTTATGTAGGTTTTTCGAATTTCGCAGCAGCTAATAAATTGAAAGGTTTTGCTTTTTCGATAAAACTCAATTACCACATTTTCTAAAAAACTCGCCGAGTGCTACTCAGAACTGAAATATCTGTAATTTTTTTCTTTCAAAAGGATGGTTTTCGAAAGAAGAATTTTTTTTTCGGCAGATTTATTTTCAAAAATGATCATGAACTCATGTATACTGCAGGGTTGGGCTGATTTAAATCAATTGATTTAAATCAAGTAATTCTTTTTTAAAATCACAATTTAAATCAAAATAATAATTTCGAGAACATTTATTATTTATTTGAATAATAAAAAATATTAAACTGAAATAAAATAGTAAAACCCATAAAAAAACTGGATATTGAAACATATACATATGTATATCTTAATCATACTCTACAATATTTTATAATCATAAGTTTTCTGACATTGGAACTAACACAGAACATACTTCAAATTTTAATTTTCATTATAATATTTGAACAAAAATACTAATTTTTCTGCCTTTTCAACCCCCAGTTTATTTCTCAAATCTGAATGTACCAGCCCAAAGGTACTGAACACTCGTTCCACGAGGCTGAAGAAGCAATAGCACAAAGAAATTGTTTTAACACAGGTATCTGTTTTTTGATTTCTGATTCATCGTCAGCTTGTGATAGCCACCACTGAATTCCACTGACTATTTTTGTAATTTCTTCAGAGAACATGATGTTTTTGAAGGGCAAAGAACGAGCTTTAAATTTTATTAGTAATGGTAATAATCCACTATTACCATACATTTCTTTTATAGTTTTTAAAGCCAAATTTTTTTCATTGACAGTCAACTTGTACTTTTGCTTAGATGGTCCATCATATAAGCTATCAAGTGGTAAGGGGTCAGTGCTTGTTCATATCGGCGCTGAAATTTGTGATGCTGTTGAATTGATAGATGTAGATCTTCTTCAAAGATATATTCTAAGTTTTTCCATTGTTCCACGGCATTTGAAAGAGTAGCACCTTTTCCTTGTAGAGTATCCAGAGCAATCGATATTGGCTTTAAAATCTTTAAGTATTCTTCTGCACTGCGTTTGAGGGCAATGTTTGAAACTTTTTGAAAAATTATGTTATCAATTCTCTCTTTGTGTTCGTCACAGATCTGTAGCAGTATATTCCAATGAGTGATATATATTTCCAAGCAATCGGAAACACTATTCCATCGCACATCACTTGGCATCACTAGTGTCTTGCCACTTGCCTGCTTAAATTTTGTGCTTGCAAAATGATTGTTGCGGAAGTACTTTACCACCTGGACCACGTTTTCTTTGATATTCTTGACTTCCAGATCCTTACACAATAGATTTAAAATATGAGCTGAACAACCATAGGTTATAATTTTAGACTCAATTTTTTCTTCAATAGTTCTCCTCATACCCGCCATATTTGACGCGTTGTCAGTAACAAAAGACTTCATATTGCATCTGTATTGTGATTCACATCAGGAAATCAGGTTGGAACAAATCTCTGTCAGATATTCCGACTCCGAGGTATGTGGTTGACCTGAAGTATCGATAGTTTCATACAGAAAGGCTTGTCCTTCTTCAGTTGTAATGGTAGCACAAACAACTGGTTCGTTGTGGACGTTTGACCATCCGTCAATCGACATATTTACACTACGCCCTGAGAGCAAAGAAAAACAATTTTCTTTTTCTTCAGCGTAAATATTATCCAGAAGTGTTGTCGCAATGGTTTTGCGGCATGGCGGTGTGTAGCCAGGTCTCAATAATTGGATGGCTCTTTTGACTTGCACATTTTCTATGCATCGAAAGCTAGAGTTCGTAGCAAAAATTGCCCTCGCAATCTGTTTGTCAATATTTTGTTTATCGGCTGATTATGTTCTAACTAAAAAACTAGTTATGGTAGGATTCTCTGCCTTTCTCTTTTTTCAACTGGCCTGGACTCTGACACTGAAGCTATTGATTCTCTCGGTGGAGACTGTGCACAGCTTGATGTGGAAGCGAGCATAGAAGTCGACACATATGACTTAGACTTACTGGCAAAACTCGTCAGGACAGGTTGTCTTTCTGTTCCTGAAAAAAAAAAATTAAAAATTCCATTTTTAAAAACTAAACAGTATGCAGTTACACAAAACAAAATATATATAAGACTTTAAGAGTTTAAGGTAGCCCAATTGATGTGAAAAAGATTTTTAAAAGATTTTTTTTTAAACGAAAACTACAAAAAGGCACTGCCTTTAGAGTGTTTCCACTTTACCAATTAACCCCCTATTTCTTATTCCATTCTCATTCCTCAAACCGATTTTACTCAAGAACAATCCGAAGTGTTCCCTTATGGACTACCCCCAGTTCCTTCGAAAGTTATCCCGTACCGTAAACTAACAGACAGACCAACTCAGCGACAGAAAGAAAAACAAATTTTGGGAACGGTTCGAATTTATTTGGGCAAAACGGTCTGGGGAGCACCGTGAAAGTAAAATTGTAAAATTAGTCTTTTAACCCCGGTTCTCAAATGTAGAAATAGAAAATATGCTCCATATTAATTATTATTTTCTCTACTTACTTTCACTTTCCCTTTCACTCGTTGTATATGCTTGTTCAGATGGTTCTTCACAAATTTCGTGATGTATTTTTAACCTTTGAACAATTCCTTGTATTTCTTTGTTGCATTTTTTGCAAACTGCTCTAAATCCAGATTTTTTTGGATCGGTTTTTTTCATGTAAAACTGCCACATATAATCTTCTTTTCTTCCAGACATAATTATTAACAAAACAGTTTTCAAATTTCCTCTCGCTTGCACAATGCACTTTGTACTTCAATGTTCAATGGGAGAATGATCTGAGAGAAATCATTCTTATGCCACTTATACGCGCGGAAGGGCTACAGGAATTTTCTTGTACAGACATGTTGGTCGACCCACATCGTCCTACTGAGAATGGCTTTCTTTGTGAATTATATTTTGTTTTAATTTTATAATACTCAAATTCATGAAATACACAAAATTAAAATAGTTTTGAGTTAAAAAATGGACATGAATGTTGACATGTACCTATATTTATCGCGCATTAAGACCAAAATAAAAAAAAAATCAAAAAAATTAAAAAAATCCAAAAAATCATGATTTTTTTATTTAAATCAATGATTTTTGATTTTTTTAAAAAATCAAGATTTGCCCAACCCTGACTTTGGATAGAGGTTTCATACAAAGAGAAAAAATCTGGAATATGTCGATATTCAAGCCTTGGTCCATATTTGGACGTTGGAGTATGAGATCTTTGAGATACATTTTCAACTTTTAATTAAGAATCCTCCCGTTCATGGTATTCGATTGTAAAGCGTTTCTGGTTGACATCAAGTGCGATCAGATCAATCTCCTTTTCTTTCGTGGCTATAACCTACATTTTCCGCACCGCTACTTCACAATAAAAATGACATTTTCTTAGCGATTAATTCCGTCGATGTCGTTACTTTTGCCTTGTTCGAATATCAGTCAGTTGCTACATGGAATTTGGAACGATAGTATACCTCATTTTGTTGTTTCGTTAATGTGCTAGTGAGAAAATTATCACATCCTCTAATGACGTAAGTAATTTGTTGAACGATTATTAACTAATGAGTGATTATCGTTTGGCTCAGGAATTCCATGATTCCTAAAGTCGTTTGTGTTTGGATATACCTCTTAAGGTGAGTTTATACAGCTAGTAAACTAAAACACGAAATAAAATTAAATAATTCAAAAAGATAAAACAATCTAAGACCCATAATAAGTTCATACAGAATTAAAATAAGAGAAGTAAAAATGATGAAATAAAAAATTCAAATTCTGATTGGCAGCTTTTCTTTTATCTCATATTGATTCATACAGCACTATTTGTTCTTCAAAAGCGCGCTATTCGATATCTATGCAATGTCAAGCCTAGACTGTCTTGTAAACCATAGCTCAATCAGCAAAAATTCGTGGACATTATCAAAGATGTTGAACTAGGGCCTGAAGATCGTTTCATCAGCTTTGACGTGGAGAGCCTTTACACCAATGTCCCCATAGAAGAATCCCTTAACATCATCAAGAGGAAACTGGAAGAAGACATCCAGCTTCATGAAAGGACTGACCACCCCGTACAAGCGATATTGGAACTACTGCAGTGCTGCCTACACAACTCATACTTTCAAGAAAAGAGCCGTTTCTTCTCCCAAGTTGATGGACTGCCGATGGGATCTTCTCTCTCTCCAGTAATCGCCAACATATACATGGAGTGGTTTGAGGAATTGGCTATCAGAGAGGCGAAATACAAACCAAAACTATGGCTAAGATACGTAGAACACCTTTATCATTTGGAACCATGGAGATGAACACCTTGGGGAATTCTTCGCCAAAATGAATAACATGAGGGATTCAATCAAATTCACAATGGAAAAGGAAACTAACAGTACCCTATCGTTTCTCGATGTGAAAGCTGAAAGAACAGACACTGGAATCCTCACCTCTGTTTACAGGAAGAAGACACACACAGGACGGTACCTCAACTACGGCTCTAATCACCCAAACTCCACAAAGAGGGGAATCGTAAGAACGTTGGTGGAGGGAGCAATGTCTATTTGCAACAACCAGTCATTAGAGGCGGAAATCAACCACATCAGAAAGGACCTACGCCGAAACGGATACTCCGAGAAGCTCATAGGAGAAGTTCGGAAACAACTCGAAAAGACCAAGACAACCGAAGAAAGACCACAAAACCCTGTTCTCATTCTTCCCTATATCAGGGGTATCTCCGAGAAGATCAGAAGGATCGGAAATAAATACAACATCAAGAGTTGCTTTCAATCCGGCAGTACCTTACGAAGCTTCCTCACCAAGACGAAATCAGAGAACACAACAGAATCCAGTAAAAACTGTATTTACAAAGTCCCATGTGAATGTGGAGATTCCTATATCGGAGAGACCAAGAGGCCATTATCAGTAAGAATAGCCGAACACAAAAAGTGGACTCAACGAGGGGAAACATCAAAATCGGGAATTGCTGACCACGCCTGGACAAAACACCACCGAATTCTCTGGGACGAAGCTAGTGTTCTTCATAGAGAGGAACATTGGTTCAAACGGAAATTTATGGAAACCACCTACATAGAAGCCAATGGTGCCTTCAGACAACCAAGCGTGGAAATTAAAAACGTATGGAAACCGCTCATGGACCGTTTTGGAGGGAGAAAAAGTGCGAAACCACGCGCGCCACAAGACCGCGCGTAATTACACTTTAATTATAGACCTATAAAAGGTCGCGTAGCATCTGATTTTGTCACTATTCACCAGAAGACGATCGCGGATTCAAGCAATTGAAACGTTGTGAAAAAATCTGAAAGAGATAGAAATCTTTCAACCATTAAGATGATGGACGTCCGAAATATAAGTAATCTAGCAAAAATTACTTACACTTCTTTATTTATAAGCTGATGATACCACTTTGGCCACTGATTCAGGTACGCCTGAAGAATTTATTGCAAAAATTAATGTACTGTAAAGAGAATTCACCACGTGGTGTGAGAGGAATTCTTTGATGGTTAATTCTGCTAAAACCATTTGTATGCCGTTTTCCGCCAGAAATGAAATCTCTGAAGATATTAAAATATCAGTAAATTATGTTGAGGTTCCCCTTTTCAAAATCTACCAAATTTATAGGTGTATTCGTTGACAGTAATATGAGTTGGAACACAAATATTAATCATTTGCAAAAAATTTAATAACAGTTACTTTGCATATTACAACTGAAAAATATTGATATGTCGAATCAGTTATTAAGCGTTTACTCAGCTAGTTTATTCCCATATATTTCTCAAAAGAGGATTATACGATTAATATTCAACCTAGACCATAGAGAAACATGCCGTCACTTTAAAGAACATGAAATTCTCATGCTATATTCTATATACCTACATCTACAAATGCATTTCAAATGCAAAAAGTAATAATCACCACTTTTCTCTCAATTCTGATTACCACAACTACCCAACTTGATCATCGAAACATGGAACCAGTCTGTACGAGAAAAGCCGGATGTTTAGGGGAATTCAATTTCTGAATCATTTGCCCGCCTGTTATAGATAGGAAGACAACTTCAATATATTCAAGCGAAAATTAAAGAACTTTTTATGTAATTAATGTTACTACGACATAAATGAAATTTTAACAAAAAGCTAACGTGATCTATCTATGATAGTAGATTATAGACATGTTTTGTTGTATTCAGATAAGAAGGTTGCTCTAGGCACTTCTGCCCTCTGATTTATCCCATATCATGTGTGATCAAAGAGGAAGAATAAAGTATTTTTATTATTATTAATATTCATCATAGAAACTGTGTGCCTAGTACATAAGAACAAATCATCTTACGAAGTTGTCGTTGGCTTCACTCGCCAAAATAACAAGATAAGACTGCCCATTCCATAATCAATTTGATAAAAAATTTTATCATATACAGGGTGTTTCATAATAAATACGCAGGACTTCAGGATGTGATAGCTCGTCCAAAAATATGAAAAAAGTTTTTATTAACTTAACTTAATCCTCTAAAATGCACTATTTTCGAAATACAGGGTGTTGAAATTTAAAAAAAATAATAGTTTTTTGAGAATATCTCTGGAACCGTTTATCGCACAGAAAACAGATTTCGTAGGCATTTTCTACTCATAATAAGCTATGTTTTGTGCGGATTTTTTATTTTTTCAAATTCATAATTGGTGAAAATTCTGAAGGGGTAGTGGGTGTTTTTTTCTCCAACTTCTACGCCGCTGAAAAAAGTACAGTTTTGAGCCTCCTATATGAACCGCCAATGTTTTCTACACAAAAAATTTGGTCATAAGCTCTGAAGTTGACCGATTTCAGGAAAAATCAACTTTCATGTTGTTTAAATAATTTTTTTTCCTCGAAAAATTGCTGCGTGCATTGAAGCTAACGGCGGACATTTCCAACAATTCAACTGAGTATGATTGTTATTGTTTTTTTTTATTTTGCAATTAAGAAGTCAACAAAAAAACACCCACTACCCCTTCAAAATATTCACCAATTATGTATTTTAAGAAATAAAAAATCTGCACAAAACATAGCTTATTATGAGTAGAAAATGCATTCAAAATCTGTTTTTTGTGCGATAAACGGTTCCAGAGACATTCGCAAAAAACTATAAATTTTTTTTTAAATTTCAACACCCTGTATCTCGAAAATGTTGAATTTTAGAGGGTAAGTTAATAGAAACTTTTTTTCACCATTTCTATTTCAAAATACACCTCTGGCAAGATATACCCAATTTTGAAAAATATTTAAGATATATATTATTCGAAGCAATGCCAAACCAAGAAAGCTAGATTTTTTTTACTCTTCTAAGCGGCTCCGTGACGTCACATTATGCATGTTTTATATTTACATTTCCTTAAACCATTCCTGTGTACTCAAACATTTTTATTTGTTTTTCGTGCATTATTATCATGCCTATAACGATGTCTGATACCATAAAAGATAGCGGAAGGAAATGCATATAGGGAAAGAAACGCCAATCCGTTTTCTATAGAGGACACTTCTGAAAGCGTAGATATATAGGTACAGGACAATATTGATCGAAGGATATATCTCAGCTAATTACTGAAAATCCGAGATGACATTTGGAGTTTCGATGATATTTCGGATCCATCTTCTATATTTTCGTCATCTCATTTCCGGTATATATTTATGAAAAACTCCAATCTACAAGCGAATGCAGTGAATTGGCTAAAAACCTTTGTTTCAAGGCGATACGTCACTATTATAAATGTTAATAACAACGTAAAAACGTGATATAAGTACATCCAATTATGTGGATATTAATGTTGGTTTTCCACAGGGCGCAGTGTTGGACCCAGTGCTTTTTCTATTGTATGTGAATAATATTGAATCTATCTTTACAAAAAATAATCTATCGAATACCACACGAGAGTTCGATAAAGTAGAAAATAATTCTCCACGTTTTTTCTCAAACTATTTGCCGTTTAGTTCGAAAAATCTGTCGAATTATTTTCACTTCATTCTCACTCTCTTGTGGTATTACAACTGAAAAATTCCTTCTGAATCAGAAAATGTACTTGTTTTTTCAATAAGGATGCCATTTAATTTGGAAGATGTCGATTTTGGGAATAGGTGTATTTTTTTGTCGAAAAAATTGCCGTTTTCCTGTTACCCCTTTGTCGAATTTGATTTTTGAGGTGATATCCGGAATCAGCTTGTCGAGATACGTTTGAGGGAAGTTTGCGATTTATTCAAAAATGGAAAATAAAAATTATTCCAAAATTTCAGAAGAACTATCATAAATAGTAATAATTGTAATTCCACCAATCTAAATGTTACTTCTTGTTACAGAGCCGAACGGGAAAAAGTCCGAGTGACGTTTTTCCAGCAATCGAAACCCCTCGAAGTTGATCTACCGGATGAGCCGATTTTCTCAGAAACGGATTTCATGATGGCATCCCCAGTAACGATGAACGAAACGAATCACGTGATCTACAACAGGACAGAAAGGTAAGAGGTTACTTTTTGATCTCTTTGAGAAAAATATTTTGAAGAAAACTGAAAAATATTACCTTATCATCGCATCAGATGAAGATTCATCTTAAAATGCCAAGACTGGTAATGCTCCTTTACTGATTATAGTTCTATAACCTTACCGAAAAATATGATGAGGCCAAAAGTGGTTAGAACAGATAACTAACGATTTCTATATAAGAGAGTGATGCACACCACAACTGGGCAATTGCTCTAGTGCTTGGTAACCTGAAAATATAATCTGAACCAATGTCAAAGTATCATAAGGAATATGAGAGAATGGAATTGTCTTGACAATCATTATACCTACGTAACCCGTTCATTAGATTTTAAACTTGTGATGATATACAGTGTTTCGTTTACAATCAAGAAGTTCATGTCCACGTACGGATTAACCGGAAGCAACATTTTTATTCAAATGGAAACATCGAAAACTTCTGATGAACGGGTTATGTGATAATCCCTGTATATAAACAAAACATTCCAGTACCCAGCAGATTGGGTCCATAGCTAGTGACTTATAATTTGAATTTGGTTTTGAAGAGTTGAGTTTGCTTACTTACTTATTTTTCAGTATACCTACTGCAACAAGTATTTTCCTATTTATGAATAGGTAATCATTTTTCAAAGTACAAAGTTTCTTTGAAGCTATTTCAACAAAAAGTGTATTTTTGTTTCACAATCGGGAATCAGTAAAAATGAACTTTAATAATACTACTGAAAACTAAGTAGGGTATGCCCATCACATGGTATATGCCATGCTGCGACGCCCATGGTTTGATTTGATACTTGTGGAATGTTTGTTTAGTGCTTGATAACTTTTTCGGCCCACAAACTTCACACGTTTTCGCCATTTCGCAGAGATAAGGTCTCAATATAACAATTCAACAATCCAACACAACACTTCTACCACTTATTGAAATTAAAACAATTATACAAATAAGCTCAAATCCAAACTGAACTGACAAGACGATAAATAAGTTGTCAACGCATGTAAACAAACTAGATCGCCAAGTTAAGAGTGAATAACAATACGGAATTCCAACCTGATTAATGAGTGGAAACGGAAATATCCGATGATGTTCTTTTTTAACATGATCCGAACATAGATATTTATAAACAACGTCGTGTATGTTGCTTTCAAGAGACAGGAAAGTCCTCTCTATATCTTTTATTGCTCGGAGGCTGAAACAGGCTCTTAGTAGAAAAAATACAATATTTTCCAAAATACGTTTCATTACTTTCCAAAACTGAACCATTTTTGTTTAAGAAAACTCATCTTGTTAAATTCGAAGTACAAAAATCTCCAAATTCAACTCGTTAAACTTTTGAACAATACCTTTTACGTGAAAATTGAAAAATGTTTTCCCTGTTTAACGAGGTCTTCCTATACAGTGTGTATCAGCCAAAGGAATAAATTCAAGAATCAAGGATCGCTGAAATGGTTTTTGCTTACTTTCTCATGATCGAAATCTAACTGGGAAATAAATATTGAGTGAATTGTAGCGAATTTATGTAATCAAATGATTTTCTATTTTTAATGTAAATTTTTACAATAAATCTGAAAACACTTAATATTTCTGAAATAGTTATAGATGGGTATATAGGACACTGAGGAATCCAAAAATTGAGTAAGATACAGGGTGTTGCATTCAAAATAAGGAAGTAGGTATTGGCCGTTGATACATGACATACCCGGTACTTAATAGAGAGTTTTTGTTGGAAAAAATGCGCAGCCAAAAATACCAATCGACTCAAAACCAAAGAAAACCGGCGATACTAATCAAGAAGCAATTCAGCGCAGTTACTTCTTGTAGCCACCCACTGGGAAAGAAAACTCCAAAAAACGAGATATTTGAAACAATTATTTATTAATTTATACTATTTTTTCACAGCCTATGTAACTATAACTACCATAAACAATCGTTTGGACAGATTTATTCGCAGATTTTCAGAACTAAAAAATAACGGAATTATGATGAAAACAAGCACACATTCCTCAGTTGGTTTTTCAGGAGTTTTCACAATCTACCGGTCTGCTCCAGTTCGTCTTCATTTGCAATTAGAGTAATATTTTCAGAAATTTCAGGAGTGTTGAAGGAAATATCCTCAGGAAAATGATGAGATGCATTGAATCTTCTTGAATTATTCGGTTCTTCTATAAAGACATTTCCATTATCTTGACCGATGAACATGTAGCCGTCAGATCTGACAAACAAGGCCTCCTTATTTACTAAAAAAAATAACACATTTTGGTTCTGGTTGTAAACCAAAATTGTCGCTAAAAAAATAAAATAGTAAAATATATGAAAGTCAAAAAATATACACACAAACACATACAAATGTAAACTTATAATATCTAAAACTATATATACAGTGTCAGTCTTCATAAAGTGCATATACAGTGTGACACACTTAAGATGAAGACACCCCTGTATTTTAGTCATTTTTGAAAGCAGAGATTTGATTTTTGGTACAGCCGTAGACCTTCATGGGCCGCACTTTTCGCAATACTCAGCCCGAGTGACAGCCTTAAACCCAGCCTACTGCGATCCCGCGAAAAGGGCAAATTCTCGATATTTTGCGTCGCGTTAGAGATACCGAAAAAAGTAATTCGAAAAAGTTGCTTAGAAATCGATTTTCGAATTTCAACGCAAAATTCGAATTTTGATTTTTTTTGTAATTTTCATATTAGAGTCCGATTTTCAATTAATGGTTCATAAAATGAAAATTACAGAAAAAAACTAAGTCCTTTTGAAAATAAACATTTTTTCCCGCTGCCGACACTGTAAATAGTCCATACATGCTTAGCAACAAAACAGGTAAATGGCCTATATCATTCGTTTACTAATTCATCTTGACAACGGAACTTAATAGTGTCATTTACATGCCTAGGGTAATAATGACTTTGACTTTGACAAGTCATAACTTCAGCTTCATTTTTATCGATTTTCAGGTTATGAGACTCTTTGAATATTAATTGTAAGAAAATAATGACAGTAAATCGGAAATTTGACATTTTATTAACGTATAACTGGAACAAACAGCTCAATATTGATTAAATTTTTTTGTCGAAATTGAAAACTAAACTACACTGTGAAAATGTTGAATTTTGAATAACAAAGCCTGCATGTTCTAATACTTCAAACTTTTCGTTCTCAAATGACGCTATGACTTTGAATGTCACCTATGGTTTTATTTGTAGTCTGTTTATTCGGTAACCTAGTTACGAACGATAACATAGTCACACGCACAAGCAACTCAAAATGAAATAGCGGAACGAGTAATCATGAAGGAAGGGTGAGAAAAAAACTTCAATCCATGCAAATTTTGAAAAATGCCAATAAGCAGCGGGAAAAACGTAATAAGTAACACGGAATGTATCGACTGTTAACATCCTCGGTAAGCGACAAGCCTCGGCTTTGCCTCGGCTCGTACTCGCTTACCTCGAATGTTAACACGTCTTTACTTTCCTTGTTACTTAAATAACTATTAATCGGGGGCAATGTTTTTCAACAATTTTTATTTTATAAGGAAGCCCTATTACTCCCAATTATTATGGAGTCTGTTTCATCGTGATAGACCATTTAGCTATAAAGATACACTGTTTTGTTCACAGGTGTCACGGCAGCAAACAAAATTTTAAAAAAATCCATAAATTTTTTTTTTGTCAATACGTTTTCCGTCTACAAAATTTACCATAGTTTTTCTTATTTCAATGTGTTCACTTTATAAAAACGCACACTGTAATAAAATATTCTTCTAGTGAAATAAAACATTATTCAGCCAGGCATTGTTTCAGTGAGTATTTGGCTTCTTTTATATTTTCAGGTGAATATGATTCAAAACTGTGAAACCCAAAATTGAAGGTAAAATTTTGAGATGTCTCTGGCCTCAAATATTTCCTTCGATCTCCAATAAGCTTTCAAATTTCCATCATAAAAATGCATCACAAGCAGCACACCATTTTTTTGCATCAAAAACATTGAAACTCCAGGAACGCCAAAGGCGTACCAATCGAATAAGAGTGGCACGTCTCAAATTCAAATGATATGTCGTGTTAATATTTAATGCATGTTTTTTTATAATTAATATCTGAAAAATAACAAATTCTAGAATAGTTGATACTTCTGGCAATATATCTCCTTGCTTAACAACCAATCAGTCTATTTAAAATTTTGAAATTCAGCCAATAGAATCGGAATTACAGTGAAAATATAGCTTGTCGCTGTATTTTCACGGTGATAAACCTGCTTAGTTTTTGTTTTACTAGCTGTCAAGTGAAAATAATGATTTAAATTATAAACGTCAAATCTTTGTGTTTTGACTAGTTATATTTCTTAATCAATAGGCGTGTTCCGTTTCATGCATTGAGGACATAATGCGCATATGACCGTTCCGTGTCCTACATTGGGAGCGCATTGACACGCCCACTTTTATATTCCCCTCTTTGGCCTTGAGACATCGAAAGTGCATGAGCTACTGCCCGTTCGTCTAGCAGCGATGAATGCGATCCAAGTTAGATCTGTCAAACTCAGAAGTCAATATAAAGAGTTTCTTGTCTGTGGCTTCACGTTCAAACAGAAAAGTCAGAAACCGAATTAAAAGTTTAAATTTGATATTTGATGAAGTGTCCAGTATCGTGCATTATCACATTTACCTGATTTACCGTACAATGGAAGAAAAAATCGTCAATTCATTCAACATCATATCGTCGGTCTCGTGCCAAAACCACGAATGTGCAATTTTTCATTTCGAATGAGAAGAGTTTTAAGAATATTCGTGCTTCTTGCTTTGAAAACCTAGGTGAGTTTTCACATTCGCGAATTCACTCTCGTTCACAGTAGACAACCTGATAACATTTTCTTAAGTTTGACATTGAAAATTTTGGTAGAAAATTAGTATTTTATATATTGAAGTCAGAACCCTGGAATTAGCATATTCGCGGTTTTGGCGTGGGACAGACGATATTATCCTCATAACTATATATTTCCTACACATGTATATCGTTTTTCTGGAAATAAATCTATTCTATTCTATCACTTGTATCAGAATCTGAGCTACTCTCATTTTCACAAAGCTCGCTTCCTACTCTTGCCATTAACACTTTCGTTCTACCCATATTGATTTATTAACTAGTTTAACAGATTTGTTTTTTTTAAATGAGAATTTGGTTAACTGATAAAGTGATAAATGTCAACGGGGAAACAGCGTACACCACGCAAGCAAAAATCGTTCCGATTCAACCCACCAAGGTCAATGTTAGTTGAAACGGAACGCTTGATTATGTCTGCAACAGTGATGCGATGAATGCATGAAACGGAACACGCTTAATATGAGCGATCGTTGGGGACAAATGGCTATTGGTATCATAGATGAAGCAGTGGAAAAGAGTATTCCGTTGAATACGGCCAGAAATAAAGAATCAATTACCAGGCAATTCAACAATTTTCAAATCGATATATTGTCGTCCTAAATATAATTCGTGGTATGATTAATAACCTATAATTTTTTGGAATATCAATTCATTGGCAATCCCAATGCAAGAAAATACAACTCGTCCAGCTTTGGGATTGCAATTCATTAATATTCCAAAAAATTATCGGTAATAATCATACCACTTATTATATTACCCCTGAAAACTAATCACGTTGTTTTGACTTGGTATGCAGAAATTTAAAAAGTACTGACAACGTTGCTTTGTGCTCTTCCAATATTTGACATCAGACATCAAAATTAGATAGACATAGACGTCAAAATGAGTTATTTCAAAATTGAATGTAACTATAGTTTTATTAAGAACCATTATTTTGTGTGATTTTGTTTGAGAATCGCTTTTGTATGGTTCGAAATTGCTATTTTATTGTGTTCTAGTATCAGTTAGAAACCTAATAATTGTGAAAGTCCAATCAAATTGCTGGAGTTTGTGCATTTGTACACACTACCATTAAAGATTTTTTCAAAATAAAAGTGTCTTCCAGGCATATCCGCAGAAAATTTTCAAGATATTTATCGTTTTTGATATATAAGGAATCATCTGTGAAATTTTCAGCAAAATCGCTTTGGTGATCATATTGCGCAATTTTTCCGAGGCCCATTTAACTTTACTCAACAACAAATAAAACAAAGTTTTTTCACCCTCATAACATATAATCAAGTACAGGTAAAAGTAAGCTTATCGGGCTCATTCTCGAAACAAAAAGAAAAGTGGTCCACTTATGTAGTTTTATCTCCTGAACACGAATGCGAAAGAATTTCGTGGGGGTCACTTATACTTTTCGAGTTATGATCTTTTAAATCTTGAAAATCGGCCATTTTCAAACACGATTTTTTCGGTAAAAAATCGAAGAAAATGCCTCCTTTTTGTTGGCACTTTTTTGAAACCGTAATCAACTCATATTTCAAAATTACAAGCACTAAAACTAAACGTTTTATACAAAAAATCAACCTTCTTATAAAGTATACATAACCCTTCCCACATCTCTAGAACGGACGCCAATGAAGAGTGAGGTTAAGAATATTGAAATATAAGGTTAATTTTTTTTCCTAAAACGTTTGGTTTCGGTGCTTGTAATTGTGAAATAAGAGTTGATTAGGGAATGAAAAAAGTGTCGACAAAAAGAAGGAGGTATTTTCTGCGATTTTTACTGAAAAAATCGTGTTTGAAAATGGTCGATTTTCAAGATTCAAAAGGTTATAACTCGAAAAGTATAAGAGACCCCCACGAAAATCGTGTTCAGGAGATAAAACTACGTAAGTAACACCACTTTTCTTTTTGTTTCGAGAATGAGCCCGATAAGCTTACCTTTACCCAAGTACAGTTGTACTCACCTACAGGGCTATTTACCGCTCTAGAATTGCACAGCACAAGATTCAAACTGATGTCGACGCTCAGTAAAACTGCCTGGTACCATTCTCCCTGATTCGATTTCACAATCACGTCTTTACCAACTATGGCACTGAGGAAGTCGTACCTACGAGCTGTGGTCGTGAGTATTATATTTCCACTATCCATTTTGATCACTCAAAAAATTCTTCAACAAATAGACGTTTGTTCGTACGATTCAGGGTTGCCAATAATGACATGTAGACATGATATTATTTTTCGTGGCAGCAGTTGACACTGTTGCCGTGATATTTCCAAAACGGTGTGCAATGAGCAAGAACCATAGAAATATATTAGGCTTGTTCATTGAAGACTGCTCTAGTTGATCGAAATTTTCACATATGGTCATCTCTCTCTAACACTTGTACTTCATTTTCTTTCTCTTTTGAAAATATCAACTTCAAGCAAGCAGAGTCCTACGTCATAACGAACGACCCTATTATGTACTTACTTACTCTAGAATACTAATCCCCATGTCAAAAGTGTTGTAACAATTTCAGGATAGTCCGCAATGCGCTTGCACGTCATTAGTGATTTTTGTAACAGGCCCGGTTTTAGTAAAATATGATGGTACTTGTGAAGATTAACAAACGTTAATTCTGATTCTCGGAGAATAAGGTTGGAAACCTCATTGTACTTATATCTGTCATTTGTATTTAGCCGATATGATTACATATTTTCACATATTTATGATCCCAAATATTCAGCAAAGGCCATCAGAAAGTAGAGTACGCTAATTATTATTATTTATCGCTCTGAAGCGACTGATTTTTGTTCTCACATTCCCTTTCAGCTGTAGTTAACCAACAAAAACCCACGAAACCACCCCAAATCGTCGGTGCGAATTTCAAGGAAGCACGGATTGGAAAATAAATTGAAAGTGAAAAAAACTATGAAAATTTATTTTAGCACATATAAGTAATGAATAATTTCAACTCAAATTGGATTTATAAAATTGGATGCTTACAATTTCCACAATGGGGGTGCATGAAAAAGTGAGGCCAGAAGCATTTTCCTTACCATCAAAGAAAAGCACTTCCATACTGACATTAATTTTCTGAGGCGATTCTATGTATGTTTAGTACATTTTGTAGGAATCTAGAACTCAATATAAGCGGTGTGGCAGAAAGTTGTATCACTCGCCATGCATGCTTACCCAGACACAGTATTGGTACTGCACTAGGTTTCAAATTATTCTATTGTCGTTTTCACATGAATCTTCATGAGGAAAATGTCTGTCACAAATTACAATTTTCTCACTCAAATGTTCTGCTGGGGTCTCTCCTTAAAAACAATAACCAAAAATCATGCCTTTTTGTCAAGCTAAAATAATATTTAAGCTATTTTGAGCAAAGCGTATACCTAGGTACATAAAAAATTTCATTATCTACCAAAAATGATTTATTTCAGGTATTTTTCCTTTACACAACATTAGACAGTTCATTGTCTATTTGTAGAAAGAAACGGCTTTATTAGAAATTGTCTTTAAAGGAACAAGATTAATGCAAATTCACGAATGATGAAATAATAACCAACGACAACAAATACCACACAAAACGACAAGAGAAAATTTGAAATTCCAAAAAACCGTCTCTGATCTCTTTATGTTTTATATAATCTGTAACTTTTTCGAAGCAAAACATCTATTTTTTGATAGAATACGAATTTAAATTGAAAAAAGCATAATTTTCAATTAAAAAAGTTGGTTTACAAATTTTCAATTTTTCAACTTCATCAGTTCGTAGAAAAAGGATATCGGCACACGGTAGGATACTTAGTGGTAGATCTGGTACTTGGAGTGCAAAGTCAGGTCAACTAGAATGGTATGATCAGGTAATGTTGCTTCTTCGACAGTTTACGCTACCAGTACCTCAATGCCCTACCCAGTGGCTATAGTAGGTGAAAGATTGTCACCAGGAAGACATACCATACATCAACGGAGGAACATGAAACTTCCTCCAGAAAAGGATGAAATACTGTATTGGGGAAAGGACTGTAGTTCCCTATAAATAATGAAACAACAACTTGACATTTTGTTAAACAACTTGGATGACCTAATAAATACCTCTGTCCAGAACAGACCTAGGTGCTTCCACAGTGGAAGATGCTTTCGGTAGGCTCTTTCAAATGGCAAAATATCCTAGTCAAAGTTTTAACAGCGGCACTGTCGAACCTGAAAATCATAACCAGAAGAATGCAGAAGGCAGTCATCCTCGGTTCGTTACGTCTGCTCAGAGCATACGGTTCCCGGATCCAATAGCTGCTCACCCCATAGTTTGGGAAGTGGTTATTGGGGTAATGATGTGGCCAGCGCGCCCTCCGAATGCATCGGAGGGAGCATCGGAGACAGGGCCCGACTGGAGAATTTTAATTCAAAACATAATAATAATGTGTTGAATGAGGTGTATTGATTTGATCTAAAAGGAGACCATGTTGTGAAATGAGTTGACTTTTGCCAAAAAAAGTTGCTTAGTTCTCATCCAACCCTCGTACGTATCGCCGCTGTCATTTGTTTCATTTTCCGCACAAACGCTGTGAGCATAAAAAGGTCGCTGGCATCCGAATGGATCATGTCAACGAGCTGAATGGCATTTACTTTGTAATAGAAACCTGCCATTATGCAACAGTTTCGTTGGGTGGAAAACAGGTGGTGACATTCATCCGTAATTGGTCGGTTGTTGCTGACAGAATTGATATAAAAGCATCGTAATGACATCGTTGATTACCCCGTGAAATTGTTCGTTTGCGCTATATAGGGGGTACCGAGAAGTCGTGATAACCGAAATGAAAATAAGAGTCTGTGGTCATTGGTGTTACGATGGGTACATTTATTGATTGAAAGTTTGATTTTGTGGAGGAAATTTGCTTCTTGACAGGGTCTTTGTGTGTACTAAATATACAGTATGCCTACTGATGAAGATAACTTGGTTATCGAAACGTTAATCTAAGCTGAAAATACTTGTGTGATAAAGGGGAAAATACTATCTGTTAACTGACACCATGGGCGTCCAGTATCCTATTTTCATTGATGAATTTTTCCGTCGAAAAAATGCACCCATTCACAAAATCGAGATATTCTTAATGAACTGACCTTTTAATTTGAAGAACACGTACATTTTCGGATTCAGAAGAACATGTTCTATAGGATCAAGTAATATTCTCGGGGATTCCGCATTTTTGAAATATTCCCAGGCAATCACAGTCGAAAAATGCAATATTCGATATTGAAGGAATTCGAATTTAGCGAAAATTTTCATTTTCCATTTTCCTAAAAATCGCAAACTTTCCTCCAACGTGTACGTATCCCGAAGAGCTGATTCCGAATGTCGACTCAAAAATTAAATTCGACAAAAGGGGTAACTGAAATAGAGGCAAAAGGCAAAAAGGTTTATTGGTATTAAATTTACAATATAAAAATGTAGATAGATAGATAGATAGAAGTTTATTTCCCAAAAATACATGTTTACAATATTTCTGTAGGTAGCAAATATCCATACAGTTAGCTATAATCAATAATTATTTACCTTATATATCTATTATATACATCTATGTATTTCAGTCGCATAGAGCTTAGGGAAAATGGCTATAACCAATTCACATAATGTAGATGATTACATCAATTGATTGAAAAAAAAAATTATATATATGTATTACAATACAATGCATTTGTTATCGGTATGAGGCAGTGTGAAACTAT